>JAOWCC010000765.1:0-39408 GCA_030867875.1 Actinernus sp. WN-2022
TGAAGAGGCCGTTGTTTTGACGTGTAGTACATCGAAATCCATCAAAAGCTCGAGAAATGGCGCCACTTTGAAGATTTTAAGGTACACAAGAATTCTTGTGCGCCTTTAAGCTTTAAAAGCCAGTAACTCGTGTTTTTGCCGTTTTCTTGAAAGGGTTAATGACAGTTGAAGACTTTTCTGGCCTTTCTATCCCATAATTGACTTGACTTAGATCCATCCCATAATTTCTTTATTTGAGACCTAGAGGTTATGCTTAGGTTAGAAAAAGGCCATTTTCTGGTATTGTTACTCAAAATTCAGGAAACTTCCATCCACTAAACGCAATCTACATTAAGAGAACGTTGTATTGCCGTATAGTGCATCGAAATCCATCAAAAGCTCGAGAAATGGCGCCACTTTGAAGATTGTAGGATACACAAGTAACTTTGAGAGATTAAGGTTAGCTTACAAAAAACACATTTTCGGGTTTTCTACTCCAAATACGGCAAAACTGGCACGCTCATCTTAAAGTACTGGAAGAGGCCGTTGTTTTGACGTGTAGTACATCGAAATCCATCAAAAGCTCGAGAAATGGCGCCACTTTGAAGATTGTAGGATACACAAGTAACTTTGAGAGATTAAGGTTAGCTTACAAAAAACACATTTTCGGGTTTTCTACTCCAAATACGGCAAAACTGGCACGCTCAAATTAAAGTACTGGAAGAGGCCGTTGTTTTGACGTGTAGTACATCGAAATCCATCAAAAGCTCGAGAAATGGCGCCACTTTGAAGATTTTAGGGTACACAAGTAACTTTGAGAGATTAAGGTTAGCTTACAAAAAACACATTTTCGGGTTTTCTACTCCAAATACGGCAAAACTGCACGCTCAAATTAAAGTACTGGAAGAGGCCGTTGTTTTGACGTGTAGTACATCGAAATCCATCAAAAGCTCGAGAAATGGCGCCACTTTGAAGATTTTAAGGTACACAAGAATTCTTGTGCGCCTTTAAGCTTTAAAAGCCAGTAACTCGTGTTTTTGCCGTTTTCTTGAAAGGGTTAATGACAGTTGAAGACTTTTCTGGCCTTTCTATCCCATAATTGACTTGACTTAGATCCATCCCATAATTTCTTTATTTGAGACCTAGAGGTTATGCTTAGGTTAGAAAAAGGCCATTTTCTGGTATTGTTACTCAAAATTCAGGAAACTTCCATCCACTAAACGCAATCTACATTAAGAGAACGTTGTATTGCCGTATAGTGCATCGAAATCCATCAAAAGCTCGAGAAATGGCGCCACTTTGAAGATTGTAGGATACACAAGTAACTTTGAGAGATTAAGGTTAGCTTACAAAAAAACACATTTTCGGGTTTTCTACTCCAAATACGGCAAAACTGGCACGCTCATCTTTAAGTACTGGAAGAGGCCGTTGTTTTGACGTCGTTGTTTTGACGTGTAGTACATCGAAATCCATCAAAAGCTCGAGAAATGGCGCCACTTTGAAGATTGTAGGATACACAAGTAACTTTGAGAGATTAAGGTTAGCTTACAAAAAACACATTTTCGGGTTTTCTACTCCAAATACGGCAAAACTGGCACGCTCAAATTAAAGTACTGGAAGAGGCCGTTGTTTTGACGTGTAGTACATCGAAATCCATCAAAAGCTCGAGAAATGGCGCCACTTTGAAGATTTTAGGGTACACAAGTAACTTTGAGAGATTAAGGTTAGCTTACAAAAAACACATTTTCGGGTTTTCTACTCCAAATACGGCAAAACTGGCACGCTCAAATTAAAGTACTGGAAGAGGCCGTTGTTTTGACGTGTAGTACATCGAAATCCATCAAAAGCTCGAGAAATGGCGCCACTTTGAAGATTTTAGGGTACACAAGTAACTTTGAGAGATTAGGTTAGCTTACAAAAAACACATTTTCGGGTTTTCTACTCCAAATACGGCAAAACTGCACGCTCAAATTAAAGTACTGGAAGAGGCCGTTGTTTTGACGTGTAGTACATCGAAATCCATCAAAAGCTCGAGAAATGGCGCCACTTTGAAGATTTTAAGGTACACAAGAATTCTTGTGCGCCTTTAAGCTTTAAAAGCCAGTAACTCGTGTTTTTGCCGTTTTCTTGAAAGGGTTAATGACAGTTGAAGACTTTTCTGGCCTTTCTATCCCATAATTGACTTGACTTAGATCCATCCCATAATTTCTTTATTGAGACCTAGAGGTTATGCTTAGGTTAGAAAAAGGCCATTTTCTGGTATTGTTACTCAAAATTCAGGAAACTTCCATCCACTAAACGCAATCTACATTAAGAGAACGTTGTATTGCCGTATAGTGCATCGAAATCCATCAAAAGCTCGAGAAATGGCGCCACTTTGAAGATTGTAGGATACACAAGTAACTTTGAGAGATTAAGGTTAGCTTACAAAAAAACACATTTCGGGTTTTCTACTCCAAATACGGCAAAACTGGCACGCTCATCTTTAAGTACTGGAAGAGGCCGTTGTTTTGACGTGTAGTACATCGAAATCCATCAAAAGCTCGAGAAATGGCGCCACTTTGAAGATTTTAGGGTACACAAGTAACTTTGAGAGATTAAGGTTAGCTTACAAAAAACACATTTTCGGGTTTTCTACTCCAAATACGGCAAACTGGCACGCTCAAATTAAAGTACTGGAAGAGGCCGTTGTTTTGACGTGTAGTACATCGAAATCCATCAAAAGCTCGAGAAATGGCGCCACTTTGAAGATTTTAGGGTACACAAGTAACTTTGAGAGATTAAGGTTAGCTTACAAAAAACACATTTTCGGGTTTTCTACTCCAAATACGGCAAAACTGCACGCTCAAATTAAAGTACTGGAAGAGGCCGTTGTTTTGACGTGTAGTACATCGAAATCCATCAAAAGCTCGAGAAATGGCGCCACTTTGAAGATTTTAAGGTACACAAGAATTCTTGTGCGCCTTTAAGCTTTAAAAGCCAGTAACTCGTGTTTTTGCCGTTTTCTTGAAAGGGTTAATGACAGTTGAAGACTTTTCTGGCCTTTCTATCCCATAATTGACTTGACTTAGATCCATCCCATAATTTCTTTATTTGAGACCTAGAGGTTATGCTTAGGTTAGAAAAAGGCCATTTTCTGGTATTGTTACTCAAAATTCAGGAAACTTCCATCCACTAAACGCAATCTACATTAAGAGAACGTTGTATTGCCGTATAGTGCATCGAAATCCATCAAAAGCTCGAGAAATGGCGCCACTTTGAAGATTGTAGGATACACAAGTACTTTGAGAGATTAAGGTTAGCTTACAAAAAAACACATTTTCGGGTTTCTACTCCAAATACGGCAAAACTGGCACGCTCATCTTTAAGTACTGGAAGAGGCCGTTGTTTTGACGTGTAGTACATCGAAATCCATCAAAAGCTCGAGAAATGGCGCCACTTTGAAGATTTTAGGGTACACAAGTAACTTTGAGAGATTAAGGTTAGCTTACAAAAAACACATTTTCGGGTTTTCTACTCCAAATACGGCAAAACTGGCACGCTCAAATTAAAGTACTGGAAGAGGCCGTTGTTTTGACGTGTAGTACATCGAAATCCATCAAAAGCTCGAGAAATGGCGCCACTTTGAAGATTTTAGGGTACACAAGTAACTTTGAGAGATTAAGGTTAGCTTACAAAAAACACATTTCGGGTTTTCTACTCCAATACGGCAAAACTGCACGCTCAAATTAAAGTACTGGAAGAGGCCGTTGTTTTGACGTGTAGTACATCGAAATCCATCAAAAGCTCGAGAAATGGCGCCACTTTGAAGATTTTAAGGTACACAAGAATTCTTGTGCGCCTTTAAGCTTTAAAAGCCAGTAACTCGTGTTTTTGCCGTTTTCTTGAAAGGGTTAATGACAGTTGAAGACTTTTCTGGCCTTTCTATCCCATAATTGACTTGACTTAGATCCATCCCATAATTTCTTTATTTGAGACCTAGAGGTTATGCTTAGGTTAGAAAAAGGCCATTTTCTGGTATTGTTACTCAAAATTCAGGAAACTTCCATCCACTAAACGCAATCTACATTAAGAGAACGTTGTATTGCCGTATAGTGCATCGAAATCCATCAAAAGCTCGAGAATGGCGCCACTTTGAAGATTGTAGGATACACAAGTAACTTTGAGAGATTAAGGTTAGCTTACAAAAAAACACATTTTCGGGTTTTCTACTCCAAATACGGCAAAACTGGCACGCTCATCTTTAAGTACTGGAAGAGGCCGTTGTTTTGACGTGTAGTACATCGAAATCCATCAAAGCTCGAGAAATGGCGCCACTTTGAAGATTTTAGGGTACACAAGTAACTTTGAGAGATTAAGGTTAGCTTACAAAAAACACATTTTCGGGTTTTCTACTCCAAATACGGCAAAACTGGCACGCTCAAATTAAAGTACTGGAAGAGGCCGTTGTTTTGACGTGTAGTACATCGAAATCCATCAAAAGCTCGAGAAATGGCGCCACTTTGAAGATTGTAGGATACACAAGTAACTTTGAGAGATTAAGGTTAGCTTACAAAAAACACATTTTCGGGTTTTCTACTCCAAATACGGCAAAACTGGCACGCTCAAATTAAAGTACTGGAAGAGGCCGTTGTTTTGACGTGTAGTACATCGAAATCCATCAAAGCTCGAGAAATGGCGCCACTTTGAAGATTTTAAGGTACACAAGAATTCTTGTGCGCCTTTAAGCTTTAAAAGCCAGTAACTCGTGTTTTTGCCGTTTTCTTGAAAGGGTTAATGACAGTTGAAGACTTTTCTGGCCTTTCTATCCCATAATTGACTTGACTTAGATCCATCCCATAATTTCTTTATTTGAGACCTAGAGGTTATGCTTAGGTTAGAAAAAGGCCATTTTCTGGTATTGTTACTCAAAATTCAGGAAACTTCCATCCACTAAACGCAATCTACATTAAGAGAACGTTGTATTGCCGTATAGTGCATCGAAATCCATCAAAAGCTCGAGAAATGGCGCCACTTTGAAGATTGTAGGATACACAAGTAACTTTGAGAGATTAAGGTTAGCTTACAAAAAAACACATTTTCGGGTTTTCTACTCCAAATACGGCAAAACTGGCACGCTCATCTTTAAGTACTGGAAGAGGCCGTTGTTTTGACGTGTAGTACATCGAAATCCATCAAAAGCTCGAGAAATGGCGCCACTTTGAAGATTTTAGGGTACACAAGTAACTTTGAGAGATTAAGGTTAGCTTACAAAAAACACATTTTCGGGTTTTCTACTCCAAATACGGCAAAACTGGCACGCTCAAATTAAAGTACTGGAAGAGGCCGTTGTTTTGACGTGTAGTACATCGAAATCCATCAAAAGCTCGAGAAATGGCGCCACTTTGAAGATTTTAGGGTACACAAGTAACTTTGAGAGATTAAGGTTAGCTTACAAAAAACACATTTTCGGGTTTTCTACTCCAAATACGGCAAAACTGCACGCTCAAATTAAAGTACTGGAAGAGGCCGTTGTTTTGACGTGTAGTACATCGAAATCCATCAAAAGCTCGAGAAATGGCGCCACTTTGAAGATTTTAAGGTACACAAGAATTCTTGTGCGCCTTTAAGCTTTAAAAGCCAGTAACTCGTGTTTTTGCCGTTTTCTTGAAAGGGTTAATGACAGTTGAAGACTTTTCTGGCCTTTCTATCCCATAATTGACTTGACTTAGATCCATCCCATAATTTCTTTATTTGAGACCTAGAGGTTATGCTTAGGTTAGAAAAGGCCATTTTCTGGTATTGTTACTCAAAATTCAGGAAACTTCCATCCACTAAACGCAATCTACATTAAGAGAACGTTGTATTGCCGTATAGTGCATCGAAATCCATCAAAAGCTCGAGAAATGGCGCCACTTTGAAGATTGTAGGATACACAAGTAACTTTGAGAGATTAAGGTTAGCTTACAAAAAAACACATTTTCGGGTTTTCTACTCCAAATACGGCAAAACTGGCACGCTCATCTTTAAGTACTGGAAGAGGCCGTTGTTTTGACGTGTAGTACATCGAAATCCATCAAAAGCTCGAGAAATGGCGCCACTTTGAAGATTTTAGGGTACACAAGTAACTTTGAGAGATTAAGGTTAGCTTACAAAAAACACATTTTCGGGTTTTCTACTCCAAATACGGCAAAACTGGCACGCTCAAATTAAAGTACTGGAAGAGGCCGTTGTTTTGACGTGTAGTACATCGAAATCCATCAAAAGCTCGAGAAATGGCGCCACTTTGAAGATTTTAGGGTACACAAGTAACTTTGAGAGATTAAGGTTAGCTTACAAAAAACACATTTTCGGGTTTTCTACTCCAAGGCAAAACTGCACGCTCAAATTAAAGTACTGGAAGAGGCCGTTGTTTTGACGTGTAGTACATCGAAATCCATCAAAAGCTCGAGAAATGGCGCCACTTTGAAGATTTTAAGGTACACAAGAATTCTTGTGCGCCTTTAAGCTTTAAAAGCCAGTAACTCGTGTTTTTGCCGTTTTCTTGAAAGGGTTAATGACAGTTGAAGACTTTTCTGGCCTTTCTATCCCATAATTGACTTGACTTAGATCCATCCCATAATTTCTTTATTTGAGACCTAGAGGTTATGCTTAGGTTAGAAAAAGGCCATTTTCTGGTATTGTTACTCAAAATTCAGGAAACTTCCATCCACTAAACGCAATCTACATTAAGAGAACGTTGTATTGCCGTATAGTGCATCGAAATCCATCAAAAGCTCGAGAAATGGCGCCACTTTGAAGATTGTAGGATACACAAGTAACTTTGAGAGATTAAGGTTAGCTTACAAAAAAACACATTTTCGGGTTTTCTACTCCAAATACGGCAAAACTGGCACGCTCATCTTTAAGTACTGGAAGAGGCCGTTGTTTTGACGTGTAGTACATCGAAATCCATCAAAAGCTCGAGAAATGGCGCCACTTTGAAGATTTTAGGGTACACAAGTAACTTTGAGAGATTAAGGTTAGCTTACAAAAAACACATTTTCGGGTTTTCTACTCCAAATACGGCAAAACTGGCACGCTCAAATTAAAGTACTGGAAGAGGCCGTTGTTTTGACGTGTAGTACATCGAAATCCATCAAAAGCTCGAGAAATGGCGCCACTTTGAAGATTGTAGGATACACAAGTAACTTTGAGAGATTAAGGTTAGCTTACAAAAAACACATTTTCGGGTTTTCTACTCCAAATACGGCAAAACTGGCACGCTCAAATTAAAGTACTGGAAGAGGCCGTTGTTTTGACGTGTAGTACATCGAAATCCATCAAAAGCTCGAGAAATGGCGCCACTTTGAAGATTTTAAGGTACACAAGAATTCTTGTGCGCCTTTAAGCTTTAAAAGCCAGTAACTCGTGTTTTTGCCGTTTTCTTGAAAGGGTTAATGACAGTTGAAGACTTTTCTGGCCTTTCTATCCCATAATTGACTTGACTTAGATCCATCCCATAATTTCTTTATTTGAGACCTAGAGGTTATGCTTAGGTTAGAAAAAGGCCATTTTCTGGTATTGTTACTCAAAATTCAGGAAACTTCCATCCACTAAACGCAATCTACATTAAGAGAACGTTGTATTGCCGTATAGTGCATCGAAATCCATCAAAAGCTCGAGAAATGGCGCCACTTTGAAGATTGTAGGATACACAAGTAACTTTGAGAGATTAAGGTTAGCTTACAAAAAAACACATTTTCGGGTTTTCTACTCCAAATACGGCAAAACTGGCACGCTCATCTTTAAGTACTGGAAGAGGCCGTTGTTTTGACGTGTAGTACATCGAAATCCATCAAAAGCTCGAGAAATGGCGCCACTTTGAAGATTGTAGGATACACAAGTAACTTTGAGAGATTAAGGTTAGCTTACAAAAAACACATTTTCGGGTTTTCTACTCCAAATACGGCAAAACTGGCACGCTCAAATTAAAGTACTGGAAGAGGCCGTTGTTTTGACGTGTAGTACATCGAAATCCATCAAAAGCTCGAGAAATGGCGCCACTTTGAAGATTTTAGGGTACACAAGTAACTTTGAGAGATTAAGGTTAGCTTACAAAAAACACATTTTCGGGTTTTCTACTCCAAATACGGCAAAACTGGCACGCTCAAATTAAAGTACTGGAAGAGGCCGTTGTTTTGACGTGTAGTACATCGAAATCCATCAAAAGCTCGAGAAATGGCGCCACTTTGAAGATTGTAGGATACACAAGTAACTTTGAGAGATTAAGGTTAGCTTACAAAAAACACATTTTCGGGTTTTCTACTCCAAATACGGCAAAACTGGCACGCTCAAATTAAAGTACTGGAAGAGGCCGTTGTTTTGACGTGTAGTACATCGAAATCCATCAAAAGCTCGAGAAATGGCGCCACTTTGAAGATTTTAGGGTACACAAGTAACTTTGAGAGATTAAGGTTAGCTTACAAAAAACACATTTTCGGGTTTTCTACTCCAAATACGGCAAAACTGGCACGCTCAAATTAAAGTACTGGAAGAGGCCGTTGTTTTGACGTGTAGTACATCGAAATCCATCAAAAGCTCGAGAAATGGCGCCACTTTGAAGATTTTAAGGTACACAAGAATTCTTGTGCGCCTTTAAGCTTTAAAAGCCAGTAACTCGTGTTTTTGCCGTTTTCTTGAAAGGGTTAATGACAGTTGAAGACTTTTCTGGCCTTTCTATCCCATAATTGACTTGACTTAGATCCATCCCATAATTTCTTTATTTGAGACCTAGAGGTTATGCTTAGGTTAGAAAAAGGCCATTTTCTGGTATTGTTACTCAAAATTCAGGAAACTTCCATCCACTAAACGCAATCTACATTAAGAGAACGTTGTATTGCCGTATAGTGCATCGAAATCCATCAAAAGCTCGAGAAATGGCGCCACTTTGAAGATTGTAGGATACACAAGTAACTTTGAGAGATTAAGGTTAGCTTACAAAAAACACATTTTCGGGTTTTCTACTCCAAATACGGCAAAACTGGCACGCTCATCTTAAAGTACTGGAAGAGGCCGTTGTTTTGACGTGTAGTACATCGAAATCCATCAAAAGCTCGAGAAATGGCGCCACTTTGAAGATTGTAGGATACACAAGTAACTTTGAGAGATTAAGGTTAGCTTACAAAAAACACATTTTCGGGTTTTCTACTCCAAATACGGCAAAACTGGCACGCTCAAATTAAAGTACTGGAAGAGGCCGTTGTTTTGACGTGTAGTACATCGAAATCCATCAAAAGCTCGAGAAATGGCGCCACTTTGAAGATTTTAGGGTACACAAGTAACTTTGAGAGATTAAGGTTAGCTTACAAAAAACACATTTTCGGGTTTTCTACTCCAAATACGGCAAAACTGCACGCTCAAATTAAAGTACTGGAAGAGGCCGTTGTTTTGACGTGTAGTACATCGAAATCCATCAAAAGCTCGAGAAATGGCGCCACTTTGAAGATTTTAAGGTACACAAGAATTCTTGTGCGCCTTTAAGCTTTAAAAGCCAGTAACTCGTGTTTTTGCCGTTTTCTTGAAAGGGTTAATGACAGTTGAAGACTTTTCTGGCCTTTCTATCCCATAATTGACTTGACTTAGATCCATCCCATAATTTCTTTATTTGAGACCTAGAGGTTATGCTTAGGTTAGAAAAAGGCCATTTTCTGGTATTGTTACTCAAAATTCAGGAAACTTCCATCCACTAAACGCAATCTACATTAAGAGAACGTTGTATTGCCGTATAGTGCATCGAAATCCATCAAAAGCTCGAGAAATGGCGCCACTTTGAAGATTGTAGGATACACAAGTAACTTTGAGAGATTAAGGTTAGCTTACAAAAAAACACATTTTCGGGTTTTCTACTCCAAATACGGCAAAACTGGCACGCTCATCTTTAAGTACTGGAAGAGGCCGTTGTTTTGACGTGTAGTACATCGAAATCCATCAAAAGCTCGAGAAATGGCGCCACTTTGAAGATTGTAGGATACACAAGTAACTTTGAGAGATTAAGGTTAGCTTACAAAAAACACATTTTCGGGTTTTCTACTCCAAATACGGCAAAACTGGCACGCTCAAATTAAAGTACTGGAAGAGGCCGTTGTTTTGACGTGTAGTACATCGAAATCCATCAAAAGCTCGAGAAATGGCGCCACTTTGAAGATTTTAGGGTACACAAGTAACTTTGAGAGATTAAGGTTAGCTTACAAAAAACACATTTTCGGGTTTTCTACTCCAAATACGGCAAAACTGGCACGCTCAAATTAAAGTACTGGAAGAGGCCGTTGTTTTGACGTGTAGTACATCGAAATCCATCAAAAGCTCGAGAAATGGCGCCACTTTGAAGATTTTAGGGTACACAAGTAACTTTGAGAGATTAAGGTTAGCTTACAAAAAACACATTTTCGGGTTTTCTACTCCAAATACGGCAAAACTGCACGCTCAAATTAAAGTACTGGAAGAGGCCGTTGTTTTGACGTGTAGTACATCGAAATCCATCAAAAGCTCGAGAAATGGCGCCACTTTGAAGATTTTAAGGTACACAAGAATTCTTGTGCGCCTTTAAGCTTTAAAAGCCAGTAACTCGTGTTTTTGCCGTTTTCTTGAAAGGGTTAATGACAGTTGAAGACTTTTCTGGCCTTTCTATCCCATAATTGACTTGACTTAGATCCATCCCATAATTTCTTTATTTGAGACCTAGAGGTTATGCTTAGGTTAGAAAAAGGCCATTTTCTGGTATTGTTACTCAAAATTCAGGAAACTTCCATCCACTAAACGCAATCTACATTAAGAGAACGTTGTATTGCCGTATAGTGCATCGAAATCCATCAAAAGCTCGAGAAATGGCGCCACTTTGAAGATTGTAGGATACACAAGTAACTTTGAGAGATTAAGGTTAGCTTACAAAAAAACACATTTTCGGGTTTTCTACTCCAAATACGGCAAAACTGGCACGCTCATCTTTAAGTACTGGAAGAGGCCGTTGTTTTGACGTGTAGTACATCGAAATCCATCAAAAGCTCGAGAAATGGCGCCACTTTGAAGATTGTAGGATACACAAGTAACTTTGAGAGATTAAGGTTAGCTTACAAAAAACACATTTTCGGGTTTTCTACTCCAAATACGGCAAAACTGGCACGCTCAAATTAAAGTACTGGAAGAGGCCGTTGTTTTGACGTGTAGTACATCGAAATCCATCAAAAGCTCGAGAAATGGCGCCACTTTGAAGATTTTAGGGTACACAAGTAACTTTGAGAGATTAAGGTTAGCTTACAAAAAACACATTTTCGGGTTTTCTACTCCAAATACGGCAAAACTGGCACGCTCAAATTAAAGTACTGGAAGAGGCCGTTGTTTTGACGTGTAGTACATCGAAATCCATCAAAAGCTCGAGAAATGGCGCCACTTTGAAGATTGTAGGATACACAAGTAACTTTGAGAGATTAAGGTTAGCTTACAAAAAACACATTTTCGGGTTTTCTACTCCAAATACGGCAAAACTGGCACGCTCAAATTAAAGTACTGGAAGAGGCCGTTGTTTTGACGTGTAGTACATCGAAATCCATCAAAAGCTCGAGAAATGGCGCCACTTTGAAGATTTTAGGGTACACAAGTAACTTTGAGAGATTAAGGTTAGCTTACAAAAAACACATTTTCGGGTTTTCTACTCCAAATACGGCAAAACTGGCACGCTCAAATTAAAGTACTGGAAGAGGCCGTTGTTTTGACGTGTAGTACATCGAAATCCATCAAAAGCTCGAGAAATGGCGCCACTTTGAAGATTTTAAGGTACACAAGAATTCTTGTGCGCCTTTAAGCTTTAAAAGCCAGTAACTCGTGTTTTTGCCGTTTTCTTGAAAGGGTTAATGACAGTTGAAGACTTTTCTGGCCTTTCTATCCCATAATTGACTTGACTTAGATCCATCCCATAATTTCTTTATTTGAGACCTAGAGGTTATGCTTAGGTTAGAAAAAGGCCATTTTCTGGTATTGTTACTCAAAATTCAGGAAACTTCCATCCACTAAACGCAATCTACATTAAGAGAACGTTGTATTGCCGTATAGTGCATCGAAATCCATCAAAAGCTCGAGAAATGGCGCCACTTTGAAGATTGTAGGATACACAAGTAACTTTGAGAGATTAAGGTTAGCTTACAAAAAAACACATTTTCGGGTTTTCTACTCCAAATACGGCAAAACTGGCACGCTCATCTTTAAGTACTGGAAGAGGCCGTTGTTTTGACGTGTAGTACATCGAAATCCATCAAAAGCTCGAGAAATGGCGCCACTTTGAAGATTGTAGGATACACAAGTAACTTTGAGAGATTAAGGTTAGCTTACAAAAAACACATTTTCGGGTTTTCTACTCCAAATACGGCAAAACTGGCACGCTCAAATTAAAGTACTGGAAGAGGCCGTTGTTTTGACGTGTAGTACATCGAAATCCATCAAAAGCTCGAGAAATGGCGCCACTTTGAAGATTTTAGGGTACACAAGTAACTTTGAGAGATTAAGGTTAGCTTACAAAAAACACATTTTCGGGTTTTCTACTCCAAATACGGCAAAACTGGCACGCTCAAATTAAAGTACTGGAAGAGGCCGTTGTTTTGACGTGTAGTACATCGAAATCCATCAAAAGCTCGAGAAATGGCGCCACTTTGAAGATTTTAAGGTACACAAGAATTCTTGTGCGCCTTTAAGCTTTAAAAGCCAGTAACTCGTGTTTTTGCCGTTTTCTTGAAAGGGTTAATGACAGTTGAAGACTTTTCTGGCCTTTCTATCCCATAATTGACTTGACTTAGATCCATCCCATAATTTCTTTATTTGAGACCTAGAGGTTATGCTTAGGTTAGAAAAAGGCCATTTTCTGGTATTGTTACTCAAAATTCAGGAAACTTCCATCCACTAAACGCAATCTACATTAAGAGAACGTTGTATTGCCGTATAGTGCATCGAAATCCATCAAAAGCTCGAGAAATGGCGCCACTTTGAAGATTGTAGGATACACAAGTAACTTTGAGAGATTAAGGTTAGCTTACAAAAAAACACATTTTCGGGTTTTCTACTCCAAATACGGCAAAACTGGCACGCTCATCTTTAAGTACTGGAAGAGGCCGTTGTTTTGACGTGTAGTACATCGAAATCCATCAAAAGCTCGAGAAATGGCGCCACTTTGAAGATTGTAGGATACACAAGTAACTTTGAGAGATTAAGGTTAGCTTACAAAAAACACATTTTCGGGTTTTCTACTCCAAATACGGCAAAACTGGCACGCTCAAATTAAAGTACTGGAAGAGGCCGTTGTTTTGACGTGTAGTACATCGAAATCCATCAAAAGCTCGAGAAATGGCGCCACTTTGAAGATTTTAGGGTACACAAGTAACTTTGAGAGATTAAGGTTAGCTTACAAAAAACACATTTTCGGGTTTTCTACTCCAAATACGGCAAAACTGGCACGCTCAAATTAAAGTACTGGAAGAGGCCGTTGTTTTGACGTGTAGTACATCGAAATCCATCAAAAGCTCGAGAAATGGCGCCACTTTGAAGATTTTAAGGTACACAAGAATTCTTGTGCGCCTTTAAGCTTTAAAAGCCAGTAACTCGTGTTTTTGCCGTTTTCTTGAAAGGGTTAATGACAGTTGAAGACTTTTCTGGCCTTTCTATCCCATAATTGACTTGACTTAGATCCATCCCATAATTTCTTTATTTGAGACCTAGAGGTTATGCTTAGGTTAGAAAAAGGCCATTTTCTGGTATTGTTACTCAAAATTCAGGAAACTTCCATCCACTAAACGCAATCTACATTAAGAGAACGTTGTATTGCCGTATAGTGCATCGAAATCCATCAAAAGCTCGAGAAATGGCGCCACTTTGAAGATTGTAGGATACACAAGTAACTTTGAGAGATTAAGGTTAGCTTACAAAAAAACACATTTTCGGGTTTTCTACTCCAAATACGGCAAAACTGGCACGCTCATCTTTAAGTACTGGAAGAGGCCGTTGTTTTGACGTGTAGTACATCGAAATCCATCAAAAGCTCGAGAAATGGCGCCACTTTGAAGATTGTAGGATACACAAGTAACTTTGAGAGATTAAGGTTAGCTTACAAAAAACACATTTTCGGGTTTTCTACTCCAAATACGGCAAAACTGGCACGCTCAAATTAAAGTACTGGAAGAGGCCGTTGTTTTGACGTGTAGTACATCGAAATCCATCAAAAGCTCGAGAAATGGCGCCACTTTGAAGATTTTAGGGTACACAAGTAACTTTGAGAGATTAAGGTTAGCTTACAAAAAACACATTTTCGGGTTTTCTACTCCAAATACGGCAAAACTGGCACGCTCAAATTAAAGTACTGGAAGAGGCCGTTGTTTTGACGTGTAGTACATCGAAATCCATCAAAAGCTCGAGAAATGGCGCCACTTTGAAGATTGTAGGATACACAAGTAACTTTGAGAGATTAAGGTTAGCTTACAAAAAACACATTTTCGGGTTTTCTACTCCAAATACGGCAAAACTGGCACGCTCAAATTAAAGTACTGGAAGAGGCCGTTGTTTTGACGTGTAGTACATCGAAATCCATCAAAAGCTCGAGAAATGGCGCCACTTTGAAGATTTTAGGGTACACAAGTAACTTTGAGAGATTAAGGTTAGCTTACAAAAAACACATTTTCGGGTTTTCTACTCCAAATACGGCAAAACTGGCACGCTCAAATTAAAGTACTGGAAGAGGCCGTTGTTTTGACGTGTAGTACATCGAAATCCATCAAAAGCTCGAGAAATGGCGCCACTTTGAAGATTTTAAGGTACACAAGAATTCTTGTGCGCCTTTAAGCTTTAAAAGCCAGTAACTCGTGTTTTTGCCGTTTTCTTGAAAGGGTTAATGACAGTTGAAGACTTTTCTGGCCTTTCTATCCCATAATTGACTTGACTTAGATCCATCCCATAATTTCTTTATTTGAGACCTAGAGGTTATGCTTAGGTTAGAAAAAGGCCATTTTCTGGTATTGTTACTCAAAATTCAGGAAACTTCCATCCACTAAACGCAATCTACATTAAGAGAACGTTGTATTGCCGTATAGTGCATCGAAATCCATCAAAAGCTCGAGAAATGGCGCCACTTTGAAGATTGTAGGATACACAAGTAACTTTGAGAGATTAAGGTTAGCTTACAAAAAAACACATTTTCGGGTTTTCTACTCCAAATACGGCAAAACTGGCACGCTCATCTTTAAGTACTGGAAGAGGCCGTTGTTTTGACGTGTAGTACATCGAAATCCATCAAAAGCTCGAGAAATGGCGCCACTTTGAAGATTGTAGGATACACAAGTAACTTTGAGAGATTAAGGTTAGCTTACAAAAAACACATTTTCGGGTTTTCTACTCCAAATACGGCAAAACTGGCACGCTCAAATTAAAGTACTGGAAGAGGCCGTTGTTTTGACGTGTAGTACATCGAAATCCATCAAAAGCTCGAGAAATGGCGCCACTTTGAAGATTTTAGGGTACACAAGTAACTTTGAGAGATTAAGGTTAGCTTACAAAAAACACATTTTCGGGTTTTCTACTCCAAATACGGCAAAACTGGCACGCTCAAATTAAAGTACTGGAAGAGGCCGTTGTTTTGACGTGTAGTACATCGAAATCCATCAAAAGCTCGAGAAATGGCGCCACTTTGAAGATTTTAAGGTACACAAGAATTCTTGTGCGCCTTTAAGCTTTAAAAGCCAGTAACTCGTGTTTTTGCCGTTTTCTTGAAAGGGTTAATGACAGTTGAAGACTTTTCTGGCCTTTCTATCCCATAATTGACTTGACTTAGATCCATCCCATAATTTCTTTATTTGAGACCTAGAGGTTATGCTTAGGTTAGAAAAAGGCCATTTTCTGGTATTGTTACTCAAAATTCAGGAAACTTCCATCCACTAAACGCAATCTACATTAAGAGAACGTTGTATTGCCGTATAGTGCATCGAAATCCATCAAAAGCTCGAGAAATGGCGCCACTTTGAAGATTGTAGGATACACAAGTAACTTTGAGAGATTAAGGTTAGCTTACAAAAAAACACATTTTCGGGTTTTCTACTCCAAATACGGCAAAACTGGCACGCTCATCTTTAAGTACTGGAAGAGGCCGTTGTTTTGACGTGTAGTACATCGAAATCCATCAAAAGCTCGAGAAATGGCGCCACTTTGAAGATTGTAGGATACACAAGTAACTTTGAGAGATTAAGGTTAGCTTACAAAAAACACATTTTCGGATTTTCTACTCCAAATACGGCAAAACTGGCACGCTCAAATTAAAGTACTGGAAGAGGCCGTTGTTTTGACGTGTAGTACATCGAAATCCATCAAAAGCTCGAGAAATGGCGCCACTTTGAAGATTTTAGGGTACACAAGTAACTTTGAGAGATTAAGGTTAGCTTACAAAAAACACATTTTCGGGTTTTCTACTCCAAATACGGCAAAACTGGCACGCTCAAATTAAAGTACTGGAAGAGGCCGTTGTTTTGACGTGTAGTACATCGAAATCCATCAAAAGCTCGAGAAATGGCGCCACTTTGAAGATTTTAAGGTACACAAGAATTCTTGTGCGCCTTTAAGCTTTAAAAGCCAGTAACTCGTGTTTTTGCCGTTTTCTTGAAAGGGTTAATGACAGTTGAAGACTTTTCTGGCCTTTCTATCCCATAATTGACTTGACTTAGATCCATCCCATAATTTCTTTATTTGAGACCTAGAGGTTATGCTTAGGTTAGAAAAAGGCCATTTTCTGGTATTGTTACTCAAAATTCAGGAAACTTCCATCCACTAAACGCAATCTACATTAAGAGAACGTTGTATTGCCGTATAGTGCATCGAAATCCATCAAAAGCTCGAGAAATGGCGCCACTTTGAAGATTGTAGGATACACAAGTAACTTTGAGAGATTAAGGTTAGCTTACAAAAAAACACATTTTCGGGTTTTCTACTCCAAATACGGCAAAACTGGCACGCTCATCTTTAAGTACTGGAAGAGGCCGTTGTTTTGACGTGTAGTACATCGAAATCCATCAAAAGCTCGAGAAATGGCGCCACTTTGAAGATTGTAGGATACACAAGTAACTTTGAGAGATTAAGGTTAGCTTACAAAAAACACATTTTCGGATTTTCTACTCCAAATACGGCAAAACTGGCACGCTCAAATTAAAGTACTGGAAGAGGCCGTTGTTTTGACGTGTAGTACATCGAAATCCATCAAAAGCTCGAGAAATGGCGCCACTTTGAAGATTTTAGGGTACACAAGTAACTTTGAGAGATTAAGGTTAGCTTACAAAAAACACATTTTCGGGTTTTCTACTCCAAATACGGCAAAACTGGCACGCTCAAATTAAAGTACTGGAAGAGGCCGTTGTTTTGACGTGTAGTACATCGAAATCCATCAAAAGCTCGAGAAATGGCGCCACTTTGAAGATTTTAAGGTACACAAGAATTCTTGTGCGCCTTTAAGCTTTAAAAGCCAGTAACTCGTGTTTTTGCCGTTTTCTTGAAAGGGTTAATGACAGTTGAAGACTTTTCTGGCCTTTCTATCCCATAATTGACTTGACTTAGATCCATCCCATAATTTCTTTATTTGAGACCTAGAGGTTATGCTTAGGTTAGAAAAAGGCCATTTTCTGGTATTGTTACTCAAAATTCAGGAAACTTCCATCCACTAAACGCAATCTACATTAAGAGAACGTTGTATTGCCGTATAGTGCATCGAAATCCATCAAAAGCTCGAGAAATGGCGCCACTTTGAAGATTGTAGGATACACAAGTAACTTTGAGAGATTAAGGTTAGCTTACAAAAAAACACATTTTCGGGTTTTCTACTCCAAATACGGCAAAACTGGCACGCTCATCTTTAAGTACTGGAAGAGGCCGTTGTTTTGACGTGTAGTACATCGAAATCCATCAAAAGCTCGAGAAATGGCGCCACTTTGAAGATTGTAGGATACACAAGTAACTTTGAGAGATTAAGGTTAGCTTACAAAAAACACATTTTCGGGTTTTCTACTCCAAATACGGCAAAACTGGCACGCTCAAATTAAAGTACTGGAAGAGGCCGTTGTTTTGACGTGTAGTACATCGAAATCCATCAAAAGCTCGAGAAATGGCGCCACTTTGAAGATTTTAGGGTACACAAGTAACTTTGAGAGATTAAGGTTAGCTTACAAAAAACACATTTTCGGGTTTTCTACTCCAAATACGGCAAAACTGGCACGCTCAAATTAAAGTACTGGAAGAGGCCGTTGTTTTGACGTGTAGTACATCGAAATCCATCAAAAGCTCGAGAAATGGCGCCACTTTGAAGATTTTAAGGTACACAAGAATTCTTGTGCGCCTTTAAGCTTTAAAAGCCAGTAACTCGTGTTTTTGCCGTTTTCTTGAAAGGGTTAATGACAGTTGAAGACTTTTCTGGCCTTTCTATCCCATAATTGACTTGACTTAGATCCATCCCATAATTTCTTTATTTGAGACCTAGAGGTTATGCTTAGGTTAGAAAAAGGCCATTTTCTGGTATTGTTACTCAAAATTCAGGAAACTTCCATCCACTAAACGCAATCTACATTAAGAGAACGTTGTATTGCCGTATAGTGCATCGAAATCCATCAAAAGCTCGAGAAATGGCGCCACTTTGAAGATTGTAGGATACACAAGTAACTTTGAGAGATTAAGGTTAGCTTACAAAAAAACACATTTTCGGGTTTTCTACTCCAAATACGGCAAAACTGGCACGCTCATCTTTAAGTACTGGAAGAGGCCGTTGTTTTGACGTGTAGTACATCGAAATCCATCAAAAGCTCGAGAAATGGCGCCACTTTGAAGATTGTAGGATACACAAGTAACTTTGAGAGATTAAGGTTAGCTTACAAAAAACACATTTTCGGGTTTTCTACTCCAAATACGGCAAAACTGGCACGCTCAAATTAAAGTACTGGAAGAGGCCGTTGTTTTGACGTGTAGTACATCGAAATCCATCAAAAGCTCGAGAAATGGCGCCACTTTGAAGATTTTAGGGTACACAAGTAACTTTGAGAGATTAAGGTTAGCTTACAAAAAACACATTTTCGGGTTTTCTACTCCAAATACGGCAAAACTGGCACGCTCAAATTAAAGTACTGGAAGAGGCCGTTGTTTTGACGTGTAGTACATCGAAATCCATCAAAAGCTCGAGAAATGGCGCCACTTTGAAGATTTTAAGGTACACAAGAATTCTTGTGCGCCTTTAAGCTTTAAAAGCCAGTAACTCGTGTTTTTGCCGTTTTCTTGAAAGGGTTAATGACAGTTGAAGACTTTTCTGGCCTTTCTATCCCATAATTGACTTGACTTAGATCCATCCCATAATTTCTTTATTTGAGACCTAGAGGTTATGCTTAGGTTAGAAAAAGGCCATTTTCTGGTATTGTTACTCAAAATTCAGGAAACTTCCATCCACTAAACGCAATCTACATTAAGAGAACGTTGTATTGCCGTATAGTGCATCGAAATCCATCAAAAGCTCGAGAAATGGCGCCACTTTGAAGATTGTAGGATACACAAGTAACTTTGAGAGATTAAGGTTAGCTTACAAAAAAACACATTTTCGGGTTTTCTACTCCAAATACGGCAAAACTGGCACGCTCATCTTTAAGTACTGGAAGAGGCCGTTGTTTTGACGTGTAGTACATCGAAATCCATCAAAAGCTCGAGAAATGGCGCCACTTTGAAGATTGTAGGATACACAAGTAACTTTGAGAGATTAAGGTTAGCTTACAAAAAACACATTTTCGGGTTTTCTACTCCAAATACGGCAAAACTGGCACGCTCAAATTAAAGTACTGGAAGAGGCCGTTGTTTTGACGTGTAGTACATCGAAATCCATCAAAAGCTCGAGAAATGGCGCCACTTTGAAGATTTTAGGGTACACAAGTAACTTTGAGAGATTAAGGTTAGCTTACAAAAAACACATTTTCGGGTTTTCTACTCCAAATACGGCAAAACTGGCACGCTCATCTTTAAGTACTGGAAGAGGCCGTTGTTTTGACGTGTAGTACATCGAAATCCATCAAAAGCTCGAGAAATGGCGCCACTTTGAAGATTGTAGGATACACAAGTAACTTTGAGAGATTAAGGTTAGCTTACAAAAAACACATTTTCGGGTTTTCTACTCCAAATACGGCAAAACTGGCACGCTCAAATTAAAGTACTGGAAGAGGCCGTTGTTTTGACGTGTAGTACATCGAAATCCATCAAAAGCTCGAGAAATGGCGCCACTTTGAAGATTTTAAGGTACACAAGAATTCTTGTGCGCCTTTAAGCTTTAAAAGCCAGTAACTCGTGTTTTTGCCGTTTTCTTGAAAGGGTTAATGACAGTTGAAGACTTTTCTGGCCTTTCTATCCCATAATTGACTTGACTTAGATCCATCCCATAATTTCTTTATTTGAGACCTAGAGGTTATGCTTAGGTTAGAAAAAGGCCATTTTCTGGTATTGTTACTCAAAATTCAGGAAACTTCCATCCACTAAACGCAATCTACATTAAGAGAACGTTGTATTGCCGTATAGTGCATCGAAATCCATCAAAAGCTCGAGAAATGGCGCCACTTTGAAGATTGTAGGATACACAAGTAACTTTGAGAGATTAAGGTTAGCTTACAAAAAACACATTTTCGGGTTTTCTACTCCAAATACGGCAAAACTGGCACGCTCATCTTTAAGTACTGGAAGAGGCCGTTGTTTTGACGTGTAGTACATCGAAATCCATCAAAAGCTCGAGAAATGGCGCCACTTTGAAGATTTTAGGGTACACAAGTAACTTTGAGAGATTAAGGTTAGCTTACAAAAAACACATTTTCGGGTTTTCTACTCCAAATACGGCAAAACTGGCACGCTCAAATTAAAGTACTGGAAGAGGCCGTTGTTTTGACGTGTAGTACATCGAAATCCATCAAAAGCTCGAGAAATGGCGCCACTTTGAAGATTTTAAGGTACACAAGAATTCTTGTGCGCCTTTAAGCTTTAAAAGCCAGTAACTCGTGTTTTTGCCGTTTTCTTGAAAGGGTTAATGACAGTTGAAGACTTTTCTGGCCTTTCTATCCCATAATTGACTTGACTTAGATCCATCCCATAATTTCTTTATTTGAGACCTAGAGGTTATGCTTAGGTTAGAAAAAGGCCATTTTCTGGTATTGTTACTCAAAATTCAGGAAACTTCCATCCACTAAACGCAATCTACATTAAGAGAACGTTGTATTGCCGTATAGTGCATCGAAATCCATCAAAAGCTCGAGAAATGGCGCCACTTTGAAGATTTTAGGGTACACAAGTAACTTTGAGAGATTAAGGTTAGCTTACAAAAAACACATTTTCGGGTTTTCTACTCCAAATACGGCAAAACTGGCACGCTCATCTTTAAGTACTGGAAGAGGCCGTTGTTTTGACGTGTAGTACATCGAAATCCATCAAAAGCTCGAGAAATGGCGCCACTTTGAAGATTGTAGGATACACAAGTAACTTTGAGAGATTAAGGTTAGCTTACAAAAAACACATTTTCGGGTTTTCTACTCCAAATACGGCAAAACTGGCACGCTCATCTTTAAGTACTGGAAGAGGCCGTTGTTTTGACGTGTAGTACATCGAAATCCATCAAAAGCTCGAGAAATGGCGCCACTTTGAAGATTGTAGGATACACAAGTAACTTTGAGAGATTAAGGTTAGCTTACAAAAAACACATTTTCGGGTTTTCTACTCCAAATACGGCAAAACTGGCACGCTCAAATTAAAGTACTGGAAGAGGCCGTTGTTTTGACGTGTAGTACATCGAAATCCATCAAAAGCTCGAGAAATGGCGCCACTTTGAAGATTTTAGGGTACACAAGTAACTTTGAGAGATTAAGGTTAGCTTACAAAAAACACATTTTCGGGTTTTCTACTCCAAATACGGCAAAACTGGCACGCTCATCTTTAAGTACTGGAAGAGGCCGTTGTTTTGACGTGTAGTACATCGAAATCCATCAAAAGCTCGAGAAATGGCGCCACTTTGAAGATTGTAGGATACACAAGTAACTTTGAGAGATTAAGGTTAGCTTACAAAAAACACATTTTCGGGTTTTCTACTCCAAATACGGCAAAACTGGCACGCTCAAATTAAAGTACTGGAAGAGGCCGTTGTTTTGACGTGTAGTACATCGAAATCCATCAAAAGCTCGAGAAATGGCGCCACTTTGAAGATTTTAAGGTACACAAGAATTCTTGTGCGCCTTTAAGCTTTAAAAGCCAGTAACTCGTGTTTTTGCCGTTTTCTTGAAAGGGTTAATGACAGTTGAAGACTTTTCTGGCCTTTCTATCCCATAATTGACTTGACTTAGATCCATCCCATAATTTCTTTATTTGAGACCTAGAGGTTATGCTTAGGTTAGAAAAAGGCCATTTTCTGGTATTGTTACTCAAAATTCAGGAAACTTCCATCCACTAAACGCAATCTACATTAAGAGAACGTTGTATTGCCGTATAGTGCATCGAAATCCATCAAAAGCTCGAGAAATGGCGCCACTTTGAAGATTGTAGGATACACAAGTAACTTTGAGAGATTAAGGTTAGCTTACAAAAAACACATTTTCGGGTTTTCTACTCCAAATACGGCAAAACTGGCACGCTCATCTTTAAGTACTGGAAGAGGCCGTTGTTTTGACGTGTAGTACATCGAAATCCATCAAAAGCTCGAGAAATGGCGCCACTTTGAAGATTTTAGGGTACACAAGTAACTTTGAGAGATTAAGGTTAGCTTACAAAAAACACATTTTCGGGTTTTCTACTCCAAATACGGCAAAACTGGCACGCTCAAATTAAAGTACTGGAAGAGGCCGTTGTTTTGACGTGTAGTACATCGAAATCCATCAAAAGCTCGAGAAATGGCGCCACTTTGAAGATTTTAAGGTACACAAGAATTCTTGTGCGCCTTTAAGCTTTAAAAGCCAGTAACTCGTGTTTTTGCCGTTTTCTTGAAAGGGTTAATGACAGTTGAAGACTTTTCTGGCCTTTCTATCCCATAATTGACTTGACTTAGATCCATCCCATAATTTCTTTATTTGAGACCTAGAGGTTATGCTTAGGTTAGAAAAAGGCCATTTTCTGGTATTGTTACTCAAAATTCAGGAAACTTCCATCCACTAAACGCAATCTACATTAAGAGAACGTTGTATTGCCGTAT
Source organism: Actinernus sp. WN-2022 (assembly GCA_030867875.1). Taxonomy (NCBI): domain Eukaryota; kingdom Metazoa; phylum Cnidaria; class Anthozoa; order Actiniaria; family Actinernidae; genus Actinernus; species Actinernus sp. WN-2022. The sequence goes on from JAOWCC010000765.1 coordinate 23,189, forward strand.
AGTGCATCGAAATCCATCAAAAGCTCGAGAAATGGCGCCACTTTGAAGATTTTAGGGTACACAAGTAACTTTGAGAGATTAAGGTTAGCTTACAAAAAACACATTTTCGGGTTTTCTACTCCAAATACGGCAAAACTGGCACGCTCAAATTAAAGTACTGGAAGAGGCCGTTGTTTTGACGTGTAGTACATCGAAATCCATCAAAAGCTCGAGAAATGGCGCCACTTTGAAGATTTTAAGGTACACAAGAATTCTTGTGCGCCTTTAAGCTTTAAAAGCCAGTAACTCGTGTTTTTGCCGTTTTCTTGAAAGGGTTAATGACAGTTGAAGACTTTTCTGGCCTTTCTATCCCATAATTGACTTGACTTAGATCCATCCCATAATTTCTTTATTTGAGACCTAGAGGTTATGCTTAGGTTAGAAAAAGGCCATTTTCTGGTATTGTTACTCAAAATTCAGGAAACTTCCATCCACTAAACGCAATCTACATTAAGAGAACGTTGTATTGCCGTATAGTGCATCGAAATCCATCAAAAGCTCGAGAAATGGCGCCACTTTGAAGATTGTAGGATACACAAGTAACTTTGAGAGATTAAGGTTAGCTTACAAAAAAACACATTTTCGGGTTTTCTACTCCAAATACGGCAAAACTGGCACGCTCATCTTTAAGTACTGGAAGAGGCCGTTGTTTTGACGTGTAGTACATCGAAATCCATCAAAAGCTCGAGAAATGGCGCCACTTTGAAGATTGTAGGATACACAAGTAACTTTGAGAGATTAAGGTTAGCTTACAAAAAACACATTTTCGGGTTTTCTACTCCAAATACGGCAAAACTGGCACGCTCAAATTAAAGTACTGGAAGAGGCCGTTGTTTTGACGTGTAGTACATCGAAATCCATCAAAAGCTCGAGAAATGGCGCCACTTTGAAGATTTTAGGGTACACAAGTAACTTTGAGAGATTAAGGTTAGCTTACAAAAAACACATTTTCGGGTTTTCTACTCCAAATACGGCAAAACTGGCACGCTCATCTTTAAGTACTGGAAGAGGCCGTTGTTTTGACGTGTAGTACATCGAAATCCATCAAAAGCTCGAGAAATGGCGCCACTTTGAAGATTGTAGGATACACAAGTAACTTTGAGAGATTAAGGTTAGCTTACAAAAAACACATTTTCGGGTTTTCTACTCCAAATACGGCAAAACTGGCACGCTCAAATTAAAGTACTGGAAGAGGCCGTTGTTTTGACGTGTAGTACATCGAAATCCATCAAAAGCTCGAGAAATGGCGCCACTTTGAAGATTTTAAGGTACACAAGAATTCTTGTGCGCCTTTAAGCTTTAAAAGCCAGTAACTCGTGTTTTTGCCGTTTTCTTGAAAGGGTTAATGACAGTTGAAGACTTTTCTGGCCTTTCTATCCCATAATTGACTTGACTTAGATCCATCCCATAATTTCTTTATTTGAGACCTAGAGGTTATGCTTAGGTTAGAAAAAGGCCATTTTCTGGTATTGTTACTCAAAATTCAGGAAACTTCCATCCACTAAACGCAATCTACATTAAGAGAACGTTGTATTGCCGTATAGTGCATCGAAATCCATCAAAAGCTCGAGAAATGGCGCCACTTTGAAGATTGTAGGATACACAAGTAACTTTGAGAGATTAAGGTTAGCTTACAAAAAACACATTTTCGGGTTTTCTACTCCAAATACGGCAAAACTGGCACGCTCATCTTTAAGTACTGGAAGAGGCCGTTGTTTTGACGTGTAGTACATCGAAATCCATCAAAAGCTCGAGAAATGGCGCCACTTTGAAGATTTTAGGGTACACAAGTAACTTTGAGAGATTAAGGTTAGCTTACAAAAAACACATTTTCGGGTTTTCTACTCCAAATACGGCAAAACTGGCACGCTCAAATTAAAGTACTGGAAGAGGCCGTTGTTTTGACGTGTAGTACATCGAAATCCATCAAAAGCTCGAGAAATGGCGCCACTTTGAAGATTTTAAGGTACACAAGAATTCTTGTGCGCCTTTAAGCTTTAAAAGCCAGTAACTCGTGTTTTTGCCGTTTTCTTGAAAGGGTTAATGACAGTTGAAGACTTTTCTGGCCTTTCTATCCCATAATTGACTTGACTTAGATCCATCCCATAATTTCTTTATTTGAGACCTAGAGGTTATGCTTAGGTTAGAAAAAGGCCATTTTCTGGTATTGTTACTCAAAATTCAGGAAACTTCCATCCACTAAACGCAATCTACATTAAGAGAACGTTGTATTGCCGTATAGTGCATCGAAATCCATCAAAAGCTCGAGAAATGGCGCCACTTTGAAGATTGTAGGATACACAAGTAACTTTGAGAGATTAAGGTTAGCTTACAAAAAAACACATTTTCGGGTTTTCTACTCCAAATACGGCAAAACTGGCACGCTCATCTTTAAGTACTGGAAGAGGCCGTTGTTTTGACGTGTAGTACATCGAAATCCATCAAAAGCTCGAGAAATGGCGCCACTTTGAAGATTGTAGGATACACAAGTAACTTTGAGAGATTAAGGTTAGCTTACAAAAAACACATTTTCGGGTTTTCTACTCCAAATACGGCAAAACTGGCACGCTCAAATTAAAGTACTGGAAGAGGCCGTTGTTTTGACGTGTAGTACATCGAAATCCATCAAAAGCTCGAGAAATGGCGCCACTTTGAAGATTTTAGGGTACACAAGTAACTTTGAGAGATTAAGGTTAGCTTACAAAAAACACATTTTCGGGTTTTCTACTCCAAATACGGCAAAACTGGCACGCTCAAATTAAAGTACTGGAAGAGGCCGTTGTTTTGACGTGTAGTACATCGAAATCCATCAAAAGCTCGAGAAATGGCGCCACTTTGAAGATTTTAAGGTACACAAGAATTCTTGTGCGCCTTTAAGCTTTAAAAGCCAGTAACTCGTGTTTTTGCCGTTTTCTTGAAAGGGTTAATGACAGTTGAAGACTTTTCTGGCCTTTCTATCCCATAATTGACTTGACTTAGATCCATCCCATAATTTCTTTATTTGAGACCTAGAGGTTATGCTTAGGTTAGAAAAAGGCCATTTTCTGGTATTGTTACTCAAAATTCAGGAAACTTCCATCCACTAAACGCAATCTACATTAAGAGAACGTTGTATTGCCGTATAGTGCATCGAAATCCATCAAAAGCTCGAGAAATGGCGCCACTTTGAAGATTGTAGGATACACAAGTAACTTTGAGAGATTAAGGTTAGCTTACAAAAAAACACATTTTCGGGTTTTCTACTCCAAATACGGCAAAACTGGCACGCTCATCTTTAAGTACTGGAAGAGGCCGTTGTTTTGACGTGTAGTACATCGAAATCCATCAAAAGCTCGAGAAATGGCGCCACTTTGAAGATTGTAGGATACACAAGTAACTTTGAGAGATTAAGGTTAGCTTACAAAAAACACATTTTCGGGTTTTCTACTCCAAATACGGCAAAACTGGCACGCTCAAATTAAAGTACTGGAAGAGGCCGTTGTTTTGACGTGTAGTACATCGAAATCCATCAAAAGCTCGAGAAATGGCGCCACTTTGAAGATTTTAGGGTACACAAGTAACTTTGAGAGATTAAGGTTAGCTTACAAAAAACACATTTTCGGGTTTTCTACTCCAAATACGGCAAAACTGGCACGCTCAAATTAAAGTACTGGAAGAGGCCGTTGTTTTGACGTGTAGTACATCGAAATCCATCAAAAGCTCGAGAAATGGCGCCACTTTGAAGATTGTAGGATACACAAGTAACTTTGAGAGATTAAGGTTAGCTTACAAAAAACACATTTTCGGGTTTTCTACTCCAAATACGGCAAAACTGGCACGCTCAAATTAAAGTACTGGAAGAGGCCGTTGTTTTGACGTGTAGTACATCGAAATCCATCAAAAGCTCGAGAAATGGCGCCACTTTGAAGATTTTAAGGTACACAAGAATTCTTGTGCGCCTTTAAGCTTTAAAAGCCAGTAACTCGTGTTTTTGCCGTTTTCTTGAAAGGGTTAATGACAGTTGAAGACTTTTCTGGCCTTTCTATCCCATAATTGACTTGACTTAGATCCATCCCATAATTTCTTTATTTGAGACCTAGAGGTTATGCTTAGGTTAGAAAAAGGCCATTTTCTGGTATTGTTACTCAAAATTCAGGAAACTTCCATCCACTAAACGCAATCTACATTAAGAGAACGTTGTATTGCCGTATAGTGCATCGAAATCCATCAAAAGCTCGAGAAATGGCGCCACTTTGAAGATTGTAGGATACACAAGTAACTTTGAGAGATTAAGGTTAGCTTACAAAAAAACACATTTTCGGGTTTTCTACTCCAAATACGGCAAAACTGGCACGCTCATCTTTAAGTACTGGAAGAGGCCGTTGTTTTGACGTGTAGTACATCGAAATCCATCAAAAGCTCGAGAAATGGCGCCACTTTGAAGATTGTAGGATACACAAGTAACTTTGAGAGATTAAGGTTAGCTTACAAAAAACACATTTTCGGGTTTTCTACTCCAAATACGGCAAAACTGGCACGCTCAAATTAAAGTACTGGAAGAGGCCGTTGTTTTGACGTGTAGTACATCGAAATCCATCAAAAGCTCGAGAAATGGCGCCACTTTGAAGATTTTAGGGTACACAAGTAACTTTGAGAGATTAAGGTTAGCTTACAAAAAACACATTTTCGGGTTTTCTACTCCAAATACGGCAAAACTGGCACGCTCAAATTAAAGTACTGGAAGAGGCCGTTGTTTTGACGTGTAGTACATCGAAATCCATCAAAAGCTCGAGAAATGGCGCCACTTTGAAGATTTTAAGGTACACAAGAATTCTTGTGCGCCTTTAAGCTTTAAAAGCCAGTAACTCGTGTTTTTGCCGTTTTCTTGAAAGGGTTAATGACAGTTGAAGACTTTTCTGGCCTTTCTATCCCATAATTGACTTGACTTAGATCCATCCCATAATTTCTTTATTTGAGACCTAGAGGTTATGCTTAGGTTAGAAAAGGCCATTTTCTGGTATTGTTACTCAAAATTCAGGAAACTTCCATCCACTAAACGCAATCTACATTAAGAGAACGTTGTATTGCCGTATAGTGCATCGAAATCCATCAAAAGCTCGAGAAATGGCGCCACTTTGAAGATTGTAGGATACACAAGTAACTTTGAGAGATTAAGGTTAGCTTACAAAAAAACACATTTTCGGGTTTTCTACTCCAAATACGGCAAAACTGGCACGCTCATCTTTAAGTACTGGAAGAGGCCGTTGTTTTGACGTGTAGTACATCGAAATCCATCAAAAGCTCGAGAAATGGCGCCACTTTGAAGATTGTAGGATACACAAGTAACTTTGAGAGATTAAGGTTAGCTTACAAAAAAACACATTTTCGGGTTTTCTACTCCAAATACGGCAAAACTGGCACGCTCAAATTAAAGTACTGGAAGAGGCCGTTGTTTTGACGTGTAGTACATCGAAATCCATCAAAAGCTCGAGAAATGGCGCCACTTTGAAGATTTTAGGGTACACAAGTAACTTTGAGAGATTAAGGTTAGCTTACAAAAAACACATTTTCGGGTTTTCTACTCCAAATACGGCAAAACTGGCACGCTCAAATTAAAGTACTGGAAGAGGCCGTTGTTTTGACGTGTAGTACATCGAAATCCATCAAAAGCTCGAGAAATGGCGCCACTTTGAAGATTTTAAGGTACACAAGAATTCTTGTGCGCCTTTAAGCTTTAAAAGCCAGTAACTCGTGTTTTTGCCGTTTTCTTGAAAGGGTTAATGACAGTTGAAGACTTTTCTGGCCTTTCTATCCCATAATTGACTTGACTTAGATCCATCCCATAATTTCTTTATTTGAGACCTAGAGGTTATGCTTAGGTTAGAAAAAGGCCATTTTCTGGTATTGTTACTCAAAATTCAGGAAACTTCCATCCACTAAACGCAATCTACATTAAGAGAACGTTGTATTGCCGTATAGTGCATCGAAATCCATCAAAAGCTCGAGAAATGGCGCCACTTTGAAGATTGTAGGATACACAAGTAACTTTGAGAGATTAAGGTTAGCTTACAAAAAAACCACATTTTCGGGTTTTCTACTCCAAATACGGCAAAACTGGCACGCTCATCTTTAAGTACTGGAAGAGGCCGTTGTTTTGACGTGTAGTACATCGAAATCCATCAAAAGCTCGAGAAATGGCGCCACTTTGAAGATTGTAGGATACACAAGTAACTTTGAGAGATTAAGGTTAGCTTACAAAAAACACATTTTCGGGTTTTCTACTCCAAATACGGCAAAACTGGCACGCTCAAATTAAAGTACTGGAAGAGGCCGTTGTTTTGACGTGTAGTACATCGAAATCCATCAAAAGCTCGAGAAATGGCGCCACTTTGAAGATTTTAGGGTACACAAGTAACTTTGAGAGATTAAGGTTAGCTTACAAAAAACACATTTTCGGGTTTTCTACTCCAAATACGGCAAAACTGGCACGCTCAAATTAAAGTACTGGAAGAGGCCGTTGTTTTGACGTGTAGTACATCGAAATCCATCAAAAGCTCGAGAAATGGCGCCACTTTGAAGATTTTAAGGTACACAAGAATTCTTGTGCGCCTTTAAGCTTTAAAAGCCAGTAACTCGTGTTTTTGCCGTTTTCTTGAAAGGGTTAATGACAGTTGAAGACTTTTCTGGCCTTTCTATCCCATAATTGACTTGACTTAGATCCATCCCATAATTTCTTTATTTGAGACCTAGAGGTTATGCTTAGGTTAGAAAAAGGCCATTTTCTGGTATTGTTACTCAAAATTCAGGAAACTTCCATCCACTAAACGCAATCTACATTAAGAGAACGTTGTATTGCCGTATAGTGCATCGAAATCCATCAAAAGCTCGAGAAATGGCGCCACTTTGAAGATTGTAGGATACACAAGTAACTTTGAGAGATTAAGGTTAGCTTACAAAAAAACACATTTTCGGGTTTTCTACTCCAAATACGGCAAAACTGGCACGCTCATCTTTAAGTACTGGAAGAGGCCGTTGTTTTGACGTGTAGTACATCGAAATCCATCAAAAGCTCGAGAAATGGCGCCACTTTGAAGATTGTAGGATACACAAGTAACTTTGAGAGATTAAGGTTAGCTTACAAAAAACACATTTTCGGGTTTTCTACTCCAAATACGGCAAAACTGGCACGCTCAAATTAAAGTACTGGAAGAGGCCGTTGTTTTGACGTGTAGTACATCGAAATCCATCAAAAGCTCGAGAAATGGCGCCACTTTGAAGATTTTAGGGTACACAAGTAACTTTGAGAGATTAAGGTTAGCTTACAAAAAACACATTTTCGGGTTTTCTACTCCAAATACGGCAAAACTGGCACGCTCAAATTAAAGTACTGGAAGAGGCCGTTGTTTTGACGTGTAGTACATCGAAATCCATCAAAAGCTCGAGAAATGGCGCCACTTTGAAGATTGTAGGGATACACAAGTAACTTTGAGAGATTAAGGTTAGCTTACAAAAAAACACATTTTCGGGTTTTCTACTCCAAATACGGCAAAACTGGCACGCTCAAATTAAAGTACTGGAAGAGGCCGTTGTTTTGACGTGTAGTACATCGAAATCCATCAAAAGCTCGAGAATGGCGCCACTTTGAAGATTTTAAGGTACACAAGAATTCTTGTGCGCCTTTAAGCTTTAAAAGCCAGTAACTCGTGTTTTTGCCGTTTTCTTGAAAGGGTTAATGACAGTTGAAGACTTTTCTGGCCTTTCTATCCCATAATTGACTTGACTTAGATCCATCCCATAATTTCTTTATTTGAGACCTAGAGGTTATGCTTAGGTTAGAAAAAGGCCATTTTCTGGTATTGTTACTCAAAATTCAGGAAACTTCCATCCACTAAACGCAATCTACATTAAGAGAACGTTGTATTGCCGTATAGTGCATCGAAATCCATCAAAAGCTCGAGAAATGGCGCCACTTTGAAGATTGTAGGATACACAAGTAACTTTGAGAGATTAAGGTTAGCTTACAAAAAAAACACATTTTCGGGTTTTCTACTCCAAATACGGCAAAACTGGCACGCTCATCTTTAAGTACTGGAAGAGGCCGTTGTTTGACGTGTAGTACATCGAAATCCATCAAAAGCTCGAGAAATGGCGCCACTTTGAAGATTGTAGGATACACAAGTAACTTTGAGAGATTAAGGTTAGCTTACAAAAAACACATTTTCGGGTTTTCTACTCCAAATACGGCAAAACTGGCACGCTCAAATTAAAGTACTGGAAGAGGCCGTTGTTTTGACGTGTAGTACATCGAAATCCATCAAAAGCTCGAGAAATGGCGCCACTTTGAAGATTTTAGGGTACACAAGTAACTTTGAGAGATTAAGGTTAGCTTACAAAAAACACATTTTCGGGTTTTCTACTCCAAATACGGCAAAACTGGCACGCTCAAATTAAAGTACTGGAAGAGGCCGTTGTTTTGACGTGTAGTACATCGAAATCCATCAAAAGCTCGAGAAATGGCGCCACTTTGAAGATTGTAGGATACACAAGTAACTTTGAGAGATTAAGGTTAGCTTACAAAAAACACATTTTCGGGTTTTCTACTCCAAATACGGCAAAACTGGCACGCTCAAATTAAAGTACTGGAAGAGGCCGTTGTTTTGACGTGTAGTACATCGAAATCCATCAAAAGCTCGAGAAATGGCGCCACTTGAAGATTTTAAGGTACACAAGAATTCTTGTGCGCCTTTAAGCTTTAAAAGCCAGTAACTCGTGTTTTTGCCGTTTTCTTGAAAGGGTTAATGACAGTTGAAGACTTTTCTGGCCTTTCTATCCCATAATTGACTTGACTTAGATCCATCCCATAATTTCTTTATTTGAGACCTAGAGGTTATGCTTAGGTTAGAAAAAGGCCATTTTCTGGTATTGTTACTCAAAATTCAGGAAACTTCCATCCACTAAACGCAATCTACATTAAGAGAACGTTGTATTGCCGTATAGTGCATCGAAATCCATCAAAAGCTCGAGAAATGGCGCCACTTTGAAGATTGTAGGATACACAAGTAACTTTGAGAGATTAAGGTTAGCTTACAAAAAACACATTTTCGGGTTTTCTACTCCAAATACGGCAAAACTGGCACGCTCATCTTTAAGTACTGGAAGAGGCCGTTGTTTTGACGTGTAGTACATCGAAATCCATCAAAAGCTCGAGAAATGGCGCCACTTTGAAGATTTTAGGGTACACAAGTAACTTTGAGAGATTAAGGTTAGCTTACAAAAAACACATTTTCGGGTTTTCTACTCCAAATACGGCAAAACTGGCACGCTCAAATTAAAGTACTGGAAGAGGCCGTTGTTTTGACGTGTAGTACATCGAAATCCATCAAAAGCTCGAGAAATGGCGCCACTTTGAAGATTTTAAGGTACACAAGAATTCTTGTGCGCCTTTAAGCTTTAAAAGCCAGTAACTCGTGTTTTTGCCGTTTTCTTGAAAGGGTTAATGACAGTTGAAGACTTTTCTGGCCTTTCTATCCCATAATTGACTTGACTTAGATCCATCCCATAATTTCTTTATTTGAGACCTAGAGGTTATGCTTAGGTTAGAAAAAGGCCATTTTCTGGTATTGTTACTCAAAATTCAGGAAACTTCCATCCACTAAACGCAATCTACATTAAGAGAACGTTGTATTGCCGTATAGTGCATCGAAATCCATCAAAAGCTCGAGAAATGGCGCCCACTTTGAAGATTGTAGGATACACAAGTAACTTTGAGAGATTAAGGTTAGCTTACAAAAAAACACATTTTCGGGTTTTCTACTCCAAATACGGCAAAACTGGCACGCTCATCTTTAAGTACTGGAAGAGGCCGTTGTTTTGACGTGTAGTACATCGAAATCCATCAAAAGCTCGAGAAATGGCGCCACTTTGAAGATTGTAGGATACACAAGTAACTTTGAGAGATTAAGGTTAGCTTACAAAAAACACATTTTCGGTTTTCTACTCCAAATACGGCAAAACTGGCACGCTCAAATTAAAGTACTGGAAGAGGCCGTTGTTTTGACGTGTAGTACATCGAAATCCATCAAAAGCTCGAGAAATGGCGCCACTTTGAAGATTTTAGGGTACACAAGTAACTTTGAGAGATTAAGGTTAGCTTACAAAAAACACATTTTCGGGTTTTCTACTCCAAATACGGCAAAACTGGCACGCTCAAATTAAAGTACTGGAAGAGGCCGTTGTTTTGACGTGTAGTACATCGAAATCCATCAAAAGCTCGAGAAATGGCGCCACTTTGAAGATTTTAAGGTACACAAGAATTCTTGTGCGCCTTTAAGCTTTAAAAGCCAGTAACTCGTGTTTTTGCCGTTTTCTTGAAAGGGTTAATGACAGTTGAAGACTTTTCTGGCCTTTCTATCCCATAATTGACTTGACTTAGATCCATCCCATAATTTCTTTATTTGAGACCTAGAGGTTATGCTTAGGTTAGAAAAAGGCCATTTTCTGGTATTGTTACTCAAAATTCAGGAAACTTCCATCCACTAAACGCAATCTACATTAAGAGAACGTTGTATTGCCGTATAGTGCATCGAAATCCATCAAAAGCTCGAGAAATGGCGCCACTTTGAAGATTGTAGGATACACAAGTAACTTTGAGAGATTAAGGTTAGCTTACAAAAAAACACATTTTCGGGTTTTCTACTCCAAATACGGCAAAACTGGCACGCTCATCTTTAAGTACTGGAAGAGGCCGTTGTTTTGACGTGTAGTACATCGAAATCCATCAAAAGCTCGAGAAATGGCGCCACTTTGAAGATTGTAGGATACACAAGTAACTTTGAGAGATTAAGGTTAGCTTACAAAAAACACATTTTCGGTTTTCTACTCCAAATACGGCAAAACTGGCACGCTCAAATTAACGTACTGGAAGAGGCCGTTGTTTTGACGTGTAGTACATCGAAATCCATCAAAAGCTCGAGAAATGGCGCCACTTTGAAGATTTTAAGGTACACAAGAATTCTTGTGCGCCTTTAAGCTTTAAAAGCCAGTAACTCGTGTTTTTGCCGTTTTCTTGAAAGGGTTAATGACAGTTGAAGACTTTTCTGGCCTTTCTATCCCATAATTGACTTGACTTAGATCCATCCCATAATTTCTTTATTTGAGACCTAGAGGTTATGCTTAGGTTAGAAAAAGGCCATTTTCCTGGTATTGTTACTCAAAATTCAGGAAACTTCCATCCACTAAACGCAATCTACATTAAGAGAACGTTGTATTGCCGTATAGTGCATCGAAATCCATCAAAAGCTCGAGAAATGGCGCCACTTTGAAGATTGTAGGATACACAAGTAACTTTGAGAGATTAAGGTTAGCTTACAAAAAACACATTTTCGGGTTTTCTACTCCAAATACGGCAAAAACTGGCACGCTCATCTTTAAGTACTGGAAGAGGCCGTTGTTTTGACGTGTAGTACATCGAAATCCATCAAAAGCTCGAGAAATGGCGCCACTTTGAAGATTTTAGGGTACACAAGTAACTTTGAGAGATTAAGGTTAGCTTACAAAAAACACATTTTCGGGTTTTCTACTCCAAATACGGCAAAACTGGCACGCTCAAATTAAAGTACTGGAAGAGGCCGTTGTTTTGACGTGTAGTACATCGAAATCCATCAAAAGCTCGAGAAATGGCGCCACTTTGAAGATTTTAAGGTACACAAGAATCTTGTGCGCCTTTAAGCTTTAAAAGCCAGTAACTCGTGTTTTTGCCGTTTTCTTGAAAGGGTTAATGACAGTTGAAGACTTTTCTGGCCTTTCTATCCCATAATTGACTTGACTTAGATCCATCCCATAATTTCTTTATTTGAGACCTAGAGGTTATGCTTAGGTTAGAAAAAGGCCATTTTCTGGTATTGTTACTCAAAATTCAGGAAACTTCCATCCACTAAACGCAATCTACATTAAGAGAACGTTGTATTGCCGTATAGTGCATCGAAATCCATCAAAAGCTCGAGAAATGGCGCCACTTTGAAGATTGTAGGATACACAAGTAACTTTGAGAGATTAAGGTTAGCTTACAAAAAACACATTTTCGGGTTTTCTACTCCAAATACGGCAAAACTGGCACGCTCATCTTTAAGTACTGGAAGAGGCCGTTGTTTTGACGTGTAGTACATCGAAATCCATCAAAAGCTCGAGAAATGGCGCCACTTTGAAGATTTTAGGGTACACAAGTAACTTTGAGAGATTAAGGTTAGCTTACAAAAAACACCATTTTCGGGTTTTCTACTCCAAATACGGCAAAACTGGCACGCTCAAATTAAAGTACTGGAAGAGGCCGTTGTTTTGACGTGTAGTACATCGAAATCCATCAAAAGCCTCGAGAAATGGCGCCACTTTGAAGATTTTAAGGTACACAAGAATTCTTGTGCGCCTTTAAGCTTTAAAAAGCCAGTAACTCGTGTTTTTTGCCGTTTTCTTGAAAGGGTTAATGACAGTTGAAGACTTTTCTGGCCTTTCTATCCCATAATTGACTTGACTTAGATCCATCCCATAATTTCTTTATTTGAGACCTAGAGGTTATGCTTAGGTTAGAAAAAGGCCATTTTCTGGTATTGTTACTCAAAATTCAGGAAAACTTCCATCCACTAAAACGCAATCTACATTAAGAGAACGTTGTATTGCCGTATAGTGCATCGAAATCCATCAAAAGCTCGAGAAATGGCGCCACTTTGAAGATTGTAGGATACACAAGTAACTTTGAGAGATTAAGGTTAGCTTACAAAAAAACACATTTTCGGGTTTTCTACTCCAAATACGGCAAAACTGGCACGCTCATCTTTAAGTACTGGAAGAGGCCGTTGTTTTGGACGTGTAGTACATCGAAATCCATCAAAAGCTCGAGAAATGGCGCCACTTTGAAGATTGTAGGATACACAAGTAACTTTGAGAGATTAAGGTTAGCTTACAAAAAACACATTTTCGGGTTTTCTACTCCAAATACGGCAAAACTGGCACGCTCAAATTAAAGTACTGGAAGAGGCCGTTGTTTTGACGTGTAGTACATCGAAATCCATCAAAAGCTCGAGAAATGGCGCCACTTTGAAGATTTTAGGGTACACAAGTAACTTTGAGAGATTAAGGTTAGCTTACAAAAAACACATTTTCGGGTTTTCTACTCCAAATACGGCAAAACTGGCACGCTCAAATTAAAGTACTGGAAGAGGCCGTTGTTTTGACGTGTAGTACATCGAAATCCATCAAAAGCTCGAGAAATGGCGCCACTTTGAAGATTTTAAGGTACACAAGAATTCTTGTGCGCCTTTAAGCTTTAAAAGCCAGTAACTCGTGTTTTTGCCGTTTTCTTGAAAGGGTTAATGACAGTTGAAGACTTTTCTGGCCTTTCTATCCCATAATTGACTTGACTTAGATCCATCCCATAATTTCTTTATTTGAGACCTAGAGGTTATGCTTAGGTTAGAAAAAGGCCATTTTCTGGTATTGTTACTCAAAATTCAGGAAACTTCCATCCACTAAACGCAATCTACATTAAGAGAACGTTGTATTGCCGTATAGTGCATCGAAATCCATCAAAAGCTCGAGAAATGGCGCCACTTTGAAGATTGTAGGATACACAAGTAACTTTGAGAGATTAAGGTTAGCTTACAAAAAAACACATTTTCGGGTTTTCTACTCCAAATACGGCAAAACTGGCACGCTCATCTTTAAGTACTGGAAGAGGCCGTTGTTTTGACGTGTAGTACATCGAAATCCATCAAAAGCTCGAGAAATGGCGCCACTTTGAAGATTGTAGGATACACAAGTAACTTTGAGAGATTAAGGTTAGCTTACAAAAAACACATTTTCGGGTTTTCTACTCCAAATACGGCAAAACTGGCACGCTCAAATTAAAGTACTGGAAGAGGCCGTTGTTTTGACGTGTAGTACATCGAAATCCATCAAAAGCTCGAGAAATGGCGCCACTTTGAAGATTTTAAGGTACACAAGAATTCTTGTGCGCCTTTAAGCTTTAAAAGCCAGTAACTCGTGTTTTTGCCGTTTTCTTGAAAGGGTTAATGACAGTTGAAGACTTTTCTGGCCCTTTCTATCCCATAATTGACTTGACTTAGATCCATCCCATAATTTCTTTATTTGAGACCTAGAGGTTATGCTTAGGTTAGAAAAAGGCCATTTTCTGGTATTGTTACTCAAAATTCAGGAAACTTCCATCCACTAAACGCAATCTACATTAAGAGAACGTTGTATTGCCGTATAGTGCATCGAAATCCATCAAAAGCTCGAGAAATGGCGCCACTTTGAAGATTGTAGGATACACAAGTAACTTTGAGAGATTAAGGTTAGCTTACAAAAAACACATTTTCGGGTTTTCTACTCCAAATACGGCAAAAACTGGCACGCTCATCTTTAAGTACTGGAAGAGGCCGTTGTTTTGACGTGTAGTACATCGAAATCCATCAAAAGCTCGAGAAATGGCGCCACTTTGAAGATTTTAGGGTACACAGTAACTTTGAGAGATTAAGGTTAGCTTACAAAAAACACATTTTCGGGTTTTCTACTCCAAATACGGCAAAACTGGCACGCTCAAATTAAAGTACTGGAAGAGGCCGTTGTTTTGACGTGTAGTACATCGAAATCCATCAAAAGCTCGAGAAATGGCGCCACTTTGAAGATTTTAAGGTACACAAGAATTCTTGTGCGCCTTTAAGCTTTAAAAGCCAGTAACTCGTGTTTTTGCCGTTTTCTTGAAAGGGTTAATGACAGTTGAAGACTTTTCTGGCCTTTCTATCCCATAATTGACTTGACTTAGATCCCATCCCATAATTTCTTTATTTGAGACCTAGAGGTTATGCTTAGGTTAGAAAAAGGCCATTTTCTGGTATTGTTACTCAAAATTCAGGAAACTTCCATCCACTAAACGCAATCTACATTAAGAGAACGTTGTATTGCCGGTATAGTGCATCGAAATCCATCAAAAGCTCGAGAAATGGCGCCACTTTGAAGATTGTAGGATACACAAGTAACTTTGAGAGATTAAGGTTAGCTTACAAAAAAACACATTTTCGGGTTTTCTACTCCAAATACGGCAAAACTGGCACGCTCATCTTTAAGTACTGGAAGAGGCCGTTGTTTTGACGTGTAGTACATCGAAATCCATCAAAAGCTCGAGAAATGGCGCCACTTTGAAGATTGTAGGATACACAAGTAACTTTGAGAGATTAAGGTTAGCTTACAAAAAACACATTTTCGGGTTTTCTACTCCAAATACGGCAAAACTGGCACGCTCAAATTAAAGTACTGGAAGAGGCCGTTGTTTTGACGTGTAGTACATCGAAATCCATCAAAAGCTCGAGAAATGGCGCCACTTTGAAGATTTTAGGGTACACAAGTAACTTTGAGAGATTAAGGTTAGCTTACAAAAAACACATTTTCGGGTTTTCTACTCCAAATACGGCAAAACTGGCACGCTCAAATTAAAGTACTGGAAGAGGCCGTTGTTTTGACGTGTAGTACATCGAAATCCATCAAAAGCTCGAGAAATGGCGCCACTTTGAAGATTTTAAGGTACACAAGAATTCTTGTGCGCCTTTAAGCTTTAAAAGCCAGTAACTCGTGTTTTTGCCGTTTTCTTGAAAGGGTTAATGACAGTTGAAGACTTTTCTGGCCTTTCTATCCCATAATTGACTTGACTTAGATCCATCCCATAATTTCTTTATTTGAGACCTAGAGGTTATGCTTAGGTTAGAAAAAGGCCATTTTCTGGTATTGTTACTCAAAATTCAGGAAACTTCCATCCCACTAAACGCAATCTACATTAAGAGAACGTTGTATTGCCGTATAGTGCATCGAAATCCATCAAAAGCTCGAGAAATGGCGCCACTTTGAAGATTGTAGGATACACAAGTAACTTTGAGAGATTAAGGTTAGCTTACAAAAAAACACATTTTCGGGTTTTCTACTCCAAATACGGCAAAAACTGGCACGCTCATCTTTAAGTACTGGAAGAGGCCGTTGTTTTGACGTGTAGTACATCGAAATCCATCAAAAGCTCGAGAAATGGCGCCACTTTGAAGATTGTAGGATACACAAGTAACTTTGAGAGATTAAGGTTAGCTTACAAAAAACACATTTTCGGGTTTTCTACTCCAAATACGGCAAAACTGGCACGCTCAAATTAAAGTACTGGAAGAGGCCGT
>JAOWCC010000766.1:0-76521 GCA_030867875.1 Actinernus sp. WN-2022
TTTCGTTTCCAATTCTCCCTCCTCCCTGTTCTGTTCCTCCCCCCTCTTTATGGCCTTGAATGTGACTTTGGTGATTTTCCAGGAATTTGGTCTAAGTGATTTTCTAGGAATTTGACGTTGGTGATTTTCTAGGAATTTGACCTTGGTGATTTTCCAGGAATTTAACCATTTGCTGTTTGTAGATGAAAATGCGCCAGAATCGGCTTTTTACATCTACTCCTTTCAAAATGTCGGAATTTACCGCGAACTGGTCTATGCTCCATTTGTTACTCTGCGTTCAGCTTTGATGAATACTTTCATTCATTCAAATCGTGCTCTTATAATATTAGATGGGTATATGATGACCTTAATACATGGCTTAGATTCTAATCAATTGCTACTATATTCGCTCGACAGCATGCCACTTTCAATTTGAAACTACTAGTTTTAGTCCATGAGCCAACTGCCCCAAAATGGCGGATTGGGTTCACTAGAGGTGGCAAATGCTATCAGTAATTTTATGAAAGCCCTTTAGGTATAGAACAAAAATATATGATAGCAAGGTCAGAAGCTCAGCTTAGGGGTATCACGTGACTCTGAAATGGAGGACGTATGCATAATGAGCTGGACCATCACAAAATGGCGGATTGGGTTCACTTGAGGTGGCAAATGCTATCAGTGATTTTCTGAAAGCCCTATAGGTATAGAACAAAAATATTTATGATAACAAGATCAGAAGCTCAGCTTAAGGGTGTCACGTGACTTTAAAATGGAGGATGTATGATATAATGAGCTGGGCATTAGTCATGGAATAAAATCTTTCTTTTCGCTGAGCAACAACATGAAAAGAAAAAATATTTCAGTCAAACAGCAATATAGTTTAAAACATTATTATCAACCTAAGGAGCTAGATTTTGCGTGTTTTACTAGGTTATTGGCCGTTTTTATGTGTGTTTTAAAAAAGGGAAGTACTTTTGGGTACCCTGTGGTAAAAAGAGAAAAGGACATATATATATAATCTTATCATTTGGAAAACCCTGATCGGTCATTAAATAAGAAGAAGGGTATTTTCTAAAAGTTTGCTAGAATACATTCTCATTTAACAGCATCTGAAATAAAATATCCTACAGAGAAATGTGTCTGTTATATTGGTTTCCCTGTGCCTCCCTGTCAGTGGCCTGGCACTAGGACGCCATCTTGTTTTCACTGAGTTACTGACTTATGACAGATCTTGAAATGATGCTTCACAGGCAGCCCAAGCTCTAAATATCTAGCTAATACTTACAGCGTTTGTATGGGGATTTCAACGAGCTAGAAATACGAAAGAATTAATGAATAAAATGCCTTACCTTGCCTCCATAGTATATTACTTGCTGTCTGTGTGGTAACAGGGGTGATATGAAGCGATTTTAGCGAGTTTTCATTTCCTCTGCTCCCCTTCCTAAGAGAAAGACCTTGTCGGCAGTGATACATATTCCGAGGCTGAGAGAATTGCATTTAGTAAGCTGTGTGAATAAATAAGGAATGAATTATTAACTCACAACAGTATAATGGAACTTTCACAGCTCAGTCATATCAAACAATTGTTGTCGTTCAGAGTACTATTTGGGCCTGACTAGATGCTAGTGAGGCATACGCTCATCCTTTTCAAATTTCGCTATCGAATCTTCAAAAAACGATTCGATTTTTTAAATCACACTTCCTGTAGCCTACGTTGTATCCGCCTCTCTTCTGCCGGCTCGCTACACTTCCTGAACGTGTTCTAGTATTCGACGATCCGTCCTGCTTTCCAAATATGGAATATATTGACCATATATGGAATATCACAGGGAGCTCTCAGGAACGACACTTTTCTCAATAAATTGTTTGATATGTGAAATGTTACAGGTGAGGATGACTGAATTGGGTTTAAATGACATCAGAGCATCGACAGTCAAGAACCTCAAACGAAAACTAACTGCAGAGTTTGGAGACTCCCTACATATGGTTACAGAAGTACGCAAAGTGCTAGTATATCCCGATAGTTTGACCCGTGATGGGCTCGTTCTGTCAAACTACAAACTGCAGAAAGAGATAAATGCACTAAGAGCCTCTAATAACACTACAGAGAGTATTAAGGAAGTGGCTAGTGCCATACGCAAGAAGGTTAAGGACCATTATATTGTACTAATCAGGAATGGCCCCCGAACCCTGCTACACTTGGCAGGAATCATATTGACGCTCCGCCTCTGGTTACCACCTTTCTTAGGTATCTTCTGAATGGTGACCATGTAGACGTAACCGATAGAATGAGCTGGCTTGTGACCTCTATCGCCCAGGATGTCATGTTTGGGATCAGCAGAGGCAGATTCAAGCCACCCAAACACATACTATTGCCTTCAGCTGTGAAATCACTTACTGGAAATGTTGAAATAATCCAGATTCTCAACCGTCTGGGACATGGTGCATCGTATTCACAGCTGGAGGAAATTGACACGTCACTATGCCTTCAAAAGCTCGCCATGGTGCACGAAGATAATAAACTTTATTATTAAATGTTCCCCAAGGGGCTTTTCAACATCCAATTACAAAATAGTATATAATTTTAAAATATCTAAATGTATAAATAAATAAATAAATAAAAATCGTGTTATAATTAAAATTCTATGATAGGGATGTGATTCGATGGATTTCCATTTCTGGAAATATCCATCCCCATATCAATACAGTCCTTGGTTTTGATAACATTGACAGAGTAGAAGATACCCTAACAGGTGCTGGCACTTCGCACCGCGTGAATGGAGTAGCTATTCAGCCTCTCACATGTGGCCCCATCAACCCAAAATCCTCCCACCAGTAGAGAAGAACAAGCAAAGAGCACTGAAAGCAGTAGACGAACCTCTCCCTATCTACAATGTCGGGAAACGAGTTGGACCAGCGATACGGAAACTAAAGGAAGTAGACAGGGACGAGATTCTCAGAGAGGCAACAAAGAAGAACCTTCTCTATATTCTTGCTCGATTGCATTATGAAACAAAGCAAAATGTCTGCAGCTGGACCAGCTGGACTGGTTTTAACATTCTGGTTCACGATGAGGATAACATTGTGAACTCTAACGTAGGCTACTTACCAACCATTAATGCACCAGCCACTAGTATGTCTACGGTGAAAGAGGTGTTGGACCGGTCCCTGGCTATCATGCACAGCCTTCATTTGTCAAATATGACTTGCGTTTTTGACCAAGCTATCTATTGCAAAGCACTTGAAATAAAATGCAAGAACATAAATCAGTTCAAACCTATTGTCCTGTGGCTTGGCACGTTTCACACGCTGTGTACGATGCTCTCTGTCATTGGCAAGAGGTTTCAAGATGCCGGTCTGAAAGACTTATGCATAGAGTCTGGTGTTATCGCTGAAGGATCGGTATCTAGAGTACTAGAAGGTCGTAACTATAACAGGGGAATTAGATTTCATAAGCTGGCCTTTGAAGCTTTTATGAGAGTGGCCTGAGAAGGATTTATGCCTTGGCTTGCTGCCCACCATTCTGACGATACTGGTCTAGTAGAAATCGTTCTGGATGCAGTTGGTGATCTTGTGGACGGAGTGAACAAAGTACACCATGATCATGTTATGCAGCTACAGTCCTTCCAGCGTTTGAGCACCCGTTTTTCCGAGTATGTTGATCACCTACAGAACTCTAATGGCCCGCTTTTTGGATCTCTTATATTGATATGGTGGAGTTGCTGCTGCATATGATTCGTTCCTCAAGAGAAGGCGACTGGATGCTGCACCTTTCGTGTGTTCGAGAGATGCTACCTTGGTGCTTTGCGTATGATGCATTCAACTATGCCAGGTATATGTCAGTCTATTATAATGATATATGTAGTTATGATATTGAATCATGTTTGCCGCGTAGCACTAGTAAGTGTACATACCACTTTATATATTACATTCTTTACACTTACTAGTGCTACGCGGCAAACATGATTCAATATCATAACTACATATACATATATAATCGCCGTGACCCCATATAACGCACCAATACCCACGATTGCTCTCATATGACTTGATAGCTCAGTTGGTAGAGCGCCAGACATGTAACCTGGAGGTCGTTGGGTTCGAGTCCCACTTGGGTCAGAGATTGTTTCTCTTTCCCTCGTAGGGCGTGCACACTTAGCACTACAGCATACCACTTTATATATTACATTCTTTACACTTACTAGTGCTACGCGGCAAACATGATTCAATATCATAACTACATATACATATATAATCGCCGTGACCCCATATAACGCACCAATACCCACGATTGCTCTCATCTGACTTGATAGCTCAGTTGGTAGAGCGCCAGACATGTAACCTGGAGGTCGTTGGGTTCGAGTCCCACTTGGGTCAGAGATTTTTTCTCTTTCCCTCGTAGGGCGTGCACACTTAGCACTACAGCATACCACTTTATATATTACATTCTTTACACTTACTAGTGCTAAAATATACGCGGCAAACATGATTCAATATCATAACTACATATACATATATAATCGCCGTGACCCCATATAACGCACCAATACCCACGATTGCTCTCATCTGACTTGATAGCTCAATTGGTAGAGCGCCAGACATGTAACCTGGAGGTCGTTGGGTTCGAGTCCCACTTGGGTCAGAGATTTTTTCTCTTTCCCTCGTAGGGCGTGCACACTTAGCACTACAGCATACCACTTTATATATTACATTCTTTACACTTACTAGTGCTACGCGGCAAACATGATTCAATATCATAACTACATATACATATATAATCGCCGTGACCCCATATAACGCACCAATACCCACGATTGCTCTCATCTGACTTGATAGCTCAGTTGGTAGAGCGCCAGACATGTAACCTGGAGGTCGTTGGGTTCGAGTCCCACTTAGGTCAGAGATTTTTTCTCTTTCCCT
Organism: Actinernus sp. WN-2022; assembly: GCA_030867875.1. Lineage (NCBI taxonomy): Eukaryota > Metazoa > Cnidaria > Anthozoa > Actiniaria > Actinernidae > Actinernus > Actinernus sp. WN-2022. The sequence continues at coordinate 4,900 of JAOWCC010000766.1, forward strand.
CGTAGGGCGTGCACACTTAGCACTACAGCATACCACTTTATATATTACATTCTTTACACTTACTAGTGCTACGCGGCAAACATGATTCAATATCATAACTGCATATACATATATAATCGCCGTGACCCCATATAACGCACCAATACCCACGATTGCTCTCATCTGACTTGATAGCTCAGTTGGTAGAGCGCCAGACATGTAACCTGGAGGTCGTTGGGTTCAAGTCCCACTTGGGTCAGAGATTTTTTCTCTTTCCCTCGTAGGGCGTGCACACTTAGCACTACAGCATACCACTTTATATATTACATTCTTTACACTTACTAGTGCTACGCGGCAAACATGATTCAATATCATAACTACATATACATATATAATCGCCGTGACCCCACATAACGCACCAATACCCACGATTGCTCTCATCTGACTTGATAGCTCAGTTGGTAGAGCGCCAGACATGTAACCTGGAGGTCGTTGGGTTCGAGTCCCACTTCGGTCAGAGAATTTTTCTCTTTTCCTCGTGTCTTGCCTTCTCCTCTTTAATTGATGTACCGATTTTCCAGAGGTGTGTATCACAATTCCACGCACGATACGTTGACATCAGCAAGATAGCCAGTGCCATTGGTCAAGATGTGTGTAAGGCCCTACCAGGTATGCATGCCTTTACAGGATGCGATACAGTCAGCGCTTTCGCTGGAGTTGGAAAGGTAAAACCGCTGAAAATGGTTCGGGAGAATAAAGACTACCAGCTTGCATTTCAACGTCTTGGAAACGAGTGGTCGGTTAACCCAGAGCTGTTTGCGCAGTTACAGTCCTTTGTTTGTGCACTGTATGGCGCTAAGAAAGACACAGATGTCAATCACTGTCGATATGCTCTCTTTTGTGCTAAGAGAGGAGAAGCTGAGTCCCATCAGTTGCCGCCATGCAAGGACTGTCTTGAGAAGCACGCTGATAGAGCGAACTATCAAGCCGCGATTTGGAGAAACTCCTTGTCCAACAATGACATTCCAACACCGATTGGCAAAGGATGGGTTCTTGAGGAAGACGGAGATGGCCAAAGGCTAGAGATAGACTGGATGATTGGGCTTCCAGCACCACGGGCTGTGATCGAGCTGATGGCGTGCACACGCAAGAAGTCTTGTGAAAATAATACATGTGAATGCATTCAGAATGGTTTGAAATGCTCAGACCTTTGTCGACTAACCACCTGCACTAACCAGGCAGACGAATGGGAAGATATGCAAGTAGAAGAAGACGAAGAGGATGATGATATCGAAGAAATGCTGTAAATTTACACAAAAACGCTGTAGACATTGCAATTGACTAGAAATGTTTCACTTGTCTAGATATGCGCATGGCACCAACGATACAGAAACTAAAATTGATTAACATATAATGCACAAGTTAGACAAGAAAACTATCATGACATCAATAGTCACTAAAACGTTTATAATTTAAGCAAGGAATACATCTCGAGTTCTTATAATGTTCTGGACTGCAAATTATACCACGGGAGCAATAATCTCATTTGCATGCCCAACTCGGTCTAGGGTGACCAGAACAACTAAAGAAGCTCTAAAACAAATAGTCAAATACGGTTTTAAAGCTGTAGCACGGAAAACAAACATGTAAATAGTTACAGATGGGTTTAAAGCTGGTGCATGGAAACCATTAGGTAGGGTATTGGATACGGAAATCAGACAGAGCATACGAACAGTCTACAATAGGTGAGTGAGATTAGAAAACCAGTTGAAGCTATCTAAATATCACCAAAATCTTGTTCAGATTACACGAGGAGTGTAGACTTAGCCAGTTCTGATGTCACCATCACGTGATAACGCACGTGGCATCAGTATAAAATTAGGTTATTCTTTTTTTTGGAAACACGCTGTCAAAATCGCCAATACGTTTTGTTTGATTGCCACAGGGTGACCGTTAAAGGTTAAAATACAAAAATAACGTGGCTCGTCGTAGCCACCAAACCATAAAAATAAAATGTGATATCCTTAAAACATCTGCATCTGCACATTTCTAGTCGAGTACTGGCTATTGCCTGGGCATTAGCTAGACCCCGCAATTACTATATGCTAAATGCCAAAAAATCATGTATTTATAGAGTATGACGTCATTGTCACGTGACCCTAATTATATATTCATCTCCTGAAAATTCTTCCTATACATGAAAACAATATCTACACCAATTAAAATACATTTTAAGGTGAGTATGAAAGATATTATTAGAAAAATGACGCGTTTTAGGGGGGTTTCCATTACTGCGCATGAGCAGTAGAATTGAAGGTCACGTGACACCTTTAAGCTGCCTTTATGACCTTGCTATCATATATTTTTGTAATCTACATGCCCAGGGCGTTCAGAAAATCACTGGTACACTTTTACAGTCTGTCATACTAGAATTGATTCAACGACGGGCTTGAGTTAAAGACCCTGTGTCCGAGCCCATGGTGCTTTGCGCCAATGTTATGATTAGTTTGTTTATCAACGGCCGCATAAATTAAAGGCCAGCTGTTAGGCGAACTAAAATGCTCTCGATTGTTTATAAGTTTCATAAAAGAAGTACACATACACTTTGGATAACGAATTTCATAATTTCTACCGGATTAACAACCCAATCGAGCCCACGAATTTTCCCCGGATGCTTCGAATAATATTTAACAGTACTCGGCAGGAAGCCAGTTGTTCTGTCTTTAGATTCTAATTCGATTTACGAGTGCGACTTTTCACAACTCTACAAGCAAACACATACTCTTGTTACCTTGTTTTTTGTCTCCAGTATTGCTTAGCTGTATTTGAAGATCTCTACTTTCCTTGCGAATGATATATTTTGAGTGCAAAATGAAATGTCGTACTCACACTCGAGTCAAACTCACAGCGAAGTAACAGCTGAAGTTTGACCCGCGATCGTAGTTTTGGTAGCAAGACTTTCTGGACGTACTGGAGGATGAAAAAAAAAGTTAAGGACATTGCTTTCTCTGCTAATAAAAATGCAAAACATATACAGAAAAAGATAAGTCGTAACACCTCAGTGAAGCTTTGCCGTGCGAAATTATAATTACGAATGTTTTTGATGCCAGAAGTGATTGCTTTGTGCTTTGTATTTCCAACGAAGCCCGCCTGTCGCTTAGTGCAGAAAAACCCCGGGAAACTCGCGTAATAGTCCTTTTGAACCACAAGTATTCTCTTGTAGACCTAGAGAAAGTAAAATGTGGACTGCTGAATGATTATTTGTCGAGTCACTTCGCCTCGCTGTCTCGGTTCTTTCTCCAGCATTCCTCTACTCGCCACTCTAGACCGGGATTCGAAGAAATATTCGAACTAAAGTTTCATTTTAAAAAGTATAGATAAAAGAAAGTTAGTTAAGCATATATACCTATCAATAATTACACGATGGCCCAAACTAGGTTTGGATTTCGAAAGATTCGAGAGTCGCATAACAACGATATTTCTGATTTTCGTAGCCTACGAAAATGATTTGCGCGCGCAAAGCACCATGGGCTCGGACACAGGGTCTTTAAAGTTATTCGTTTGACTCGCCGATTCTCTCCAAATGATCGAGTAAGGACATGAAAGATCACACTAAAATTAGTAAGTTTACCGAGTTTGAGAATGTTTGGATCAAATACGAAAGGCGGTCAGTATCTGCAGACTGCAGACTGGGTATAAAATGCAGACTGCAGACTTGGTATAAAATGCAGACTGGGAAAAAATATAAAAAACACTTATCTGAAGTCTTTATCTGTTATTCATTGGGCTCTGTATGTAATTTCGGCGAGTTCTGTTGAAATTTTCTCGACCTCGACCTCTTAGGTGGAGACCTAAGAGAACACCACGCTCGAATTTTCATCCAAAATCAATGCCGACCGCAACTAAACTTCACTGAAATAATAGCACAACAGTATCTATTCCAAGAGCTCATGTCATTTAGTTGAAATAACCCCCAAATCGAGCAATTTACGCTTCACGACACTAGTTCCCAACGTTCACGGTCTCATAACTTTTACATATATATTATTTTGAAAACAGTGTTTAAGTGAATCAGGTCTATGTGAATCGAACTCCGATCGTTGGATTCAAAAGCACGCGCTCTAAACCGTTACCATAGACCCGATTCAAACTTTGGGAACAAGCGTCGTCAAGGGTTATTAATTTCAATAGCCCACTTCCGCGATATGCTTTACTTGTCACGCACAAAGGTTTCAATATGAGGCCCGTGCTAAATTAAATTTATTCTTTTAAAGAATAAATTTAATTTAGCACGGAGCCTCGTATTGAAACCTTTGTGAGTGACAAGTAAAGCATATCGCGGAAGTGGGCTATTAAATGGCATGAGGCTCTTGGAATAGATACTGTTGTGCTATTATTTGAGGTTTAATTAGTTGCGGTCGGCATTGATTTTGGTGGAAAATTCGAGCGTGGTGTTCTCTTAGGTCTCCATCTAAGAGGTCGAGGTCGAGAAAATTTCAACAGAACTCGCCGAAATTACATACAGAGCCCAATGAATAACAGATAAAGACTTCAGATAAGTTTATTTTTATATTTGTTCCCAGTCTGCATTTTAGACCGAGTCTGCAGTCTTCATTTTATACACCAAACACGTTGCAGTCTGCAGATTATACTGACCGACTGAAAGGTTTCAAGATATCGAAATCCGGTGACTCACTTCCGGTATCGGCCCAGTCATTTCACTCAAAAATACATGGTTTTGGGAGCTATTTTGCCTTCTAAAACAAATAAAATGATTTATGAAAAATTTCTACCTTCAAATCAAAGTTAAGTAACATCTATTCTGCAACTGGTAAATGTTTGGAGTGATTATGTAAAGATTTCGACTGAACAAATTTGAATCTGTGACTGGTCAGCACATTCCCAGATCAGGTTATTTTTAGAACATCCGAGGTAAGTAAATCCCACTTTCTTTTTCACAATGGCGAGGTTTTCTAATTGTCTGTTCATAAATCATTAGGAAGCATTGTTTGCCTAGTACATTGTTGCATGACATTACTGTTCACCAGGCTTCTCGTTGTTTTTCTCGGCTTAAGGGACCGATCGTTTATTACGTCGCGGTGTTTTCCGAAAAAATGCTTAACAAAGTTTGCACCCCAACCCCCTTAAAAATGTTTTTTTTTCTAAACCAACCCCCCATCTGACATCAGAATATATTTTTTATCCCCACCCCTCCCCTTGAAAAAAAATAAGCACCAGCCCCACTCATGCAAACTATTGCCAGGTTACAATTTCATCAATATCGCGGCTGCTTTATTATCGCGCGATACCGTTTTACTATCGCGCGATACCGTTTTACTATCGCACGATACTGTTTTATTATCGCGCGATACTGTTTTAATATCTCGCGATAATGTTAAAATACGTACGGACATTACTTAGCTAGATAGCATGGCGGCGAACATGCTACGTGATAATGCTCTTCTCCTTTATATGTTTCTCTTCCGACAACGAATTTGGCTTGACCTGAATACTTACCGGCGATTCAAAATTATATTGAAAATAACAGGGATGCATTAGTCGAGAAATACTTTAATCTAAGCCTGAATAATATGGAAATCCTCACTTTTTTTTAAATTTATCACGCCATCAAGATGAGACTTCGCCAGCTTAAACGCGAACGTGTTTTGAGAAGCAACAATTTACGAAGGAGAAAGTACTACAGTAGTCCAGATGGAATACTGACGCCATAGGAATGGAACTCCAGGGAAGTGGAAGCTGTCTAGACTACAGGCAAATGCACCATAAGGAACAATCATTTTGGGAAAAAGTTAAATCAGTTGGTCTTAGTAAGAATGATTTTTTTGCTTGGCTTCAGGTATTATCCATGCAATTCCTCAAAAATGGAAGTCATCACTGAAGTCTACCCAACCAGTAAGTAACAATGATATGTGTTCAGATACAATACATCGACAATAGGGTTTAAGGGTACTCTCTATAAAATATATAAACTAACTAACAAAATATTGTACGATATTTTAATAACTTCCAAATCTGTAACACCAACCTCTCAACTAAAGTGGAAAAGTAGACTAAAAGTTAATGAAATAGACTGAAAATCAGTATATAATCGGATATATATAAGACGACAATTGAATCTTATCTTAGGAATTTTCAATACAAAATATTAAATAATTGCCTTTTTCTTAATAAGGATTTGTACAAATTTAAACTGAATGATAACCCTCGTTGTTCCTTCTGTCATCAGGAAGAAGAAATAATGATGCATCTCTTTGTGTATTGCCCCTTTTCAGTAAATTTTTATTCTACTTTGAAAACCTGGTTACATAGTTGTGGAATTGTTTTACCACCCTAAATACCTTGGATATTATTCTAGGGACTGACGAAGGAGAAAACAATACCATGATTAACTTTATATTGTTTATTTTTAAGTTTTCATTATACAAGTTTTTTAATAGCAACCGCTTTGATTAAATGTATTTTGAATGATTTCAATAAGAACATTCTCGCATTTGACTCGTAGAAAGCTCGGCGTCTGAATCAACAGTATCACGCGATAATAAAGCAGTATCACGCGATAATAAAGCAGTATCACGCGATAATAAAGCAGTATCACGCGATAATAAAGCAGTATCACGCGATAATAAAGCAGTATCACGCGATAATAAAGCAATATCACGCGATAATAAAGCAGTATCGCGCGATAGTAAAGTAGTATCACGCGATAGTAACACTTTATCGCGCGATATTCTTTCATAAAATTTGTGTTTGTGGGTGGCCCTTACAGGGCTCCGTACCTTTCTCAAAACTATACCCCCCTCAAATTGTCTTAAGAGCAAAAATTACCCTCCTTCATTTTCCGCTTTTACAAATTTTACCCCCTCCCCCCTGCGACGTAATAAACGATCGGTCCCTAAATAGCCTGATCTGGGAACACGCTCATATATGGCTCCTGATGCTCACCCTGAGTCCGATCGCCTACTCGGCTCCAGTCCAGCCATACAGGGTATAGCTATATATAGGCTATATGGGTACGTGCCGCTCGACAGGGTATTGTTTTTGACAATTCTTAGCCTGGAACAGGGTATATAAATCACAGTATTGGTCTGGAACAGGGTCGTATTTTTTTGGAAGGGCCTCAGGACGGTTTGAGTTATTCACGGTCCCTTGCCGCTGCAAACGCAGAGTCCGTTTATCTGTTAATGATTCGAGTGGCGAGGGGAGTGCGACATCTCGCGCGTATCATGATATCAGACGCTAGCCTGGTCTGGAACAGGATATATTTTTGCTCCCCCCCACCCCCTTCACTCGTACATGAGTCGTCAACTGAGCTAACCTGATGGCTTCTCTTCTTGAGAGCCTGATACTCAGGTTACAACTAAGCCGCATGACCATCAAGTTACAAAACCTGTTGTGGGTTAAACTCGATGTTTTAGTAAACTTCATGTCAAAACAGAAGACTTATAAGGAGCACTGAAGGAACTGTAGTAAAAATACAAACGAAAATGATCAGAATTAGCCTGAAGTACAGCGCATGCCAAAGCACTCGCGAATTTAAGTACCGTAAATCACTCTCCTCCAGATGCCAAGTTGCAAGGAAGGCATAAACCCGTCAAATGATTACTCCTCTCCTCCCCAGTAGAGACTATTGTGGGTACCAGTACTCCCTGAATTAATAAAGAAGCTTAAACGTTGGAGAATACAACAACCAAGCATATAACTTAGTACACAGTAATTATAATCTATCAATGACGCGCATTATCGTATCAGTGGCTGCAAAAAATGTCCTAGCTCCAGTGGGGAGGGAAGGAGAGCATTGTGGTTTGCCGCGCAAGGGATTGTGGTCGGCTACCTAAGGGATTGTGGAGTCGAACGAATTAACGCAATGAACCATTTCGAGATTTTGTCCAAATTATTAACTAGTATACCTAAAAGGTAGCGAGTGCTGCGCTTTTATTGCTTGCAATGCGCGCATGTGAGAAGCAAGTTATGTGGGTACTCGAATATCTGCGAGGTGGATGTCAACATGATCTTGGGCGTGCTCAATAGAAATGGCTTGCAAATGTCCAGATATGCTTTTTAAACGTTTTTGATGGAAGGATTGCAAAGATTCGAAGTGGATTACAAAAGCTTATACTAGAAACTTGAAACTCAGTTGCAGTGAACCGATTTAAAGATGCTGTCAATCTCTCTTAAAGGGGCTATGTCACGGCGAGTTTTGTTGCAGGCCGGAACAAAGTTATTTTCAGATACTAGTTCTTTCAGCGATATCTATACAAACAAACGACCGAATCACACGTGTGGAATGGATCAAGTCAAAGGAAATACGCAAATATTATTGGTTTGCATGTGACGTCACGGCGGTCATGTTTGAGGAACTTAAACAAAAGATTCTTCATTAGCTTCTATTGTTAGTTCCTCCAACATGACCGTCGTATTTTTGTCTTTTGAATCTCAAGAGTTGATTGCAAACCAGAATTGTCATCAGTTTTGGGCGCAGGTCTTATTTTCGTGGAAACGATTACATAATCGTACAATTTAAAGGGGCCATATCATGGTACTGCGTATCGAGTAATCGCTCGGTTGGTGGCTAAAATTGAATAGAAACAGTTAAACTTCCCTTCTTCAATGCTTGATTGAAAGGATTTTCAATATTTTCCCTGGAGACTGTTCATATACACTGTTTGTTGGTCATTTTTGCATATTTGCTTTGATTTTAAGTATCCCACATGGCCTAGAGATTCGGTAGTTCATATCAATATCGGTGGAAATAGCTGTTTCGATTCCGGCCCGGAACGCGAAGCCTATTACCGTGACACAGCCCCTTTATGGTCCTGGAAGAGCTTTTTAACTGTTTTAGCCAATAAAACACCAATGTAACATCAAATTTCAGACATGCGTAATACTGTGACATAGCCCCTTGAAAAGTTGTATTTTTCATCCACTCGAATCTTTGCCATCTTTAATCAAAATGGTCTCATTTTCTCCAGTACATTTGGACAACATTCTGCTAATCCGATTGGTGATTTTTTGCATTTCGTCATGAGGAAGTTTATCATGTTTGGCTTGACAGTGTCCCTTTAAATTAGTTAAATTAGTTAATATAGCTTCAAGATGGTGAGGGTTTTGACAGAAACTAGAGTTAGCTATTGCTCGTGTTTAGTTTCTGCACCACAGGCAAACCAATATATTTTTTAAATCCAAATACTCTTATCATGTCAAATCTAGCTTTTCGATAAATATACTGTAATAAAAATGAATAAAACTTACCTGGTTTTAAGCTCTGTCTTGGCTGTGCCTGTACGTTGTTTTCTTCTTTAGTATGTAGGGTAAGGGATTTAAAATTCGCCGAAATTCACTGAAACGACGTACAGACACAGCTTATGTAGATACAAGGTAAGTTTTATTCATTTTTATTACAGTATATTTTTCGAAAAGCTAGATTATACGCTCCGTTAATCCCAGTCAAACACTGTTATACGCGAAAAGTAGAATTTTTTTAGAATTTATTTCAGAATTTATTCAATATTCAGAAATGGGTCACTTCACTGATCATTTACAAAATCAAACTGGTTCAATATATTATAATAACTTTGTCACTGTGCCTACCCGACGAGGGGGCCGAAAGGCCCCCGAGTCGGAACCGGCTCGAGTTCCCCAGTGCTTGCCAAAATGTATTTTCTCTCATCTACATAGCTTCTAGTCACTGTGCCTACCCGACGAGGAGGCCGAAAGGCCGCCAAGACGGATCCGGCTCGAGTCCCCAGTGCCAAAATGTCGTGGTTCTTAATTAGAATAACAATAGGTCAGATATAAGAATGTGTGATTTGTCCATGCAATTGTGTCAACTTCAGGTTAGCTTAGTTGGTGGAGCACGGGCCTTGCAACCCAACGTTCTGGGTTCGATTCCGGTGCCGTACGTGCGCCTGCTTCAGTATTTCACTTCTTCTTTCCTACGGACTTCTTTTCCGGAAGTGACATCACCGAAAATGACGTCAAATAACGCCAAGGGACGTCTGAGTAATTCAATTCCCACTTCCGGCCCGAGTAGTTGAATTGCACCATCCCAGCATAATTTCAGAAATAGAGACTGAAACGAAAGCGAAAGTTTGACAACAAATGTGCACGCCACGGCTTGTACGATCCTCATTCGGCCAAATAAAATTCCCCGTGATTTCTTTACAATTTCGATCCTATTAAGATATAAGAAATAGTTCTAAAACCCAAGGGATGTCCACTGACCACTGGGGTTACGCGAGTAGAATAAATACTGAAAATCATTAGTTATGTCACTTACCAGAACGTCTTCGACCAGAAACGTTTGGCGAAAGGAAGAGATATCTTCAAACTTATCACCGCCCACAAAGTATCGTGGTCGGATTACGCACCCAACAACCTGACAACGAATTACTCTCCCCTCCCCAGTGAAAATTGTAATTGTACCAGCACATTTCCTGAAGAAGGAAGCTTTATCTAAATGATGGAGAATACAAAAGCCCAAAACATATATTTATACATGTTATTAATCGTCGATCAACGCCGTTACGCGGAGCCCACTTATTGAAACATTGGCTGCTAAAATATTACACAGTGGGGAGGGGAGAAAACCTCTTCGCACAAGGCATTGTGGTCGAAAATGAATCAAGATTTTTCCTACCGTACAGAATATTAACTGCTGCTTCGCTCGCTGCGCAGCAATAAGCGATTTCGACGAGTTCCGAGAAGACATGAGGGAGAACGAGAGGGTTAAAATTCGTCGAAATCGCTTGAAATCGTCACCTGAGAACAAGAAGGAAATCAACTACTGTACAGGCAAGTTATATTTACTTTATTGAAATATTTACCGAGATATTTCACAAATTGTAAATCCCAAACAAAGCCTTAATATTTTTCAACACACAAATTAGGCCTGGGTTTCCGTGCGCTCGCTGCGCAGCAATTCAGCAATTACGAGGAAGCCGTCTAAAGTTCAACTCAGTTTATAATTAGTTGAAGTTTTACTGATTTACTAGCCATACGTACACCAACCCTTTTACTCATCTTCCTTGGCCTCACAGAACCAGCTGGTAAAAACCTTTAAAGCTGACCCCTGGTCACTTTTTGCAAAGCAATGCCGTCTATAATTTCAGTGCAGTGTACATGGAAAAACTTCCGGGAATTGCAATGCTATATATTACTTAGAAATTTGATGTTTGTCTACAACGTGAGTATATTGTAAAAGGGTCAATGTTATGCATGAGCACTGATACCATTTCCTGACTATCCGAATATAGTATTGTCCGACCTGCTGTGCTGGAATGCAATCATTGAGGCTGACTTTGACTTTCATGCTGTAGAACTGTTTATAGATAACATGATACATCCAATTCATCACAAGCTCTTCATTTAGGCATTAAGAAATTCAGCATGTCTGGGACTAGAAACATTTTTAAGCGACGAGAACCACCAAGAGATGGAGTTAAAGAGACTGAAAGGAAACTCGGCGAGCTTCCGTGCCATTTCACCTGGATATCACGGTACAAGGAAGGTTTTAATCCGCTGACGAACAATATAGAGGAGCTCAAGTTGCACATTAAAGAGACGATTGAGGGATCTGAAGTGAAGTCCCACAGCCTTATGGGATATTACAAGACCAAAGAGAGGGATTTTGAAGCAGCCAAAACACATTTACAGACTGCCCTCGACGACGCTACTACAGATGATGAGAAAATCGTAACGTATGCAAATTTGGCTTGGCTATCATTCGAAGAGAATTCGAACGCTTCCAGCGAAACACTAGAGACAGCCGTTGAAGAACACATGGGGGAGGTGAGAAGATTACTTAACGAAAGAAATCCAGAGGACATTCCAGAAGTGATGGCCGAGAAAGCATTTTCGATCGCCATGAGTGGTTTTACCGAGAGCGGTTACAAAGAAGCGTATCGTTGTATCAACAAAGCACTCGAAGGAAGGCCAGACAGTGTTCCATTCAAATTCACTAAGGCACTTGTTTACCAGCGTTTGTATCGTCACATAATAACCACCCATGGGGGAAATAAAAAAACCGAGGTACGAGAAATTAAAAAGTTATGGGAAGAAATCATCGCCACCGCCCAAAATTCCTCCCAATATTATGCTACTATTCACGCACAAGCTTTGATCCAGTATGCGAGATTTCTTAATAAGATCAGACAGGATTATGGCAAGAGTAGTAAACGATTTGCTGAACAGGCCATGGAAATAGGCAGAAATAACTACGCGATCTTGAGGGCTGCTTCTGAATACTTTATTGATACGTCTGGTTGGAAAATAGAGGTCTTGAATAAGGCTGAAGAGATTTTGAATAAAATTCTTCAAAATCAGCCTGATTCTTATAGGACGTTAGAAATTCAGGGTAGATTATGCCTCAGGAAAAGTAACCTTAAGTACGGTTTGACAAGTGAAGAAAAAGTCAGCTATTATAACAAAGCTGAAAAATGCTTTCGAGAGAGTTGGAACACAAATAAAGCATACATAATGCCAGCATTAAAACTTGTTGAACTTTACGTTAAGAAGTACAAAGAGGTCAAAGAAGAGTTGATGCTAAGAAAGGCGGAAATGGTTTTCAATGAAATTTCCATAGAGGTAGACAAAAAAGACCAAGTGGACAATATCCTCAAAGCTCGTTTTCATCAAATGTTTGGAGCTTTTCTAAAGGACCACGGCAAGGCTCTCTCATTTTATCACCTTAAACAATCTCTGGAGTACAACCCAAATCAAGACAGCAAATTCACTAAAGATCCTCTAAGAGAGCTAGCCAATGAGAAGATCCAGGAAAGCGATGAAAGAGAGCAATTTAAAGGCTATGAGACGCTTGGATGGCTCGACGATTCCGAGGACAAGGTTCAAGATGCGATTGCAAACTACCAAGCGGCTTTAAAACTCAAGTTGGGAGATACATCAGTGAGCAAGTGTCTCGTCAGGTTGTACATTAAAAGCAAGCAGTGGGAAGACGCGGAGTCTCTGACGAATAACGTAACAGCTGACGAGAAGGGGGAACTTGAACAATCGCTTCAAATCGCTAAAGGTAAGGAATCACAAAGTAAAGGCAGGCCACACGAGGCAGTCAATTATTTTATGCTAGCTGCCGAACGTGGTTCTCTTCTTGCTGCGGAAAAACTTTGTGGAATGCTGCAGAAGTCAGAGATGGATGCAGGCAGCCAAGATCAGTTTTACAAACGTTTAGCACTTGTTGAAGTTGTTAGTGGATTGGACCCAAGAGAGGTTTTGCTGTTGCCAGAAGAAGACCCGTATGATGTTCTGGTGATTGAACGACAACAAAGCTTAAAAACAAAAGTACAAACAGTCTTACATTCTGACGATGATCCACTTTACATCTCATTCTTTACACTTACTAGTGCTACGCGGCAAACATGATTTCATATCATAACTACACATACCTATATAATCGCCGTGACCCCATATAACGCACCAATACCCACGATTGCTCTCATCTGACTTGATAGCTCAGTTGGTAGAGCGCCAGACATGTAACCTGGAGGTCGTTGGGTTCGAGTCCCACTTGGGTCAGAGATTTTTTCTCTTTCCCTCGTAGGGCGTGCACACTTAGCACTACAGCTTTACCACTTTACATCTCATTCTTTACACTTACTAGTGCTACGCGGCAAACATGATTTCATATCATAACTACACATACCTATATAATCGCCGTGACCCCATATAACGCACCAATACCCACGATTGCTCTCATCTGACTTGATAGCTCAGTTGGTAGAGCGCCAGACATGTAACCTGGAGGTCGTTGGGTTCGAGTCCCACTTGGGTCAGAGATTTTTTCTCTTTCCCTCGTAGGGCGTGCACACTTAGCACTACAGCTTTACCACTTTACATCTCATTCTTTACACTTACTAGTGCTACGCGGCAAACATGATTTCATATCATAACTACACATACCTATATAATCGCCGTGACCCCATATAACGCACCAATACCCACGATTGCTCTCATCTGACTTGATAGCTCAGTTGGTAGAGCGCCAGACATGTAACCTGGAGGTCGTTGGGTTCGAGTCCCACTTGGGTCAGAGATTTTTTCTCTTTCCCTCGTAGGGCGTGCACACTTAGCACTACAGCTTTACCACTTTACATCTCATTCTTTACACTTACTAGTGCTACGCGGCAAACATGATTTCATATCATAACTACACATACCTATATAATCGCCGTGACCCCATATAACGCACCAATACCCACGATTGCTCTCATCTGACTTGATAGCTCAGTTGGTAGAGCGCCAGACATGTAACCTGGAGGTCGTTGGGTTCGAGTCCCACTTGGGTCAGAGATTTTTTCTCTTTCCCTCGTAGGGCGTGCACACTTAGCACTACAGCTTTACCACTTTACATCTCATTCTTTACACTTACTAGTGCTACGCGGCAAACATGATTTCATATCATAACTACACATACCTATATAATCGCCGTGACCCCATATAACGCACCAATACCCACGATTGCTCTCATCTGACTTGATAGCTCAGTTGGTAGAGCGCCAGACATGTAACCTGGAGGTCGTTGGGTTCGAGTCCCACTTGGGTCAGAGATTTTTTCTCTTTCCCTCGTAGGGCGTGCACACTTAGCACTACAGCTTTACCACTTTACATCTCATTCTTTACACTTACTAGTGCTACGCGGCAAACATGATTTCATATCATAACTACACAGATGATCTAAAGAGTCTTGCCAAAAAATGCGTGGGACTGGAAGAGAATATGTACAGGAAAGAACCGGTTAGCGAGAACGTGAAGGATGTTATGACAGAAGCAAGAAACTGTTTAGACAGGTCAATAGTCAAGACGGGACAGCGCCTTGGATACGAGGTAGGAAACTGCTATTTTCCTATCCTGATAACAGACAAAGAGGACATCCAAAACAAACTGACGTACAAAATAATCAATGGATTTGATTGGAAGACATTTCCTGCAAACAGCAAAGATGCATTTGAGTTGCTGTTGTGGAAACAGCCTGGATACAATCCAGAGATGAGCTGGATGAAGGTGGTGGCAGATCTTGTCAACATTAACAAACACAACGAACCCTTAGCTGTAGATATTCAGGGACAATTGGTACTGAAACCTGTCCCTAACCGCTTGACGAAGACGTGTGGCTTCCTGGTGAAGAACAAGGCAGCTGTCCCATGGCTGAAGGTTGTCAACGATATGTCTACAAGTGATGAAGATGACACTGAGAGCAAAGGCGGGTGAGTAAAGAGGTTATTTCGAGGGTACTTTTGCAGGAATTAACTTTTACATTTTCCCTAGTCACAAAACAGTCTTTATGTAACAACAATTATTTGAGCACGCAAAGAATACAAATAAAACTCGATCTTGAGTACCTAGAAAAAGGGGCTAAGGTGAGAGGAAAAGAGGATGTCAAGAACCTAGTTATGATTCGTGAGATCACCGGTTAATACCGATCTCACCTGAGATCACCGGTTAATATCTGTTATTTTGTCATGAACAGCGATCACATGATAGAGCTACAAGTTACGACAACTGCGGCTGGTGCAACAACCTTTGAGATGACAATTGATGGAGTTCAGCTGGCAAGACGAGCAAGCAACTTTGCTCACGAAGTTTGTACAAAACTGAAAGAGTTGGTGCCGTGAATGGAAGATTGTTGTTTGCTACATCCAGGAAACACTAAGAATACAATTACACTCGAGGAAAAAGTTTCCGGATTTAACTTCTTCAACGTTTTCCTGGGAATAGAGAACAATATGAATCCGATACTTTTCCCGCTGGTGTAAATTTAAACACCTATCTATAGCCGGCCTGCGTAGCGGAGAAAGTAGGAATGGGAAAGGAGCGCCTGCAGTCTCGCCATTGTCTTGTTCCATTTTTTGTCCGCCGGCGGACGGAAAATTTCCATTGGCTAACGAGCTGTCAATCAATAGGTAAGATAAGCATCTTCGGGGGATTAGAAAGACCGTATTCAGTCGACACGCAGTACTTTACAACAATAGGCTGTCGGCCATGTTCAATAAGAGTGCTAACACTGAAAATGATGTCACTCACAAGCTGTGGCAGCGTTTCAAAGTGCTTTCACGAGGTTTGTGAATTCAAATTGCTGTGTTAAGGGAGTGTACGTTTTTAATGAGGGGTGGGGGTGGGCTGGAGTTTTTTTTGCTACAGATACAAGGGAAAACCTTGACCTCCTCCTTGCTTCTAAAAGAAATCCATGGCCCTTCACTTTAGGTTGCAGAAAAAGGGATAACCCTCCCCCAATACGTTTGACATTATTGCGGGACAATTTTTCCGTGTCATAATCTTATAGAATGTCTGAGCAGGCTGTATGAAAGAATCTCCGCTCACCTACCGACAAATCTTGCCAGAAGTTAATCTCTGCGTTGCGCGATCCGGTCGTAGCGACTGCGTAATTAACCAAGCCTCGTTTTCATGTCTCAGATCACTCAGAGCCGGTGTAACAGGAGATCGGTTCCGGCCAGGAGATTGGTTCCGGCTGGAACCAGTTTCCTAGGAAAACAGTTCCAACTGCAACCAAATCCGGTAGGAACCAAAATCCTGCTACACCTGCTACAAATGAAAGGGTGACCCTCCCCCTAAAATAAAAAAATTACGAGGCCTTCAGAGACGTTACATTTTTTTTATGACCCTCCCCCCAAATACTCCAGCGCACCTCCCCTCGTTAAAAACGTACACTCCTTAACTTCTCATCGAAAGTGAGCAAGAATTGAGGATTTGTTTGTCAAAATATGAGTTCTCTCTCAAGTGGGGGAAGTATATTTGTGGTTCAGACTTTGTGACAACAGTAGTTCTCTTAGAACTCAGAAAACAAGAACTTTTGTGATAGAAAAAAATAGGATTTAACAAACATTTCATCAATGACAGGATATCTACATGCAAGACGTTTTTAGAGCGAAGCCAATTCCTGGTCGGGCAAGAAGTGTTTACGTTTTGACTTTTGGGACTTTTCGACTCGAAAGCATTTTATTACGCATTCGTTTGAAGCTAGGTGTTCTGTTGTTGTAAAAAAATCGCATACATTTTTCTGTTGTCAGTACTCTTATTGATCATAGAAGTTATGCCATAAAATGTCTATGTCGAGCTGTTTCAGGCACGTGACGGCCGGAAGGTTTAATTTTTCTTTCTCGAAGTAAAATGGTTTTTTGAACAAACAAATCCCGCCATGTTTACGATACTTTCTATTGCCTATCTGTGAACAAAAAATAAAGGAGGGCGATTTTCCAACTGTTGCCAGGAATTTACGATTTCTTAAATTTCTCTTTTCTGCTCCGTGACTCCCTTTTTAGCTACTTAAAGGGCAATGTGATGCTGTGATACCTTTATATTTGCTGCCCACACTTTTTGGCTTTGACGCACTGATAATGGTAAAAGATGGGACTTGAGAATTTGTGTTAGAGTAGGTCTGAATCCTCCTTCGGTGGGAGGAGAAGCAGGGGAAGAATGCCGGTTAGAGTAGGTCTGAATCCTCCTTCGGTGGGAGGGGAAGAGTGTTAGAGTAGGTCTGAATCCTCCTTCGGTGGGAGGGGAGGGATGTTAGAGTAGGTCTGAATCCTCCTTCGGTGGGAGGGGAAGGATGTTAGAGTAGGTCTGAATCCTCCTTCGGTGGGAGGGGAAGGATGTTAGAGTAGGTCTGAATCCACCTTCGGTGGGAGGGGAAGGATGTTAGAGTAGGTGTGAATCCTCCTTCGGTGGGAGGGGAAGGATGTTAGAGTAGGTCTGAATCCTCCTTCGGTGGGAGGGGAAGGATGTTAGAGTAGGTCTGAATCCTCCTTCGGTGGGAGGGGAAGGATGTTAGAGTAGGTCTGAATCCTCCTTCGGTGGGAGGGGAAGAGTGTTAGAGTAGGTCTGAATCCTCCTTCGGTGGGAGGGGAGGGATGTTAGAGTAGGTCTGAATCCTCCTTCGGTGGGAGGGGAAGGATGTTAGAGTAGGTCTGAATCCTCCTTCGGTGGGAGGGGAAGGATGTTAGAGTAGGTCTGAATCCACCTTCGGTGGGAGGGGAAGGATGTTAGAGTAGGTCTGAATCCTCCTTCGGTGGGAGGGGAAGGATGTTAGAGTAGGTGTGAATCCTCCTTCGGTGGGAGGGGAAGGATGTTAGAGTAGGTCTGAATCCTCCTTCGGTGGGAGGGGAAGGATGTTAGAGTAGGTCTGAATCCTCCTTCGGTCGGAGGGGAAGGATCTTTAAAGGGGCTATGTCATGGTGCTGCGCGCGCATATATGGAGTTATCACTCGATTGGTGGCTGTTAATTGGCTACAAACATTTCCTTTTCGACTACATCTATGCACAGTTTGTTAGTAATGTTTGAATATTTGCTATGATTATTGTCATCCACATGTGCGCCAGGTTCGTCAGTTCATATGAGTATCGCTGGAAAAATAACGTTTCCGGCCCACCTAAAAAAATATTCCATTCATTCTGTCCCTGCGCAGTGCCATATTTTATCCCCCACCCCCTAAAATCCCTTCAATTCAATGAAGTAATGTGTGCCTTGCTTCAATACATATAAATTTTAAATATGAGCATCAAGGAAGGCCCAAAAACAGTTGGGGCAGACCCTGTGAATAAATCCTTTTGACAGACGACTGGTTGATCATTAGCATTTGTTTTCGGAAACAATGCTGTGCAATTGTTTCAGCAGTCTTTTGTGGGTGTGACCATGTTCTAAACCGGTTAGACAATGAACGCGGGTGAGTTATGGAATTTAGAGTCCCTCGCATTGAAGGCTTTCTATCTAATGCTCGGGACTCTGAATCCCATAAATCACTCTCGTCCGTTCTCTAAGTCTTAGTCTATGTACTGTCCTTATCAAGAGCTAACACTGCAGGACACCGCGGCAAAATGTTGTGCTCCGCTGTCCGAAAGAACGAAGGCTCCGGTTTCAAGTACAAGTTTCCGAGGGCTTAAACGTTTTAGTAAATAATCTTATAACTTTTATAATTCACAGTGAATTACAAATTAAGAAAACTTCAACCTGTTAAAGTATTAGACTTAGCTTTTATAAGTAGTTTTGTTGCTTTTTTAGAAAAACATTGCACATTCTTACCTAAAATTAGAAACAGGGGTAATAGACCGTTTCAGCTTGTCCCATCTCAGACCACGTGACTTTTCCCTTGAGTAATGCGTTTTGGTTTTTCAGTATCCCAAGAGGAAATGTATCAATTTCTATATTTGGAAAACAAAGTAGTGAATCCTCAGGAGAACTATCACATGGTCTGAAATGGGGCAACAAACAGGCAAGCTTAAAGAGGCTATAGGCCCTTTGCAGCTAACACATCACGTGGTTGTACTGGAGAGCAAAACATATCTCACTTCATTTATTTAAATGGCTTGTACAAGATCGGTATTGATATTAGCAAAACTTATCTGTATTAAAATGCTATTTTCCACCTCCAATCGATTGTCGATCTTTCAAAAACAGCGATTTTAAAGACTGCTTGCTCTCCAGCATCCATGGCAACGTTTTTCCCATGGGGATCACAAGCTCAATTCATTCGTTAATGAAGTATTATATCAGCACGTGACTGGTTAGCTGCAAAGGGCCTATTGCCTCTGTTTTCGTTTAGTTTCCGCGGGAGACTGGGGAGACGTGCGCGCTGGCCGGGCTCATCAAAAGCGCATGTGCGTGACGTTTTGCCGCTGTACGTACCGGCACCCACACCGCGGCAAAACGGTATGCTCCGCTGGTCAAAATAACGAAGGCTCTGCTATCAAATACAAATTATCGAGGGTTTCAACTTTTTTAGTAAATAATTTTATAACTTAGTAAACTCACAGTGAATCACAAATTAAGAACATTTCAACCTGTTAAAGTCTTAGACTTAGCTTTTAAGTAGTTTTCTTATTTTTTGAGAAAACAGTTCACAAATGGATACTTTTAAGCAGAAATTTTAAAATCACGGCATTTGCCTGTTGTTTCATTTCAGTTTTCGCGGGAAACTGGGGGCGGCCGCGCGCCGACAAGAAATAGCAAATACGCATGTGCATGACGTTTTAAAAGTACATATTTGCTCTGATATTGAAATTAAAGCTGTAATCATAACACTTTGTTTGCAGTGTTGGTGTTTGTAGAACAGCTACATAAAAATTATGAACCTAATCGGCAGGGAGTCCACTTTTTGAGTCGAGCTAAGCTCGTCATGACAAGCCTTTCATAGGTATTATCCTAATACTAAAATAAGTGATCACGACCTTACACTTACGGTAAAAGATTATTATAAAACTAATCCTCATGTGAGCTTTGAAAGTTTCTTACGCAATCAGAAACAGCATTATGATATGTTATGGGCTGACTTCAAGCGGCATTATCCTCACGCAGATCTGAGTAAGTTCTACAAAGAGTCTACCGATCAGTTGGTGGTGGCTCACCCGTTGCTTATAATATCTTTTTCAAAGGTGTTGATATGAATCATGGTGTGTGGGGTGATAAGCGGTATATCGATAATCCTAATTCTATCACAAATGCTGATAAACATGCTATGAAACAAGCCTGAGGCTCTATGCTAAATTTTCCAGGTGCCTTCAGTACTACCTACTACACAACAGTATCCAATTCCTGGAATTCCCTTTACGCAAACAGTTTTGGATATTGCACCATTGTTGAAAGAGATGAATATCTACGTTTCCCCAACTCAGTACTTCAACGTAAAGCTGCGAAACATTTTCAAAGAGAAAACAGTGACTTTCAAATATGCTAAACAATCGAGAAAATGGTTGAGTGGTCCTGACTATGGATATTGGCCACAACAGCTCAACTTTGCAGTTTGGTGTGCGACTTCTGGATGTGGAATAAGTTTGATAGAACATTATCCTCCTGTAGTAGAAGGATTTTTAAAGTTTCATGTTTACTTTACCATACGAAGAATCTTGTATGAGTTAGGTGTTCCGTTACCTGATGATCATACATTTAATCAAACGAATAATCGTATCGGTACAGCAAGGTTGCTTTTCAACGTTTATGTAATGAATTTAGTCTTACGTCTGATCCCGACTTCCGGTGGAAAGGAGGACGAAATCATGGTCTGGGTGATATATTTCTTTATTATTCTGGTGAGGGTTATGAAAATGTTCACGTAATTCGTGGATATGATACTAAGGCAAACATGTATCCCAGTCCAGATGGAGAATTATTCTCAGATGAGGGTGGTAAGGTTAATCAAGGAAACCTCATTTCATCCTAATGATGATCATGGAGGTATACAATATTCTTGGTTCGTTCCGAGTAAAGATATTGGATTGACTAAAGCGGGAATGGGGAGATTAAATCGGTCAGTTGAGGCTTTTGTTTACTGCGTATTAGGTGCTCAAGTCAATGTTAGATCAAGTATTATCAAAGAGTGTACAACGATATCAACTAGCTGTTCAAGAAGCAACTAGTGATATGACCTTTGGAGTTAATGATTCATTAAACGTCATAATGAAGCCGGTAGGAATAAAACATAATATGGGATCTTCAAAAGTTAAACTACCACATCAACATGAAATTAAACCAGTAGTAAATACAGCTGTTAAACCTATCATAGATAAGCCGATTATAACTAAGCCTTCATCAACCTCTCACGAAGTTAATTTAGGGACGGACCATTTGAAAATTGATGGGGGGGGGGGGGGGGGGGGTACCCGGATTTTTTTTTGCTCGAAATTTTTTTTAGGACTCCTACTGCTGCAAGAATTTTTTTTATGGCGTCGGACCTTGCACGATATTTTTTTAAGGCATTCAGTATTTTGGTTTTACATCAAGAACATTTTACACAATTTTAATGTTTCTAGATTTATGGTATTTTCCATGTACATTAATTACCTTTGTGTAGTAGAAAACATATATATCAGGCATGTTTTCACAAAAGGAGCCTTGAACCTAAGACCCCCTTTTGTGAAAACATGCCTGATCTTGTGTGCCTTTAGCTTTAAAAGCCAGTATTAAACTCGTTTTTTGTCTTTTTCTTGAAAGGTCAAATGACAGTTTAAGACTTTTCTGGCCTTTCTATCCCATAATTTACTTGTGTGAGATTATCCCATAATTTCTTTATTTGAGAGCTAGAGGTTAGGA
This sequence comes from Actinernus sp. WN-2022, assembly GCA_030867875.1. NCBI lineage: Eukaryota > Metazoa > Cnidaria > Anthozoa > Actiniaria > Actinernidae > Actinernus > Actinernus sp. WN-2022. The sequence continues at coordinate 26,948 of JAOWCC010000766.1, forward strand.
TTAGGTTAAAATAAACGCCATTTTCTGGTATTTCTACTCAAAATACGGCGAAATTGCATCCACTAAACTTAATCTACAGGAAAAGAACGTTGTATTGCCGTGTAGTGCATCGAAATCCATTAAAAGCTTGAGAAATTGCTCCACTTTGAAATTTAGGTTACACAAGTAACTTTGAGAGATAGAAAAAAACATTTTCTGGTATAATTTCTACTCAAAATACGGCAAAATTCCATCGATTAAACTTAATCTACAGGAAGAGAATGTTGTACTGCCGTGTAGTGCATCGAAATCCATTAAAAACTCGAGAAATGGCGCTACTTTGAAATTTAAGTTACACAAGTAAATTAATGTGTACCTGTTGGCTTTAAAAGCCGGTAACTCTTCAACGTTTTCATCAGTTGGTTTTTCGCGATTTTTTTTAAACTAGTCCTCCCCACCCCCACATAAAATACCTTGAGATCAATTATGGGATAGAAATGCCAGAAAAGTCTTAAACTGTCATTTGCCCTTGCAAGAAAACAGCAAAAACACGAGTTATTGGCTTTTAAAGCTAAAGGCACACAATATCAGGCATGTTTTCACAAAAGGGGGTCTTAGGTTCTAAGGCTCCTTTTGTGAAAACATGCCTGATATACATGTATTCTTCTTGAAATCTCTACCTCACACTCCTTCCCAGATGGATACTTAAAATTATACTGTTAATTCGTGCATCATATTGTATTGCAGTGCATCATATTGCATTGTTCCGTAGTCTCAAATAAAAAAATATAAAATGAAAAAGTGCTCAACATTGACTCTTCCTAATAGTTATACGCATATAATTAGCTACTCGAAAACGAGGCTATCCCCGCATCGTTGCTTCGCAGAAAAGCAAAATGGCGTCGCGGATGGAGAATTGCTGTGTTCCTCATTCATTCCTCTCAGTATGCGTTGGAGACAAAATTGTCCTTTCGAACTGGACTGCACGTTGCATCCTCGATGCGGGGATAGCCTCGTTTTTGAGTCGGTGAATTAAATATGCGCATAAATATTAAGAAGAGTGAATTGGCATATAAAACTAATATCTTGTACACAAATGCATTGTTTGTCCTGTGGGAATGTGCCTTTGATTTACGCAGGATGGTATATTATCTAAGCTCATAGGAAGAAAAAAGCAAAATGTCTTTAAATATTGCGAGGGCCAAAGGCCCGAGCCAAAATTTTTGAGATTTTACTGCTCTCTAAAACACTGGTTTCCTGTGTTCTGGAGACTAAACATTGGCTGAACCTGTTTCAGCTAATGAATAAAGTTTCATCCTTGCTCGTTTTTTTTCGGGGTGATTTTGGCTCGTTCGCTCTTTTTTCTGTGGAAATTCGGCCTGCTCGATTTTTTTGGGGGATTTGCGGTTCCAGACCCTTCCCCCCCCCCCCCCCCCCCCCATCAATTTTCAAATGGTCCGTCCCTATAGCTGTTTTAATGATAGTCACAGCAGGAGTCGGGATGCGAGACCATTGTACTTAACCCCATTGTACTTAGCGTTAATAAACAATGACTGTTCACGTGTAGAACAAAAGACTGCATACCAGAGTTCCCTAACAACCAGCGAATCTGAAAATAGATTTCGTTTTTACCTCAAGAGTTCAAATTAAAATTGTTAGGGAAGTGTGGAATGTATTGACGTCACGCCGTAATGAAAAGCCAAACGTACTCTCTATCTAGCGAAAATTAATAGTGCGTTCAAAATGACATGCCTGAACGTGCTCACTGAAGAGAAAACATTTTCGGATTCTCGGAAAACAGGAAGTCTATGATGTCATACCACAGGGACTTTCCCACTGGAGTACTATGTCTAAACATGTCTATTGTATTCAGGTCGTATGATTGTCATATGACTAACGCCTGATTATTAGCAAACTTTTTACAATTTTCTTGTTGTGTTATAATCTGTAGGTTTTCAAGTCTATTATCAGTCTTATTTTTATTAATGTGGTAAATGACTTCCCATTAAAACAATCCCATCTCTATGAATTAAGTAAGTCTTATACCATTTTTGAGTATGTTTTCTAACCACACAGGATAAATAACTGGAGTTAATAATATTTCCATCTATTTCTTTCTTTTTCACAATACTGAACACTTTTCCATCTCTACTTCCCGCATATAGATCATAAACAGGGTGAATATTATAGGATTTTCCATTTATGACATTTACGCACCATTTATGAACCATCATCTCTTTAAGCCTTAATGATTTATTTAGTGATTAATTTATAGAATCACAAAATATTTCCCATCAGATATTCTCAAGAATTATTTCCATCAGATTTTTCTGAGAATTTAACCTGGGGAACATTTCTTGGAAATTAGCCTTGGGAATATTTCTTGGAATTTAGCCTTGGGATTTTATATTTTTATTTCTTTAGGATTTTATAGCCTTGAATCTGACTTTGGTGATTTTCCAGGAATTTGGTCTAAGTGATTTTCTAGGAATTTGACCTCGGTGATTTTCCAGGAATTTAACCATTTGCTGCATGTAGATGAAAATGCGCCAGAATCGGCTTTTTACATCTACTCCTTTCAAAATGTCGGAATTTACCGCGAACTGGTCTATGCTCCATTTGTTACTCTGCGTTCAGCTTTGATGAATACTTTCATTCATTCAAATCGTGCTCTTATAATATTAGATGGGTATATGATGACCTTAATACATGGCTTAGATTCTAATCAATTGCTACTATATTCGCTCGACAGCATGTCACTTTCAATTTGAAACTACTAGTTTTAGTCCATGAGCCAACTGCCCCAAAATGGTGGATTGGGCTCACTAGAGGTGGAAAATGCTAGCAGTAATTTTATGAAAGCCCTTTAGGTATAGAACAAAAATATATATGATACCAAGGTCAAAAGCTCAGCTTAGGGGTGTCACGTGACTTTGAAATGGAGGACGTATGCATAATGAGCTGGACCATCACAAAATGGCGGATTTGGCTCACTTGAGGTGGCAAATGCTATCAGTGATTTTCTGAAAGCCCTATAGGTATAGAACAAAAATATTTATGATAACAAGATCAGAAGCTCAGCTTAAGGGTGTCACGTGACTTTGAAATGGAGGATGTATGATATAATGAGCTGGTCCATTAGTCATGGAATAAAATCAGCACCTTTCTTTTCGCTGAGCAACAACATGAAAAGAAAAAATATTTCAGTCAAACAGCAATATAGTTTTAAAGATTATTATCAACCTAAGGAGCTAGATTTTGTGTGTTTTACTAGGTTATTGGCCGTTTTTATGTGTGTTTTAAATTCCGGAAGTACTTTTGGGTACTCCGTGGTAAAAAGAGAAAAGGACATATACATATAATCTTATCATTTGGAAAACCCTGATCGGTCATTAAATAAGAAGAAGGGTATTTTCTAAAAGTTTGCTAGAATACATTCTCATTTGACCACATCTGCAATAAAATATCCTACAGAGAAATGTGTCTGTTATATTGGTTTCCCTGTGCCTCCCTGTCAGTGGCCTGGCACTAGGACGCCATCTTGTTTTCACTGAGTTAACTTACGACAGATCTTGAAATGATGCTTGTACTCACTCATGGATAGTGAAATACCCAGTAAAAGACCAAGAAAAGATCCCCACTGCATAATCCACTGCAGTACGTGATGACAACGGGAACCTACTTCCCCCGAAGAATCTTGATTCTTGGAAAACTTTAGTAACAGCAGGTCAGATTCGTAAGCACGAAGGCATTCTTGCATTGCAAGCTGAATCTGAAAACCAAATTCCCGACGGTGTTTATTATCATAGAAAATGCCGAAGCATTTTTACTATGAAAAGCGATTTGGAGCGTATTCAAGCTCAAGAACAAAACAACGATGTTGTTATGACCTGGGAGAAAGGAGCAGAAAAGGAAGACAGAAGGAGTTCTGGTCGACAGCCAAGCGCTTCTCCCAGCCGTGTGTTTGAGAAGAAATGCATATTTTGTGAAAAGAAAGATAAGTATGTAAAGGGTGAAAACTCTAGAGAATGTTTAACAAAAGCCAGTCAGCTGAGAGCTGATGCTACTCTACGGAAATGTGCAGAGTTTAAGCAGGATAGTAGGATTATTGCTATTCTCACTCGAGAACTAGTTGCTGCAGAGGTGCACTGGCATCGAGCGTGTTATAGGGACTACACTAACTGTTCCAAGATACAGGGAAGTCAAAATGAAGTTGACGAAGGCAGTGATACATATTCCGAGGCTGAGAGAATTGCATTTAGTAAGCTGTGTGAATACATAAGGAATGAATTATTAACTCATAACAGTATAATGGAACTTTCACAGCTCAGTGAAATGTTACAGGTGAGGATGACTGAATTGGGTGTAAATGACATCAGAGCATCGACAGTCAAGAACCTCAAACGAAAACTAACTGCAGAGTTTGGAGACTCCCTACATATGGTTACAGAAGTACGCAAAGTGCTAGTATATCCCGATAGTTTGACCCGTGATGGGCTCGTTCTGTCAAACTACAAACTGCAGAAAGAGATAAATGCACTAAGAGCCTCTAATAACACTACAGAGAGTATTAAGGAAGTTGCTAGTGCCATACGCAAGAAGGTTAAGGACCATTGTACTAATCAGGAATGGCCCCCGAACCCTGCTACTCTTGACAGGAATCATATTGACGCTCCGCCTCTGGTTACCACCTTTCTTAGGTATCTTCTGAATGGTGACCATGTAGACGTAACCGATAGAATGAGCTGGCTTGTGACCTCTATCGCCCAGGATGTCATGTTTGGGATCAGCAGAGGCAGATTCAAGCCACCCAAACACATACTATTGCCTTCAGCTGTGAAATCACTTACTGGAAATGTTGAAATAATCCAGATTCTCAACCGTCTGGGACATGGTGCATCGTATTCACAGCTGGAGGAAATTGACACGTCACTATGCCTTCAAAAGCTCGCCATGGTGCACGAAGATGGATTTCCACTTCCAGGAAATATCCATCCCCATATCAATACAGTCCTTGGTTTTGATAACATTGACAGGGTAAAAGATACCCTAACAGGTGCTGGCACTTCGCACCGCGTGAATGGAGTAGCTATTCAGCCTCTCACATATGGCCCCCATCAACCCAAAATCCTCCCACCAGTAGAGAAGAACAAGCAGAGAGCACTGAAAGCAGTAGACCAACCTCTCCCTATCTACAATGTCGGGAAACAAGTTGGACCAGCGATACGGAAACTAAAGGAAGTAGACAGGGACGAGATTCTCAGAGAGGCAACAAAGAAGAACCTTCTCTATATTCTTGCTCGATTGCATTATGAAACAAAGCAAAATGTCTGCAGCTGGACTGGTTTTAACATTCTGGTTCACGATGAGGATAACATCGTGAACTCTAACATAGGCTACTTACCAACCATTAATGCACCAGCCACTAGTATGTCTACGGTGAAAGAGGTGTTGGACCGGTCCCTGGCTATCATGCACAGCCTTCATTTGTCAAATATCACTTGCGTTTTTGATCAAGCTATCTATTGCAAAGCACTTGAAATAAAATGCAAGAACATAAATCAGTTCAAACCTATTGTCCTGCGGCTTGGCACGTTTCACACGCTGTGTACGATACTCTCTGTCATTGGCAAGAGGTTTCAAGATGCCGGTCTGAAAGACTTATGCATAGAGTCTGGTGTTACCGCTGAAGGATCGGTATCTAGAGTACTAGAAGGTCGTAACTATAACAGGGGAATTCGATTTCATAAGCTGGCCTATGAAGCTTTTATGAGAGTGGCCTGGGAAGGATTTATGCCTTGGCTTGCTGCCCACCATTCTGACGATACTGGCCTAGTAGAAATCGTTCTGGATGCAGTTGGTGATCTTGTGGACGGAGTGAACAAAGTACACCATGATCATGTTATGCAGCTACAGTCCTTCCAGCGTTTGAGCACCCGTTTTTCCGAGTATGTTGATCACCTACAGAACTCTAATAGCCCGCTTTCGTCATTTTGGATCTATTATATTGATATGGTGGAGTTGCTGCTGCATATGATTCGTGCCTCAAGAGAAGGCGACTGGATGCTGCACCTTTCGTGTGTTCGAGAGATGATACATTGGTGCTTTGCGTATGATGCATTCAACTATGCCAGGTATATGTCAGTCTATTATAATGATATGACAAGCTTGCCTGATGAGCACCCTGCCGTATTTGAGTTCATGAAAGCCGGGGTTTTTTCCGTGCAGTTAAATTCAAGTAATCCATTCAGCAGAATCCCAGTTGATCAAACTGTGGAAGACACAGTAAACAAGGACACCCAAACCCCTGGTGGGACGAAAGGATTTAGTTTGAAACCTGGCGCTGTGCAAAGGTATTACATGACTGCAGAATTCAGGACACAGTTCCTTCGTAATTGAGAGAAATGGTTGGCTATGCGAAAGGAAACCAGGATCATTCTGACCTTAAGTCATCTCGAATCTCTAGAGACGAGAAAGATGTGAAGGCGATTGTCGACCTGATTAAGAACAATTGGACTAATCCATTCGGAAGTGAACAGCAGCTTTGTAGTATATTTCCACAGGTGCTGTGGCTCCTCCAGATGTTGCCAGTGACCTTGCCAGAGCTAAACAAGTAGGTGAGTCAGCTTACGAAGCATTCAAGAAAGAACGCCTAGAATCATCCAGTTCAATGTTTCATGACAAGCTGACCAAGCAAAAGCTGAAGACCTTTAGCCACATGTCGAAAACCAAGAAAGTGAATAAAGAACACGGTAGAGAAACTATACTACGCGCTGACCGAAATCTGTTTGCTCGCATGATCATCATTGCCGAAAGTCGTAAACAGCAGATGCGAGATGTACTGAACCATCCTTTGGGTCCTATTCCTGCAGCACTTGCTAACAGTGATGGTATGCCAAGGAAGACAAATAAAGCTCAACTGGGTAGACAACTGGAGAAGCTAGTGCAGCCCTCGGGCGACATACCTAAACCATCAGCATATCTCATTGATGGTATGGCTCTTGTGCAGAAGCTGAAGGTCGACTATTTGAGCTTTGGTGAGGTGGCTGACATCGCATTAACTAGAGTTTTGCGTGAAGGAGATGACAGCTCTAGAATCGATGTAGTCTTCGACGAGTACAGGGATCTGTCAATCAAATCTACAGAGAGAGTACTAAGAGGTGAAGGCAACGCTATAACTTTTAAGAACCTCGCTGCTGGTTACAAGGTAAAGCAGTTCAAAAGTTTCTTAAAGAATGGAAACAACAAGAACAGCCTGGTTAGTTAAGTTCTTTACTGAACACTGGAGCAAGAACACAAGTCGTGAGAAGCTACGCAACAAAGTGATGTACGTTCCATCCGGGAGTCACTGCTACAAGCTTACAAAGGAGGCAGTTGAGCTGTAGTCAAGAAGAAGCAGATACCCGACTCATTCTACATACTGGACATGCAGCAAAGCAGTCTTTTAAATCTTTAATATTGTCATCCGAGGATACAGATGTCCGAATTTTGTGTCTTGCCTTCTCCTCTTTAATTGATGTACCGATTTTCCAGAGGTGTGTATCACAATTCCACGCACGATACGTTGACATCAGCAAGATAGCCAGTGCCATTGGTCAAGATGTGTGTAAGGCCCTACCAGGTATGCATGTCTTTACAGGATGCGATACAGTCAGCGCTTTCGCTGGAGTTGGAAAGGTAAAGCCGCTGAAAATGGTTCGGGAGAATAAAGACTACCAGCTTGCATTTCAACGTCTTGGAAACGAGTGGTCAGTTAACCCAGAGCTGTTTGCGCAGTTACAGTCCTTTGTTTGTGCACTGTATGGCGCTAAGAAAGACACAGATGTCAATCACTGTCGATATGCTCTCTTTTGTGCTAAGAGAGGAGAAGCTGAGTCCCATCAGTTGCCGCCATGCAAGGACTGTCTTGAGAAGCACGCTGATAGAGCGAACTATCAAGCCGCGATTTGGAGAAACTCCTTGTCCAACAATGACATTCCAACACCGATTGGCAAAGGATGGGTTCTTGAGGAAGACGGAGATGGCCAAAGGCTAGAGATAGACTGGATGATTGGGCTTCCAGCACCACGGGCTGTGATCGAGCTGATGGCGTGCACATGCAAGAAGTCTTGTGAAAATAATACATGTAAATGCGTTCAGAATGGTTTGAAATGCTCAGACCTTTGTCGACTAACCACCTGCACTAACCAGGCAGACGAATGGGAAGATATGCAAGTAGAAGAAGACGAAGAGGATGATGATATCGAAGAAATGCTGTAAATTTACACAAAAACGCTGTAGACATTGCAATTGACTAGAAATGTTTCACTTGTCTAGATATGCGCATGGCACCAACGTTACAGAAACTAAAATTGATTAACACATAATGCACAAGTTAGACAAGAAAACTATCATGACATCAATAGTCACTAAAACCTTTATAATTTAAGCAAGGAATACATCTCGATTTCTTATAATGTTCTGGACTGCAAATTATACCACGGGAGCAATAATCTCATTTGCATGCCTAACTCGGTCTAGGGTGACCAGAACAACTAAGGAAGCTCTAAAACAAATAGTCAAATACGGTTTTAAAGCTGTAGGCACGAAAAACAAACAAGTAAATAGTTACAGATGGGTTTAAAGCTGGTGCATGGAAACCATTAGGAAGGGTATTGGATACGGAAATCAGACAGAGCATACGAACAGTCTACAATAGGTGAGTGAGATTAGAAAACCAGTTGAAGCTATCTAAATATCACCAAAATCTTGTTCAGATTATACGAAGAGTGTAGACTTAGCCAGTTCTGATGTCACCATCACGTGATAACGCACCGTGGCATCAGTATAAAATTAGGTTATTCTTTTTTTTGGAAACACGCTGTCAAAATGGCCAATACGTTTTGTTTGATTGCCACAGGGTGACCGTTAAAGGTTAAAATACAAAAATAACGTGGCTCGACGTAGCCACCAAACCATAAAAATAAAATGTGATATCCTTAAAACATCTGCATCTGCACATTTCTAGTCGAGTACTGGCTATTTCCTGGGCATTAGCTAGACCCCGCAATTACTATATGCTAAATGCAAAAAAAACATGTATTTATAGAGTATGACGTCATTGTCACGTGACCCTAATTATATATTCATCTCCTGAAAATTCTTCCTATACATGAAAACAATATCTACACCAAATTAAAATACATTTTAAGGTGAGTATGAAATATATTATTAGAAAAATGACGGGTTTTAGGGGGTTTCCATTACTGCGCATGAGCAGTAAAATTGAAGGTCACGTGACACCTTTAAGCTGCCTTTATGACCTTGCTATCATATATTTTTGTAATCTACATAGCCAGGGCTTTCAGAAAATCACTGGTACACTTTTACAGTCTGTCATACTAGAATTGATTCAACGACGGGCTTGAGTTAATTATTCGTTTGACTCGCCGATTCTCCCCAAATGATCGAGTAAGGACATGAAAGATCACACTAAAATTAGTAAGTTTACCGAGTTTGAGAATGTTTGGATCAAATACGAAAGGCGGTCAGTATAATCTGCAGACTGCAGACTGGGTATAAAATGCAGACTGCAGACTCGGTATAAAATGCAGACTGGGAAAATATATAAAAAAAACTTATCTGAAGTCTTTATCTGTTATTCATTGGGCTCTGTATGTAATTTCGGCGAGTTCTGTTGAAATTTTCTCGACCTCGACCTCTTAGGTGGAGACCTAAGAGAACACCACGCTCGAATTTTCATCCATGCAATTCCTCAAAACTGGAAGTCATTACTGAAGTCTACCCAACCAGTAAGTAACAATGATATGTGTTTAGATACAATACATCGACAATAGGGTTTAAGGGTACTCTCTATAAAATATATAAACTAACTAACAAAATATTGTACGATATTTTAATAACTTCCAAATCTGTAACACCAACCTCTCAACTAAAGTGGAAAAGTAGACTAAAAGTTAATGAAATAGACTGAAAATCAGTATATAATCGGATACATAAGACGACAATTGAATCTTATCTTAGGAATTTTCAATACAAAATATTAAATAATTGCCTTTTTCTTAATAAGGATTTGTACAAATTTAAACTGAATGATAACCCTCGTTGTTCCTTCTGTCATAAGGAAGAAGAAATAATGATGCATCTCTTTGTGTATTGCCCCTTTTCAGTAAATTTTTATTCTACTTTGAAAACCTGGTTACATAGTTGTGGAATTGTTTTACCACCCCTAAATACCTTGGATATTATTCTAGGGACTGACGAAGGAGAAAACAATACCATGATTAACTTTATATTGTTTATTTTTAAGTTTTCATTATACAAGTTTTTTAATAGCAACCGCTTTGATTAAATGTATTTTGAATGATTTCAATAAGAACATTCTCGCATTTGACTCGTAGAAAGCTCGGCGTCTGAATCAACAGTATCACGCGATAATAAAGCAGTATCACGCGATAATAAAGCAGTATCACGCGATAATAAAGCAGTATCACGCGATAATAAAGCAGTATCACGCGATAATAAAGCAGTATCACGCGATAATAAAGCAGTATCACGCGATAATAAAGCAGTATCACGCGATAATAAAGCAATATCACGCGATAATAAAGCAATATCACGCGATAATAAAGCAGTATCGCGCGATAATAAAGCAGTATCACGCGATAGTAACACTTTATCGCGCGATATTCTTTCATAAAATTTGTGTTTGTGGGTGGCCCTTACAGGGCTCCGTATCTTTCTCAAAACTATACCCCCCTCAAATTGTCTTAAGAGCAAAAATTACCCTCCTTCATTTTCCCCTTTTACAAATTTTACCCCCCCCCCCCCCCCCCCGTGCGACGTAATAAACGATCGGTCCCTAAATAGCCTGATCTGGGAACACGCTCATATATGGCTCCTGATGCTCACCCTGAGTCCGATCGCCTACTCGGCTCCAGTCCAGCCATACAGAGTACAGCCATATATAGGCTATATGGGTACGTGCCGCTCGACAGGGTATTGTTTTTGACAATTCTTAGCCTGGAACAGGGTATATAAATCACATTATTATACGACTTGGCGTTTTCGAGTGCAAATACGGGCTAAAACGAGTGCAAATATGAGACGGTATTACACGGGTCGCAAACCGGTTTGCACAGGTTTATTCAACACTTAAAAGGTTTTGTAAGCGCGCGAGCCAATCGAAGTGGGGCTGTTTGAGTAACAGCCAATCAGCTTTTAGCGCGCGAAAAAAACTTTTCAGTGCGCGGCCGCCCCCGACGTGAGGCTGAGAGATTTCTTCTCTCGAGATTTCTTCTCTCGAGATTTCTTCTCTCAAGATTTTCTTCAAACAGAGCAGTAAGGTAAGCGAAAACAAACATGTTTTGTTCGTGTTAGCTGTCGTATAATAAACAATTTATTACACGAAGAGTTGTGTAATACGGCTGGGAATTTTTACTCGTCAATTTTATTTTTTCTCGCCTTTCAGGCTCGAAAAAATTAAACTGACTCGTAAAAATACCCAGCCGTATTACACAACTTTCCGTGTAATAAGCCCTTTGTATTGGTCTGGAACAGGGTCGTAATGTTTTGGAAGGGCCTCAGGACGGTTTGAGTTATTCACGGTCCCTTGCTGCTGCAAACGCAGAGTCCGTTTATCTGTTAATGATTCGAGTGGCGAGGGGAGCGCAACATCTCGCGCGTATCATGATATCAGACGATAGCCTGGTCTGGAACAGGATATATCCCCCCCCCCCTCCCCCTTCACTCGTACATGAGTCGTCAACTGAGCTAACCTGATGGCTTCTCTTCTTGAGAGCCTGATACTCAGGTTACAACTAAGCCGCATGACCATCAAGTTACAAAACCTGTTGTGGGTTAAACTCGATGTTTTAGTAAACTTCATGTCAAAACACAAGACTTATAAGGAGCACTGAGGGAACTGTAGTAAAAATACAAACGAAAATGATCAGAATTAGCCTGAAGTAGAGCGCATGCCAAAGCACTCGCGAATTCAGTAAGCACCGTAAATCACTCTCCTCCAGATGCCAAGTTGCAAGGAAGGCATAAACCCGTCAAATGATTGCTCCTCTCCTCCCCAATAGAGACTATTGTGGTACCAGTATTCCCTGAATTAATAAAGAAGCTTAAACGTTGGAGAATACAACAACCAAGCATATAACTTAGTACACAGTAATTATAATCTATCAATGACGCGCGGATCTTGCCCTTCATTATCGTATCAGTGGCTGCAAAAAATGTCCTAGCTCCAGTGGGGAGGGGAGGAGCGCATTGTGGTTGGCCACGCAAGGGATTGTGGTCGGCTACCCAAGGGATTGTGGAGTCGAACGAATTAACGCAATGAAACATTGCGAGATTTTGTCCAAATTATTAACTAGTATACCTAAAAGGTAGCGAGTGCTGCGCTTTTTTTGCTTGCAAGGCGCGCATGTGAGAAGCAAGTTATGTGGGAACTCGAATGTCTGCGAGGTGGATGTCAACATGATCTTGGGCGTGTTCCGAAGAGAAATGCCTTGCAAATGTCCAGATATGCTTTTTAAACGTTTTTGATGGAAGGATTGCAAAGATTTGAAGTGGATTACAAAAGCTTATACTAGAAACTTGAAACTCAGTTGCAGTGAACCGATTTAAAGATGCTGTCAATCTCTTTTAAAGGGGCTATGTCACGGCGAGTTTTGTTGCTGGCCGGAACAAAGTTATTTTCAGATACTAGTTCTTTAAGCGATATCTATATAAACGAACGACCGCATCACACGTGTGGAATGGATCAAGTCAAAGGAAATACGCAAATATTATTGGTTTGCATGTGACGTCATGGCGGTCATGTTTGAGGAACTTAAACAAAATATTCTTCATTAGCTTCTATTGTTAGTTCCTCCAACATGACCGTCGTGTTTTTGTCTTTTGAATCTCAAGAGTTGATTGCAAACCAAGAATTGTCATCAGTTTTGGGCGCAGGTCTTATTTTCGTGGAAAAGATTACATAATCGTACAATTTAAAGGGACTATGTCATGGTACTGCGCATGTATCGAGTAATCGCTCGGTTGGTGGCTAAAATTGAATAGAAACAGTTAAACTTCCCTTCCTAAATGTTTGATTGCATGAAAGGATTTTCAATATTTTCCCTGGAGACTGTTCATATACACTGTTTGTTGGTCATTTTTGCATATTTGCTTTGATTTTAAGTATCCCACATGGCCTAGAGATTCGGTAGTTCATATCAATATCGGTGGAAATAGCTGTTTCGATTCCGGCCCGGATACCGTGACACAGCCCCTTTAAAGTCCTGGAAGACCTTTTTAACTGTTTTAGCCAATAAAACACCAATGTAACATCAAATTTCAGACATGCGCAATACTGTGACATAGCCCCTTTAAAAGTTGTATTTTTCATCCACTCGAATCTTTGCCATCTTTAATCAAAATGGTCTCATTTTCTCCAGTACATTTGGAAAACATTCTGCTAATCCGATTGGTCATTTTTTGCATTTCGTCATGAGGAAGTTTATCATTTTTGGCTTGATAGTGTCCCTTTAAATTAGTTAATGTAGCTTCAAGATGGTTAGAGTTATGACAGAAACTAGAGTTAGCTATTGCTCGTGTTTAGTTAATGTAGCTTCAAGATGGTTAGAGTTTTGACAGAAACTAGAGTTAGCTATTGCTCGTGTTTAGTTAATGTAGCTTCAAGATGGTTAGAGTTTTGACAGAAACTAGAGTTAGCTATTGCTCGTGTTTAGTTAATGTAGCTTCAAGATGGTTAGAGTTTTGACAGAAACTAGAGTTAGCTATTGCTCGTGTTTAGTTTCCGCACCACCGGCAAACCATTTTTTTTTTAAGTTAATGTAGCTTCAAGATGGTTAGAGTTTTGACAGAAACTAGAGTTGGCTATTGCTCGTGTTTAGTTTCCGCACCACCGGCAAACCATTTTTTTTTTAAGTTAATGTAGCTTCAAGATGGTTAGAGTTTTGACAGAAACTAGAGTTGGCTATTGCTCGTGTTTAGTTTCCGCACCACCGGCAAACCATTTTTTTTTTTAAATCCAAGTACTCTTATCATGTCAAATCTAGCTTTTCGATAAATATACTGTAATAAAAATGAATAAAACTTACCTTGTGTCTATAAGCTGTCTTGGCTGTGTCTGTACGTTGGTTTCTTCTTTAGTATGTAGAGTAAGGGATTTACAATTCGCCGAAATTCGCTGAAACGACGTACAGACACAGCTTATAGACACAAGGTAAGTTTTATTCATTTTTATTACAGTATATTTATCGAAAAGCTAGATTATACGCTCCGTTAATTTTTTAGAAATGGGTCACTTCACTGATCATTTACAAAATCAAACTGTTTCAATATATAATAACTTAGTCACTGTGCCTACCCGACGACGAGGCCGAAAGGCCGCCGAGACGGATCCGGCTCGAGTCCCCAGTGCTTGCCAAAATGTCGTGGTTCTTAATTAGAATCAGCAATACGTCAGATATCAGAATGTGTGATTTGTCCATGCAATTGTGTCAAGTTCACGTTAGCTCAGTTGGTGGAGCACGGGCCTTGCAACCCAACGTTCCGGGTTCGATTCCGGTGCCGTATTTCACTTCGATTCCGGTGCAGTATTTCACTTCTTCTTTACTACGGACTTCTTTCCCGGAAATGACGTCTAATGATCCAAGGGACGTCTGAGTAATTCAATTCCCACTTCCGGCCCCGAGTACTTGAATTGCACCATCCCAGCATAATTTCAGAAATAGTGACTGAAATGAAAGCGAAAGTTTGACAACAAATGTGCACGCCACGGCTTGTACGACCTCATTCGGCCAAATAAAATTCCCCGTGATTTCTTTACAATTTGATCCTATTAAGGGATGTCCACTGACCACTGGGGTAATGTGAGTAGAAAAAATACTGAAAATCATTAGTTATGACACTTACCAGAACGTCTTCGACCAGAAACTTTTGGCGAAAGGAAGAGATATCTTCAAGCTTATCACCACCCGCGAAGAATCGTGGTCGGATTACGCACCCAACAACCTGACAACGAATTAATCTCCCCTCCCCAGTGAAAATTGTAATTGTACCAGCACATTTCCTGAAGAAGGAAGCTTTATCAAAATGATGGAGAATACAAAAGCCCAAAACATATATTTATACATGTTATTAATCGTCGATCAACGCCGTTACGCGGAGCCCACTTATTGAAACATTGGCTGCAAAAATATTACCCAGTGGG
Organism: Actinernus sp. WN-2022; assembly: GCA_030867875.1. Lineage (NCBI taxonomy): Eukaryota > Metazoa > Cnidaria > Anthozoa > Actiniaria > Actinernidae > Actinernus > Actinernus sp. WN-2022. Next base: position 42,153 of record JAOWCC010000766.1, read on the forward strand.
GAGGGGAAAAAACCTCTTCGCGCAAGGCATTGTGGTCGAAATTCCTACCGTACAGAATATTAACTGCTGCTTCGCTCGCTGCGCAGCAATAAGCGATTTCGACGAGTTCTGAGAAGAGGTGAGGGAGAACGAGAGGGTTAAAATTCGTCGAAATCGCTTGAAATCGTCACCTGAGAACAAGAAGGAAATCAACTACTGTACAGGCAAGTTATATTTACTTTATTGAAATATTTACTGAGATATTTCTCAAATCGTAAATTCCCATACAAAGCCTTATATTTTTCAACACACAAATTAGACCTGGGTTTCCTGTGCGCTCACTGCGCGCGCAGCAATTCAGCAATTACGAGGAAGCCGTCTGAAGTTCAACTCAGTTTATAATTAGTTGAAGTTTTACTGATTTACTAGCCATACACCAACCCTTTTACTCATCTTCCTAGACCTCACAGAACCAGTTGGTCAAAACCTTTAAAGCCGTCCCCTGGTCACTTTTTGCAAAACAATGCCGTCTATAATTTCAGTGCAGTGTACATGGAAAACTTCCGGGAATTGCAATGCTATATATTACTTAGAAATTTGATGTTTGTCTACAACGTGAGTATATTGTAAAAGGGTCAATGTTATGCATGAGCACTGATACCATTTCCTGACTATCCGAATATAGTATTGCCCGGTCTGCTGTGCTGGAATGCAATCATTGAGGCTGACTTTGACTTTCATGCTGTAGAACTGTTTATAGATAACATGATACATCCAATTAATCACAAGCTCTTCTTTTAGGCATTAAGAAATTCAGCATGTCTAGAAGCATTTTTACTCGACGAGAACCACCAAGAGATGGAGTTAAAGAGACTGAAAGGAAACTCAGCGAGCTTCCGTGCCATTTCACTTGGGATATCATATCACGGTACAGGGAAGGTTTTAATCTGACGAACAATATAAAGGAGCTTCAGTTGCACATTGAAGAGACGATTGAGGGATCTGAAGTGAAGTCCCACAGCCTTATGGGATATTACACGACCAAAGAGAGGGATTTTGAAGCAGCCAAAACACATTTACAGACTGCCCTCAACGATGCTAAAACAGATGATGAGAAAATCGTAACGTATGCAAATTTGGCTTGGCTATCATTCGAAGAGAATTCGAACGCTTCCAGCGAAAGACTAGAGACAGCCGTTGAAGAATACATAGGGGAGGTGAGAAGATTACTTAACGAAAGAAATCCAGAGGACATCCCAGAAGTGATGGCCGAGAAAGCATTTTCGATCGCTAAGAGTGGCTTTACCGAGAGCGGTTACAAAGAAGCGTATCGTTGCATCGACAAAGCCCTCGAAGGAAGGCCAGACAGTGTTCCATTCAAATTCACTAAGGCACTAGTTTACCAGCGTTTGTATCGTCACATAATAACCACCCATGGGGGAAATAAAAATCCCAAGGTAGGAGAAATTAAAAAGTTATGGGAAGAAATCATCGACACCGACCAAAATTCCTCCCAATATTATGCTATCATTCACGCACAAGCTTTGATCCAGTATGCGAGATTTCTTAATAAGATCATACATGATTATGGCAATAGTAGTAAACGATTTGCCGAAAAGACCATTGAAATAGGCAGAAATAACTACGCGATCTTGAGGGCTGCTTCTGAATACTTTATTGGTACGGCGGGTTGGAAAATAGAGGTCTTGAATAAGGCTGAAGAGATTTTGAATAAAATTCTTCAAAATCAGCCTGATTCTTATAGGACGTTAGAAATTCAGGGTAGATTATGCCACAGGAAAAGTAACCTTAAGTACGGTTTGACAAGTGAAGAAAAAGTCAGCTATTATAACAAAAGTGAAAAATGCTTTCGAGAGAGTTGGAACACAAATAAAGCATACATAATACCAGCATTGGAACTTGTTGAACTTTACGTTAAGAAGTACGAAGAGGTCAAAGAAGAGTTGATGCTAAGAAAGGCGGAAATGGTTTTCAATGAAATTTCCATAGAGGTAGACAAAAAAGACCAAGTGGACAATATCCTCAAAGCTCGTTTTCATCAAAGGTTTGGAGCTTTTCTAAAGGACCACGGCAAGGCTCTCTCATTTTATCACCTTAAACAATCTCTGAAGTGCAACCCAAATCAAGACAGCAAATTCACTAAAGTTCCTCTAAGAGAGCTAGCCAATGAGAAGATCCAGGAAAGTGATGAAAGAGAGCAATTCAAAGGCTATGAGACGCTTGGATGGCTCGACGATTCCGAGGACAAGGTTCAAGATGCGATTTCAAAGTACAAAAAGGCTTTACAACTCAAATTGGGAGATCCATCAGTGAGCAAGTGCCTTGTCAAGTTGTACATTAAAAGCAAGCAGTGGGAAGACGCGGAGTCTCTGACGAATAACGTAACAGCTGACGAGAAGAGGAAACTTGAACAATGGCTTCAAATCGCTAAAGGTAAGGAATCACAAAGTGAAGGCAGACTACACGAGGCAGTCAATTATTTCACGCAAGCTGCCGAACGTGGTTCTCTTCTTGCTGCGGAAAAACTTTGTGGAATGCTGCAGAAGTCAGAGATGGATGCAGGCAGCCAAGATCAGTTTTACAAACGTTTAGCACTTGTTGAAGTTGTTAGTGGATTGGATCCAAGAGGGGTTTTGCTGTTGCCAGAAGAAGACCCGTATGATGTTCCGCATCGACTACCGCTCTTACAAGCCGCAGTACGTACAGTCATACAGAAGACTGACGATGATCTACAGATTCTTGCTATAAAAAGCGTAGAACTGGAAAGCCGTCTGTACAGGAACGAGCCGGTTAAGGAGAATTTCATTGACGTTATGACAGAAGCAAGAAACTGTTTAGACAGGTCAATAGTCAAGACGGGACAGCGCCTGGGACACAGGGGTGTGAGGGGTGGAAACTACTATTTTCCGATCCTGATGACAGACAAAAAGGACATCGAAAACAAATTGAAAAACCAGATAAAGAATCAGTTTAAGTGGAAGACATTTCCAGTAAACAGGAAAGCCGCCTTTGAGTTTCTGTTAAGAAACCAGCCGGGATACAATCCAGAGATGAGCTGGATGAAGGTGGCGGCAGATCTTGTCAACATTAACAAACACAACGAGTCTTTAGCTGTAGATGTTCAGGGACGATTGGTACTGAAACCTGTCCCTGACCGCATGACGGAGACGTGTGTCTTCCTGGAGAAGAACAGGGCAGCTGTCCGATGGCTGAAGGTTGTCAACGATATGTCTACAAGTGATGAAGATGATACTGAGAGCAACAGCGATGAAGATGACACTGAGAGCAAAGGCGGGTGAGTAAAGAGGTTATTTCGAGGGTACTTTTGCAGGAATTAACTTTTACATTTTCCCTAGTCACAAAACAATCTTTATGTAACAACAATTATTTAAGCACGCAAAGAATACAAATAAAACTCGATCTTGAGTACCTAGAAAAAGGGGCTAAGGTGAGAGGATAAGGGGATATGTCAAGAACCTAGTTTTGATTCGTGAGATCACCAGTTAATACCTGTTATTTTGTCATGAACAGCGATCACATGATAGAGCTACATGTACAAGTTGCGACAACTGCGGCTGGTGCAACAACCTTTGAGATGAGAATTAATGGAGTTCATCTGGCAAGACAAGCAAGCTACTTTACTCACGAAGTTTGTACAAAACTGAAGGAGTTGGTGCCGTGAGTGGAAGAGTTTTGTGCATTGTTGTTTGCAACAGCCGGGAAACACTAAGAATACAATTACACTAGAGGAAAAAGTGTCCGGATTTATCTTCTTCAACGTTTTCCTGGGAATAGAGAACAATATGAATCCGATACTTTTCCCTCTAGTGTAAATGTAGTCTAAGGACCGATTTTTTAAACGAATCCTAAATCTTAGACACCTTCTATCTATAGCCTGCGTAGCGGATAAAGTAGGAATGGGAAAGGAGCGCCTGCAGTCTCGCCATTGTCTTATTCCATTTTTTGTCCGCCGGCGGACGGAAAATTCCCATTGGCTAACGAGCTTTCAATCAATAGGTGAGATAAGCATCTTCGCGGGATTAGAAAGACCGTATTCAGTCGACACGCAGTACTTTACAACAATAGGGTGTCGGCCATGTTCAATAAGAGTGCTAACACTGAAAATGATGTCACTCGCAAGCAGTGGTAGCGTTTCAAAGTGCTTTCACGAGGTTTATGAATTCAAATTGCTGTGTTAACTTCTAATCGAAACTAAGCAAGAATTTATGATTTGTTTGTCACAATTTGAGTTCTCTCTCGAGTGGAGGAAGTATATTTGTGGTTCAGACTTTGTGACAACAGTAGTTCTCTTAGAACTCAGAAAACAAGAACTTTTGGAAAAAAAAAATAGGATTTAACAAGCATTTCATCAATGACAGGATATCTATATGCATGGCGTTTTTAGAGCGAAGCCAATTCCCGGTCGGGCAAGAAGTGTTTACGTTTTGACTTTTGGGACTTTTCGACTCGAAAGCATTTTATTACGCATTCGTTTGAAGCTAGGTGTTGTGTTGTTGTAAAAAAAAAAAAAAAAATTCTGTTGTCAGTACTCTTATTGATCATAGAAATTATGCCATAAAATGACTATGTCGAGCTGTTTCAGGCACGTGACGGCCGGAAGGTTTAATTTTTCTTTCTCGAAGTAAAAACGGTTTATGAACAAACGAATCCCGCCATGTTTACGGTACTTTCTATTGCCTATCTCTGAACAAAAAATAAAGGAGGGCGATTTTCCAACTGTTTCCAGTAATTTTCGATTTCTTAAATTTCCCTTTTCTGTGACTCCTTCCGTGACTCCTTTTTTTAGCTACTTAAAGGGCAAAGTGATGCTGTGATACCTTGCTGTCCACACATTTTGGCTTTAACGCACTGATAATGGTAAAAGATGGGACTTGAGAATCGCCGTTTGTGTTAGAGTAGGTCTGAATCCTCCTTCGGTTGGAGGGGAAGGATGCTAGAGTAGGGCTGAATCCTCCTTCGGTTGGAGGGGAAGGATGCTAGAGTAGGGCTGAATCCACCTTTGCTGGGAGGGGAAGGATGTTAGAGTAGGTGTGAATCCTCCTTCGGTGGGAGGGGAAGGATGTTAGAGTAGGTCTGTATCCTCCTTCGATGGGACGGGAAGGATGTTAGAGTAGGTCTGAATCCTCCTTCGGTGGGAGGGGAAGGACCGATGTTAGAGTAGGTCTGTATCCTCCTTCGGTGGGAGGGGAAGGATGTTAGAGTAGGTCTGCATCCTCCTTCGGTGGGAGGGGAAGGATGTTAGAGTAGGTCTGTATCCTCCTTCGGTGGGAGGGGAAGGATGTTAGAGCAGGTCTGAATCCTCCTTCGGTGGGAGGGGAAGCATTTTTAAAAGGGCTATGTCATGGTGCTGCGCGAGCATCTATGGAGTTATCACTCGATTGGTGGCTGTTAATTGTAGTGAATCCTCATGAGAACTATCACATGGTCTGAAATGGGGCAACAAACAGGAAAGCTTAAAGAGGCTATACGCCCTTTGCAGCTAACACATCACGTGGTTGTACTGGAGAGCAAAAAATGTCTCACTTCATTTATTTAAATGCCTTGTACAAGATCGGTATTGATATTAGCAAAACTTATCTGTATTAAAATGCTATTTTCCACCTCCAATCGATTGTCGATCTTCCAAAAACAGCGATTTTAAAGATAGCTTGCTCTCCAGCATCCATGGCAACGTCTTTCCCATGGGGATCACGAGCTCAATTCATTCGTTAATGAGGTATTATATCAGCACGTGACTGTTTAGCTGCAAAGGGCCTATTGCCTCTGTTTTCGTTTAGTTTCCGCAGCTAGGAGACTGGGGAGACGTGCGCGCTGGCCGGGCTCATCAAAAGCGCATGTGCGTGACGTTTTGCCGCTGTACGAACCTGCACCCACACCGCGGCCACACAGCGTTCAAACGTCTGCGCATGCGTCAAAAATCTTGCAACAACAACATATTCAAAGCGAGCCGGCGTCCGTCACTGCTCACACACTCGTTTTCAAACCTTGAGAACTTTTTTGTAAATTACGAAAAAGTTTGGTAAACTCACAGTTTGAAGTTTGTTCAATTTCCCGTCGACTGTGAAAATACAAAGCTTAACTTTCACGTATTTTTCTTAACTTTTGGGGGTAGAAGTTCACTGTAATATGTTTTAAGGTCAATTTTGCGCGAGAAATTCGCGCGACCGCCCACCGCGCAGACGTTTGACCGCTGTGTGCACCGCGGCAAAACGGTATGCTCCGCTGGCCAAAATAACGAAGGCTCTGCTATCAAATACAAATTACCGAGGGTTTCAACTTTTTTAGTAAATAATTTTATAACTTAGTAAACTCACAGTGAATCACAAATTAAGAAAACTTCAACCTGTTAAAGTCTTAGGCTTAGCTTTTAAGAAGTTTTCTTATTTTTTGAGAAAGCAGTTCACAAATGGATACTTTCAAGCAGAAATTTTAAAATCACGGCATTTGCCTGTTGTTTCATTTCAGTTTTCGCGGGAAACTGGAGGCGGCCGCGCGCCGACAAGAAATAGCAAATACGCATGTGCATGACGTTTTTCCGCTGTGTACGTACCTGCACCATGTGCTATAGTAAATGACTGTTTTGCAAGAGTTTTGTAATATTTGAAGCCAATATTTGTAAAAAGTACATATTTGCTCTGATATTGAAATTAAAGCTGTAATCATAACACTTTGTTTGCAGTGTTGGTGTTTGTAGAACAGCTACATAAAAATTATAAATTAGAAAATAGATAATAAACATAACATGCGGAATGGAATCACAGTAGACAAAGGCAATAATACCACTCAAGGTTCAAGTGTTCGATGAAATGCAGCGATTTCAGAAAATGTAAATAGTGTTAAGAAAGCTGGAAAGTATTTCTCGAAAATAAATAATAAATCAACAACTTAACTATAATTTCCCATATAACAATTACTAAATACATTCATCTTTAATGGAGCTATATTTTATGACCATGACATCACTGTATCAATAATCATCAATAAATACAGAGATGCCAACTCTCCGGCCCGCTATTGGCGGGAGACTTGTAGTAACATTTAGTAAAGGATTCATTTGATATCTACACAATGATTATTGTTTGATATTCGTACACTGCAAAGATTTTTGTGTAAGTAAATTCATCTATTCCGTTCTCTTCGTTCACATTTGTAAAGAAACTTTGATTGAACTCAGCATAAGTTAAACTATCTCCTGATTTTGATAAACTGCAGAGTAAGTTCTTAGAAGAACTGTTGACAATATATATGAAACTCTCACTGCTAGTGAAAATCAGTAAAATCACGGTTTATAAACGTGAAACTGATTTAATAATTTGTTTTCTTTTCCTCAAGAATAAAAAGATGTTAAAACATACTCAAATAAAGACAAAGTAGCCGATTCAAACAGTTTCATCCAGAAAATTAACTTGCCAAAAAACATTCAAAACTAACGCGCGAGTTTAGCGAAATGAATAATAGTTTAATTGGTGCGAAAATAAAACTAAGAACAATGTTTCTGTGATATATGCAAATGTTATACTCAGATAGAAGGGGTGGCGAATGGTGTCAAGAAAAACAAAGGCCTCGCAAAAAGTTGGTGAAGTCTCGAAATCTCGCATTTTATAGATCGGGTCTCGGAGTCTCGATTTTTCTTTACTTTAACCGTCTCTGATTTTTCTTGGAGAGGGTTTCAGAGTCTCGGATTTTTATTTTGAGAGGGTCTCGAATTGTCCTGATTTTTACACTTTGTATTAGCTTTTATTGGAGCTATACGGTGTTTTGGCGACATCTGCATGTGTTTAAGGTACGCGAACGACAGGTAATTGGTTGAATGGTGAATTCCTCACCTGGAGTGATGAACACCGTACTGGGTGTTTGTCATAATAACTACAATAACAAGAGTCTCGGGCTCGGATTTTGAAAACTCGGACGAGCTCGGGCTCGGATTTTGAAATCTCAAAGTCTCGTGCTCGGACTGATTTTGAAAACGCAAGTCTCGCAAAGTCTCGCGGATTTACCATTCGCCACCACTGTTAGAGTCGAGTGCAGTACATTCAGTTCTCAGTGACCATAACTCCACACAGTACACAATTGTTGCCGTCACAATCACACGGTACGGCCATCAGAGAGAACAGTAATGTCTGTTGGTAGATAAAGAGTCGATCGAGTGCAGTGCATTTAGTTTAACGCTAACTCCACACAGTAACACAATAATTTATTGTGTCATGCTCTGTTACCATGACAGTACGGCCACCAGAGAGAACAGTAATGTATGTTGGTAGATGAAGAGTCAAGTGCAGTGCATCCAGTTCTACCCTAACTCCACACAATAACACAATTGTTGCCATGCATGGTCTGTCACCATCACAGTACGGCCATCAGAGAGAACAGTAGTGTCTGTTGGTAGATAAGAAGTCGAGTGCAGTGCATTCAGTTGTACCCTAACTCCACACAATAACACAATTGTTGCCATGGTCTGTCACCATCACAGTACGGCCATCAGAGAGAACAGTAGGGTCTGTTGGTAGATAAGAAGTCGAGTGCAGTGCATTCAGTTGTACGCTAACTCCACCCAGTAACACAATTGTTGCCATGGTCTGTCACCGTCACAGTACGGCCATCAGAGAGAACTGTAGTGTCTGTTGGTAGATAAGAAGTCGAGTGCAGTGCATTTAGTTGTACGCTAACTCCACCCAGTAACACAATTGTTGCCATGGTCTGTCACCATCACAGTACGGCCATCAGAGAGAACAGTAGTGTCTGTTGGTAGATAAAGAGTCGAGTGCAATGCATTCAGTTCTACCCAACACAATTGTTGCCATGGTCTCACTGTCACCATCATATCACAGTACGGCCATCAGAGAGAACATCTGGTAATGTCTGTTGGTAGATATTAAAGAGTCGAGTGCAGTGCATTCATTTCTACCCTAATTCCATACAGTAACACAATTATTGCCAAAGTTCTATCACCATCACTGTACGGCCATCAGAGAGAACAGTAATGTCTGTTGGCCACTCCATCCTACCAGGATCGTAACCACCACTACCAAATGGACCCAGAAATTTCATTGACTTGCCTGTATCTTAAGCTGCTTATAAATTAGGACGGGCCTCTAGTATTTTAAGTCACATGTTTTATTTAGTCTTAGTGTGCATAGATAGCAGCATCGCACTGGGGCATTGACTTGCCTGTGTCTTAAGCTGCTTATAAATTAGGAAGGGCCTCTAGTATTTTAAATCACATGTTTTATTTAGTCTTAGTGTGCATAGAAAGCAGCATCGCACTGGGGCATTGACTTGCCTGTGTCTTAAGCTGCTTATAAATTAGGAATTGCATATAGTATTTTAAGTCACATGTTTTATTTAGTCCTAGTGTGCTTAGAAAGCAGCATTGCACTGGGGCATTGACTTGCCTGTGTATTAAGCTGCTTATAAATTAGGAAGGGCCTCTAGTATTTTAAGTCACATGTTTTATTTAGCAGTTAGTGTGCAAAGATAGCAGCATCGCACTGGGGCATTGACTTGCCTGTGTCTTAAGCTGCTTATAAATTAGGAATTGCCTCTAGTATTTTAAGTCGCATGTTAATATTTAGTCTTAGTGAACATATAGAGAGCAGCATCGCACAGTTTGCTGACTGTCTTGGTTTCTTAAAATGTTTGCGCGGGAAATTTGCACATGCGTGCACCCATCGCTAGTACTGAGACGCATGCACGGGAATTTGACGCAGTATGGACCCGGGTATTCAAGCTAGTTTGTGATCCTCATCGGCATCGAAAGATAAAATACCCTACAGTATAACAAAAATAGATATAGTTAAAAGCGCAGTTTTTTCTTCTCATCCATGTATGATACGGTATTTCCTCGAATAAGCTCTCTCCCTTGATTAAGCGCCCACCCCGGCCCGTACCCCAAAACGAATATAAAGACTGTTTGGTGCATAATGTATCAAAATGTCTCTTGCCGTAAAAACGTTTAAAAGTGCAGCAATACAGCCCAGACTGTGGAAAACGTTATAATTGTTCTTGTTGATTACTTTTATTTTATCGGTATGGTTGCCACCAATCAGGAAAAAAAAAATCCCTGACTTTTCACTGACCAGAAAACAATTTTCACTGACCATAATAGGACTGTTCGACATTCCCTCGTCCAAAATAAAAGTCATTATCAAAACCTTAGCCTTCCCTCACAGATACTTTGAGGCATGAGGGGCCGTCGTGTCATCCTAAAAATAAAATTCAGTCTTTAACAAACAATTTAGAACAATTTGAATTATTTTCGCCCTGACTTTTCAACCCCCATCAGTACGGTATTTCGCAATTGCGCGTCCAATAAACGTAAGCGCTCTCACTCGAATAAGCGCCCATCCAATATTAAGCACCCCCTTCGGAAAGTGAAATTTAGATTAAGCGCCCTTCGAAGAAATATTGCGTTTTTTCCTTGCTATTTTTCCGTTGAATGGACACTGTCTTTTTCTCATCAATAAAGAGTCCTTCAAAGACGTTCTACATATCTTGCCTCGAATAAATCAGTAATGAAAGATCACGTTTTTCTTAGTTCGATCAGATCGCGCCATTTAATACAGAAAAGAAGATTTATTAGCTGGTTTTAAGGCCTTTTTACGGGCTCTAGTCTTCGTTGTCTCTGAGGACGGATTCGGGATTATACTCCGGAATAACTCAATCACGCTCTGGAAAACGGGCTTACTGAAACCAGGAGCTGCAATATCAGTTTTAGGGCAAAATCCGTGGCAGTAGCCAAACTGGAAATTCGTTTTAGTAAGGAACTTAGTTAAATCTTCCCTGCTAGCAGAGGTCTCTCTCTGTCTTGGTAAAATGGAAGGCGAGGGAGAGACCTCTGCCGACATCCGACGCTTGCCGTCCACATTCATGGACGAGTCAAACTAGTTTTGAAAACACGTTTTACCGGAAATGCTGTACGCATCAGTTGTTTGTTGCGGTTGTTTCGTGCGCTCATAAGTACACGTGAGATTGCGTCACTTGTTGCCAAGGAAACTTCACACATGCGCGACAGAGAAAGCGTCGGATGTCGGCAGAGGTCTATCCCTCGCCTTCCATTTTACCAACTGACAGAGAGAGACCTCTGCTGGCAGGGAAAGTTAAATCATGTTGGATTTCAAATTACATTTAATTATAAGACTTTCTTTCGTTAAGATTTTCCGACAGAAATGCGGCCTTATTGTATTGCATCTTCGTACAGTTACGTTTTAATAGCTAATAGGTTTTAACACTATAAATATTGCGCAGCAGCTAGGGAAGGCTCAACTTATTAGCGCCACCAAGTGGTGACAGTTATGCAATTACCACAGCTCCACTGAAACCACATATTCCTGTATTCAGGTTACATTCTCCTTTGTTTTCTCTGAAATGACTCCCTGCCGATTAGGTTCACCAAATGTACCTAATCGGCAGGGAGTCCACTTTTTGAGTCGAGCTAAGCTCGTCATGACAAGCCTTTCATAGGTATTATCCTAATACTAAAATAAGTGATCACGACCTTACACTTACGGTAAAAGATTATTATAAAACTAATCCTCATGTGAGCTTTGGAAGTTTCTTACGCAATCAGAAACAGCATTATGATATGTTATGGGCTGACTTCAAGCGGCATTATCCTCACGCAGATCTGAGTAAGTTCTACAAAGAGTCTACCGATCTTGGTGGTGGCTCACCCGTTGCCTATAATATCTTTTTCAAAGGTGTTGATATGAATCATGGTGTGTGGGATGATAAGCGGTATATCGATAATCCTAATTCTATCACAAATGCTGATAAACATGCTATGAAACAAGCCTTAGGCTCTATGCTAAATTTTCCAGGTGCTTTACTACCTACTACACAACAGTATCCAATTCCTGGAATTCCCTTTACGCAAACAGTTTTGGATATTGCACCATTGTTGAAAGAGATGAATATCTACGTTTACCCAACTCAGTACTTCAACGTAAAGCTGCGAAACATTTTCAAAGAGACAACAGTGACTTTCAATTCTGCTAAACAATCGAGAAAATGGTTGAGTGGTCCTGACTATGGATATTGGCCACAACAGCTCAACTTTGCAGTTTGGTGTGCGACTTCTGGATGTGGAATAAGTTTGATAGAACATTATCCTCCTGTAGTAGAAGGATTTTTAAAGTTTCATGTTTACTTTACCATACGAAGAATCTTGTATGAGTTAGGTGTTCCGTTACCTGATGATCATACATTTAATCAAACGAATAATCGGTACAGCAAGGTTGCTTTTCAACGTTTATGTAATGAATTTAGTCTTACGTCTGATCCCGACTTCCGGTGGAAAGGAGGACGAAATCATGGTCTGGGTGATATATTTCTTTATTATTCTGGTGAGGGTTATGAAAATGTTCACGTAATTCGTGGATATGATACTAAGGTAAACATGTATCCCAGTCCAGATGGAGAATTATTCTCAGATGAGGGTGGTAAGATTAATCAAGGAAACCTCATTTCATCCTAATGATGATCATGGAGGTATACAATATTCTTGGTTCGTTCCGGGTAAAGATATTGGATTGACTAAAGCGGGAATGGGGAGATTAAATCGGTCAGTTGAGGCTTTTGTTTACTGCGTATTAGGTGCTCAAGTCAATGTTAGATCAAGTATTATCAAAGAGTGTACAACGATATCAACTAGCTGTTCAAGAAGCAACTAGTGATATGACCTTTGGAGTTAATGATTCATTAAACGTGATAATGAAGCCGGTAGGAATAAAACATAATATGGGATCTTCAAAAGTTAAACTACCACATCAACATGAAATTAAACCAGTATAACTAAGCCTTCATCAACCTCTCACGAAGTTAATTTTGCTGTTTTAATGATAGTCACAGCAGGAGTCGGGTGGTATTTATTCCATTAATCTGTAAACTAACCATGCGAGACCATTGTACTTAACCCCATTGTACTTAGCGTTAATAAACAATGACTGTTCACGTGTAGAACAAAAGACTGCATACCAGAGTTCCCTAACAACCAGCGAATCTGAAAATAGATTTGTTAGGGAAGTGTGGAATGTATTGACGTCACGCCGTAATGAAAAGGCAAACGTACTCTCTATCTATCGAAAATTAATAGTGCGTTCAAAATGACATGCCTGAACGTGCTCTTTAAAGAGAAAACTTTTTCGGATTCTCGGAAAACAGGAAGTCTATGATGTCATACCACAGGGACTTTCCCACTGGAGTACTATGTCTAAACATGTCTATTGTATTCAGGTCGTATGATTGTCATATGACTAACGCCTGATTATTAGGTATATACTGATAGTTAAGTAAGATTTACTATAATATTTTACAGAAGATTTTACACAAAACTTTACTCAGACTTGTGTTAAGATGCCCAAGTCGAATACATCGATGTTCGTTATTCTAATATATTATAGCGTTTTGCTATAGTATATTAATACTATTATTTACTCAAAATGAGCCATGATTTAAATGTTCATTTACAGCATTTTTTATGCTTGTATTTGTTTCAATTTTTTATATTTTTATTACACTTTAGACATATATATTCTTTATTTTGCCATTTTTTCATTGCTTCCTTTTGATGATTTTTCTTATCTTCTTCTGTGACTCTCTTAGGGTGCTTGTTAGCTGATTTTTTATGATTTTCTGGTAATTCTTCCTTTTTTATATATTCGAATTTATATTTACAATTGTCCTTCTTTGATATACCTGTTTTACAATTATTCGATCCTTCACAAGCCATTTTTACTATACCACAATTAATACCTAAATGTTGTTGAACTGCATACAGACTATTATAAAACGTTTCTTCATTTGTATCACACTTAGTAGCCTTCACACATTTTATATTCTTATGATTATTTTTAATAAATGAATAATCTATATTTTTAGCAAACTTTTTACAATTTTCTTGTTGTGTTATAATCTGTAGGTTTTCAAGTCTATTATCAGTCTTATTTTTATTAATGTGGTAAATGACTTTATCATCTGAGATCACCCCATTTAAACAATCCCCTCTCTATGAATGAAGTAAGTCTTATACCATTTTTGAGTATGTTTTCTAACCACACAGGATAACTAACTGGAGTTAATAATATTTCCATCTATTTCTTTCTTTTTCACAATATTGAAAACTTTTCCATCTCTACTTCCCGCATATAGATCATAAATAGGGTGAATATTATAGGATTTTCCATTTATGATATTTACGCACCATTTACGCACCATCATCTCTTTAAGCCTTAATGATTTATTTAGTGATTAATTTATAGAATCACAAAATATTTTCCATCAGACATTCTCAAGAATTATTTCCATCAGATTTTTCTGAGAATTTAACCTGGGGAACATTTCTTGGAAATTAGCCTTGGGAATATTTCTTGGAATTTAGCCTTGGGATTTTATATTTTTATTTCTTTAGGATTTTATAGCCTTGAATCTGACTTTGGTGATTTTCCAGGAATTTGGTCTAAGTGATTTTCTAGGAATTTGACCTTGGTGATTTTCTAGGAATTTGACCTTGGTGATTTTCCAGGAATTTAACCATTTGCTGCATGTAGATGAAAATGCTCCAGAATCGGCTTTTTACATCTACTCCTTTCAAAATGTCGGAATTTACCGCGAACTGGTATATTCTCCATTTGTTACTCTGCGTTCAGCTTTGATGAATACTTTCATTCATTCAAATCGTGCTCTTATAATATTAGATGGGTATATGATGACCTTAATACATGGCTTAGATTCTAATCAATTGCTACTATATTCGCTCGACAGCATGTCACTTTCAATTTGAAACTACTAGTTTTAGTCCATGAGCCAACTGCCCCAAAATGGTGGATTGGTCTCACTAGAGGTGGCAAATGCTATCAGTAATTTTATGAAAGCCCTTTAGGTATAGAACAAAAATATATATGATAGCAAGGTCAGAAGCTCAGCTTAGGGGTGTCACGTGACTTTGAAATGGAGGATGTATGATATAATGAGCTGGTCCATTAGTCATGGAATAAAATCAGCACCTTTCTTTTCGCTGAGCAACAACATGAAAAGAAAAAATATTTCAGTCAAACAGCAATATAGTTTTAAAAATTATTATCAACCTAAGGAGCTAGATTTTGCGTGTTTTACTAGGTTATTGGCCGTTTTTATGTGTGTTTTAAAATCCGGAAGTAATTTTGGGTACTCCGTGGTAAAAAGAGAAAAGGACATATATATATAATCTTATCATTTGGAAAACCCTGATCGGTCATGAAATAAGAAGAAGGGTATTTTCTAAAAGTTTGCTAGAATACATTCTCATTTGACAGCATCTGAAATAAAATATCCTTATTCCCTGTGCCTCCCTGTCAGTGGCCTGGCACTAGGACGTCATCTTGTTTTCACTGAGTTAACTTATGACAGATCTTGAAATGATGCTTGTACTCACTCATGGATAGTGAAATACCCAGTGAAAGACCAAGAAAAGATCCCCACTGCATAATCCACTGCAGTGATGACAACGGGAACCTACTTCCCCCGAAGGATCTTGATTCTTGGAAAACTTTAGTAACAGCAGGTAAGATTCGTAAACACGAAAGCATTCTTGCATTGCAAGCTGAATCTGAAAACCAAATTCCCGACGGTGTTTATTATCATAGAAAATGCCGAAGCATTTTTACTATGAAAAGAGATTTGGAGCGTATTCAAGCTCAATAACAAAACAACGATGTTGTTGTGACCTGGGAGAAAGGAGCAGAAAAGGAAGACAGAAGGAGTTCTGGTCGACAGCCAAGTGCTTCTCCCAGCCGTGTGTTTGAGAAGAAATGCATATTTTGTGAAAAGAAAGATAAGTATATAAAGGGTGAAAACTCTAGAGAATGTTTAACAAAAGCCAGACAGCTGAGAGCTGATGCTACTCTACGGAAATGTGCAGAGTTTAAGCAGGATAGTAGGATTATTGCTATTCTCACTCGAGAACTAGTTGCTGCAGAGGTGCACTGGTATCGAGCGTGTTATAGGGACTACACTAACTGTTTCAAGATACAGGGAAGTCAAAATGAAGTTGACGAAGGCAGTGATACATATTCCGAGGCTGAGAGAATTGCATTTAGTAAGCTGTGTGAATACATAAGGAATGAATTATTAACTCACAACAGTATAATGGAACTTTCACAGCTCAGTGAAATGTTACAGGTGAGGATGACTGAATTGGGTGTAAATGACATCAGAGCATCGACAGTCAAGAACCTCAAACGAAAACTAACTGCAGAGTTTGGAGACTCCCTACATATGGTTACAGAAGTACGCAAAGTGCTAGTATATCCCGATAGTTTGACCCGTGATGGGCTCGTTCTGTCAAACTACAAACTGCAGAAAGAGATAAATGCACTAAGAGCCTCTAATAACACTACAGAGAGTATTAAGGAAGTTGCTAGTGCGATACGCAAGAAGGTTAAGGACCATTGTACTAATCAGGAATGGCCCCCGAACCCTGCTACTCTTGACAGGAATCATATTGACGCTTCGCCTCTGGTTACCACCTTTCTTAGGTATCTTCTGAATGGTGACCATGTAGACGTAACCGATAGAATGAGCTGGCTTGTGACCTCTATCGCCCAGGATGTCATGTTTGGGATCAGCAGAGGCAGATTCAAGCCACCCAAACACATACTATTGCCTTCAGCTGTGAAATCACTTACTGGAAATGTTGAAATAATCCAGATTCTCAACCGTCTGGGACATGGTGCATCGTATTCACAGCTGGAGGAAATTGACACGTCACTATGCCTTCAAAAGCTCGCCATGGTGCACGAAGATGGATTTCCACTTCCCGCAAATATCCATCCCCATATCAATACAGTCCTTGGTTTTGATAACATTGACAGGGTAGAAGATACCCTAACAGGTGCTGGCACTTCGCACCGCGTGAATGGAGTAGCTATTCAGCCTCTCACATATGGCCCCCATCAACCCAAAATCCTCCCACCAGTAGAGAAGAACAAGCAGAGAGCACTGAAAGCAGTAGACGAACCTCTCCCTATCTACAATGTCGGGAAACAAGTTGGACCAGCGATACGGAAACTAAAGGAAGTAGACAGGGACGAGATTCTCAGAGAGGCAACAAAGAAGAACCTTCTCTATATTCTTGCTCGATTGCATTATGAAACAAAGCAAAATGTCTGCAGCTGGACTGGTTTTAACATTCTGGTTCACGATGAGGATAACATTGTGAACTCTAACATAGGCTACTTACCAACCATTAATGCACCAGCCACTAGTATGTCTACGGTGAAAGAGGTGTTGGACCGGTCCCTGGTTATCATGCACAGCCTTCATTTGTCAAATATCACTTGCGTTTTTGATCAAGCTATCTATTGCAAAGCACTTGAAATAAAATGCAAGAACATAAATCAGTTCAAACATATTGTCCTGCGGCTTGGCACGTTTCACACGCTGTGTACGATACTCTCTGTCATTGGCAAGAGGTTTCAAGATGCCGGTCTGAAAGACTAATGCATAGAGTCTGGTGTTATCGCTGAAGGATCGGTATCTAGAGTACTAGAAGGTCGTAACTATAACAGGGGAATTAGATTTCATAAGCTGGCCTATGAAGCTTTTATGAGAGTGGCCTGGGAAGGATTTATGCCTTGGCTTGCTGCCCACCATTCTGACGATACTGGCCTAGTAGAAATCGTTCTGGATGCAGTTGGTGATCTTGTGGACGGAGTGAACAAAGTACACCATGATCATGTTATGCAGCTACAGTCCTTCCAGCGTTTGAGCACCCGTTTTTCCGAGTATGTTGATCACCTACAGAACTCTAATAGCCCGCTTTCGTCATTTTGGATCTCTTATATTGATATGGTGGAGTTGCTGCTGCATATGATTCGTGCCTCAAGAGAAGGCGACTGGATACTGCACCTTTCGTGTGTTCGAGAGATGCTACATTGATGCTTTGCGTATGATGCATTCAACTATGCCAGGTATATGTCAGTCTATTATAATGATATGACAAGCTTGCCTGATGAGCACCCTGCCGTATTTGAGTTCATGAAAGCCGGGGGTTTTTCCGTGCAGTTAAATTCAAGTAATCCATTCGGCAGAATCCCAGTTGATCAAACTGTGGAAGAAACAGTAAATAAGGACACCCAAACCCCTGGTGGGACGAAAGGATTTAGTTTGAAACCTGGCGCTGTGCAAAGGTATTACATGACTGCAGAATTCAGGACACAGTTCCTTCGTAATTGAGAGAAATGGTTGGCTATGCGAAAGGAAACCAGGATCATTCTGACCTTAAGTCATCTCGAATCTCTAGAGACGAGAAAGATGTGAAGGCGATTGTCGACCTGATTAAGAACAATTGGACTAATCCATTCGGAAGTGAACAGCAGCTTTGTAGTATATTTCCACAGGTGCTGTGGCTCCTCCAGATGTTGCCAGTGACCTTGCCAGAGCTAAACAAGTAGGTGAGTCAGCTTACGAAGCATTCAAGAAAGAACGCCTAGAATCATCCAGTTCAATGTTTCATGACAAGCTGACCAAGCAAAAGCTGAAGACCTTTAGCCACATGTCGAAAACCAAGAAAGTGAATAAAGAACACGGTAGAGAAACTATACTACGCGCTGACCGAAATCTGTTTGCTCGCATGATCATCATTGCCGAAAGTCGTAAACAGCAGATGCGAGATGTACTGAACCATCCTTTGGGTCCTATTCCTGCAGCACTTGCTAACAGTGATGGTATGCCAAGGAAGACAAATAAAGCTCAACTGGGTAGACAACTGGAGAAGCTAGTGCAGCCCTCGGGCGACATACCTAAACCATCAGCATATCTCATTGATGGTATGGCTCTTGTGCAGAAGCTGAAGGTAGACTATTTGAGCTTTGGTGAGGTTGCTGACATCGCATTAACTAGAGTTTTGCGTGAAGGAGATGACAGCTCTAGAATCGATGTAGTCTTCGACGAGTACAGGGATCTGTCAATCAAATCTACAGAGAGAGTACTAAGAGGTGAAGGCAACGCTATAACTTTTAAGAACCTCGCTGCTGGTCACAAGGTAAATCAGTTCAAAAGTTTATTAAAGAATGGAAACAACAAGAACAGCCTGGTTAGTTAAGTTCTTTACTGAACACTGGAGCAAGAACACAAGTCGTGAGACGCTACGCATCAAAGTGATGTACGTTCCATCCGGGAGTCACTGCTACAAGCTTACAAAGGAGGCAGTTGAGCTGTAGTCAAGAAGAAGCAGATACCCGACTCATTCTACATACTGGACATGCAGCAAAGCAGTCTTTTAAATCTTTAATATTGTCATCCGAGGATACAGATGTCCGAATTTTGTGTCTTGCATTCTCCTCTTTAATTGATGTACCGATTTTCCAGAGGTGTGTATCACAATTCCACGCACGATACGTTGACATCAGCAAGATAGCCAGTGCCATTGGTCAAGATGTGTGTAAGGCCCTACCAGGTATGCATGTCTTTACAGGATGCGATACAGTCAGCGCTTTCGCTGGAGTTGGAAAGGTAAAACCGCTGAAAATGGTTCGGGAGAATAAAGACTACCAGCTTGCATTTCAACGTCTTGGAAACGAGTGGTCGGTTAACCCAGAGCTGTTTGCGCAGTTACAGTCCTTTGTTTGTGCACTGTATGGCGCTAAGAAAGACACAGATGTCAATCACTGTCGATATGCTCTCTTTTGTGCTAAGAGAGGAGAAGCTGAGTCCCATCAGTTGCCGCCATGCAAGGACTGTCTTGAGAAGCACGCTGATAGAGCGAACTATCAAGCCGCGATTTGGAGAAACTCCTTGTCCAACAATGACATTCCAATACCGATTGGCAAAGGATGGGTTCTTGAGGAAGACGGAGATGGCCAAAGGCTAGAGATAGACTGGATGATTGGGCTTCCAGCACCACGGGCTGTGATCGAGCTGATGGCGTGCACATGCAAGAAGTCTTGTGAAAATAATACATGCATGTGAATGCATTCAGAATGGTTTGAAATGCTCAGACCTTTGTCGACTAACCACCTGCACTAACCAGGGAGACGAATGGGAAGATATGCAAGTAGAAGAAGACGAAGATGATGATGATATCGAAGAAATGCTGTAAATTTACACAAAAACGCTGTAGACATTGCAATTGACTAGAAATGTTTCACTTGTCTAGATATATATGCGCATGGCACCAACGTTACAGAAACTAAAATTGATTAACACATTATGCACAAGTCAGACAAGGAAACTATCATGACATCAATAATCACTAAAACCTTTATAATTTAAGCAAGGAATACATCTCGAGTTCTTATAATGTTCTGGACTGCAAATTATACCACGGGAGCAATAATCTCATTTGCATGCCTAGCTCGGTCTAGGGTGACCAGAACAACTAAAGAAGCTCTAAAACAAATAGTCAAATACGGTTTTAAACCTGTAGCACGGAAAACAAACATGTAAATAGTTACAGATGGGTTTAAAGCTGGTGCATGGAAACCACTGGGTAGGGTATTGGATACGGAAATCAAACAGAGCATACGAACAGTCTACAATAGGTGAGTGAGATTAGAAAACCAGTTGAAGCTATCTAAATATCACCAAAATCTTGTTCAGATTATACGAAGAGTGTAGACTTAGCCAGTTCTGATGTCACCATCACGTGATAACGCACCGTGGCATCAGTATAACATTAGGTTATTCTTTTTTTTGGAAACACGCTGTCAAAATGGCCAATACGTTTTGTTTGATTGCCACAGGGTGACCGTTAAAGGTTAAAATACAAAAATAACGTGGCTCGACGTAGCCACCAAACCATAAAAATAAAATGTGACCGAGAAGACCCTGGTCACGAGGTTGCTGTCCGCATGTCTTGACCTTTTAGACATGTCTCGTTCCAGTCTACGACCGCGCGAAACGTTGTTACTTCGTAATCTATTCATAATAATAGAATTTATTATCCACAGAAATCTTTCAGTTTACACTGATTTCCAAAGATGCTGTGCAACTAATAATAGCAATATAACATAATAATTTACTTGATACTAGGTGAGTATGAAAGATATTATTAGAAAAATGACGGGTTTTAGGGGGTTTCCATTACTGCGCATGAGCAGTAAAATTGAAGGTCACGTGACACCTTTAAGCTGCCTTTATGACCTTGCTATCATATATTTTTGTAATCTACATGCCCAGGGCTTTCAGAAAATCACTGGTACACTTTTACAGTCTGTCATACTAGAATTGATTCAACGACGGGCTTGAGTTAATTATTCGTTTGACTCGCCGATTCTCTCCAAATGATCGAGTAAGGACATGAAAGATCACACTAAAATTAGCAAGTTTACCGAGTTTGAGAATGTTTGGATCAAATACGAAAGGCGGTCAGTATAATCTGCAGACTGCAGACTGGGTATAAAATGCAGACTGCAGACTCGGTATAAAATGCAGACTGGGAAAATATATAAAAAAAACTTATCTGATGTCTTTATCTGTTATTCATTGGGCTCTGTATGTAATTTCGGCGAGTTCTGTTGAAATTTTCTCGACCTCGACCTCTTAGGTGGAGACCTAAGAGAACACCACGCTCGAATTTTCATCCATGCAATTCCTCAAAACTGGAAGTCATTACTGAAGTCTACCCAACCAGTAAGTAACAATGATATGTGTTCAGATACAATAGGGTTTAAGGGTACTCTCTATAAAATATATAAACTAACTAACAAAATATTGTACGATATTTTAATAACTTCCAAATCTGTAACACCAACCTCTCAACTAAAGTGGAAAAGTAGACTAAAAGTTAATGAAATAGACTGAAAATCAGTATATAATCGGATATATATAAGACGACAATTGAATCTTATCTTAGGAATTTTCAATACAAAATATTAAATAATTGCCCTTTTCTTAATAAGGATTTGTACGAATTTAAACTGAATGATAACCCTCGTTGTTCCTTCTGTCATAAGGAAGAAGCAATAATGATGCATCTCTTTTTGTATTGTCCCTTTTCAGTAATTTTTTATTCTACTTTGAAAACCTGGTTACATAGTTGTGGAATTGTTTTACCGCCCCTAAATACCTTGGATATTATTCTAGGGACTGACGAAGGAGAAAACAATACCATGATTAACTTTATATTGTTTATTTTTAAGTTTTCATTATACAAGTTTTTTAATAGCAACCGCTTTGATTAAATGTATTTTGAATGATTTCAATAAGAACATTCTCGCATTTGACTCGTAGAAAGCTCGGCGTCTGAATCAACAGTATCACGCGATAATAAAGCAGTATCACGCGATAATAAAGCAGTATCACGCGATAATAAAGCAGTATCACCCGATAATAAAGCAGTATCACGCGATAATAAAGCAGTATCACGCGATAATAAAGCAGTATCGCGCGATAATAAAGCAGTATCGCGCGATAATAAGGCAGTATCACGCGATAATAAAGCAGTATCGCGCGATAATAAAGCAGTAACACGCGATAATAAAGCAGTATCGCGCGATAATAAAGCAGTATCACGCGATAGTAACACTTTATCGCGCGATATTCTTTCATAAAATTTGTGTTTGTGGGTGGCCCTTACAGTAGTAGGGGCGGCGTCAAAATTATACCACTTTTTCTTGCACAACAAAACTCAAAAAGTGAATTCGGAAATCCACTTTTTGAGTTTTCTTGCACAACAAAAAGTTGTATAATTTTGACGCCGCCCCTACTACTAGGGGGTACTAAGGGTCATCCAAATTGTCACTAGACATTCTTACACATAAAAATCCAAACTTGATAACCCTATTAGAGATACGATTAGCATATAGTTATATCGACATCGATTGTCCCGTATCGATCTCTTCCACAAAAAAGTTGTATAATTTTATTACCGCCCCTACTACTAGGGGTACTAAGGGTCATCCAAATTGTCACTAGACATTCTTACACATAAAAAATCCAACTTGATAACCCTATTAGAGATATGATTAGCATATAGTTATATCGACATCGATTGTCCCGCAACATCCTTACACCTAAAAATCCAAACTCGAGTAACTGTTAGAGCTATCCTAACGTATAGTTATACCGAAGAGAAAATGGTGAGACCGCGTAGTGAGCCACTTCCACAGAGTCTAGCTCGAGAGGCAGGTGCTATTCTCGATGAGAGAGATGGAATGCTCGAGGGGGTGGAGATAGGCCGCCGTACTATTCGATGGCGCTTCTTCCAAGGTGTGGCAGGAGATTTGACCCCTAGGATCATGGAAAAGTTAGTTGCAAAGGTAACCACCAGCTTCTACCTGCGCTACAGCTACACCTATCGTATTCGCAATGTCAACGACGGGCGTGTGATGCTATTCTCCAAGACTGTCCCCGGCTCTCCATGGGTGAACATCCTAGAAGATGCAGAAGAGTGGATCAATAGCAAGGAGCTATCTCGATTGAATCCTGACAACATTAATCGACCAAATACCCAATGGGCCTTTGTGCGTTGGATCTACGTGGATGTCAAAGTCGTGATCGATCGTCAGCCTCTGTTGGGAACAGGCCCACTGCCCCAATGGCTTCGCCATAAGAAAGGAATGCTTTCCCTTGATCGATATGGCGACAACCTATGTCTTTGGCGCTGCCTTGCCATGCATGAAGGAGCAAGAGTAGATAGGTGTTGCGTCAAAGCTCGAAAACTTGCCCAGGACTTCTATCGCCTGACAGCACCCACACAAGACGTTCCCAGAACTTCCATAGACCAGCTGGAGGAAGTCGAGTTGCACTTTAGAATCGGTATTCGGGTGTATGAACCCACGGAGGATGGCGCTTGGCATCTGACGCGACATGCAGCTCACTACAAGCATACGATGACGATTGGGATATACGAAGGACATGCCTTCTATATCAAGAACATCAACAAGCTAGGGAGCATCTACGTATGTAATGACTGTAAGCAACGGTTCACGAAAACCTCAGACCTTCAACGCCATGCAGATCGTTGCAGGCGTGGAGAAACGAAGATTGTTTGCCCCGGAAAAGTAATCACAGCACCTCAGTCGGCATACGAAAAAGCCTTCTGGCCAGAGAGCACCGCCAGCAAAGCCGCTCTACGCTGGTTGGAACGCGAATCAGAAAGAATCCAGAAGCACATTCATCACGCGGCTTGTGGACATGGTGGAGAGCATTGGATAGAAGGAGCGCCGGTCGACGGCTACGAACCTCTTTCGAAAACCATCTTCCAATTTCATGGATGCTATTTCCATGGCTGCCCGAAATGCTTCCCTAGGGAAAGGAGGCTCTATCTCAAGACCTGCGAAAGAACGGAGAGTCTACGTGAGGCAGGTTATATAGTAGTGGAGGCTTGGGGTTGCTCTACAAAGAAGAAAAACAAGCTGGTTCCAACTCCAACGCAAACAGCCTATCCACATGCCATAGTTTACGATTTCGAAGCCTATCTCGATACAACGAAAGGAAGACAACCAACTGACCGATTGACCATCGAAAACGTTCATGTCCCAATATCAGTATCAATTGCCGACACGTACGATCGAACGCCAACCCACATCTGTCGACGCGAACCAAAAGAACTTGTAGCCGCCTTTGTCGAAGAACTCCAACGAAGAGCGAAAGCAATCCGAGAAGTCATTGCGGAACGGTTCTACCCCAAGACACCTGAATTCTCCTTTGACACCCTATCGAAGGCACAACGGATGAGAATCGACGAATGGATCAGCCAAGTTCCAGTATTGGGATTCAACTCTGGCAGGTACGATCTCAACCTGATCAGGGAGCACTTCGTAGGAACCATTGCCGACACCTGTCCAAAGATCCGGGTGGCAAAGAAAGCCAACACCACTATGTTTCTCTTAACTCCCGATTTCCGTTTCCTCGATGTGATGAACTACCTTGGACCTGGAACTTCCTACGAACGTTGGATCGCTGCCTATGGATGTGAGTTGCAAAAGAGTTTCTTCCCATATGAGTGGTTCGACTCTCCAGACAAGTTGGATCACGTTGGATTGCCAGATTATCGAGAGTGGGGTTCGAAGTTGAAAGGTCAACACCTACTATCTAGGTCAGAGTTCGAAGACTGCAAGCGCACCTTTCTCGACAAGGGAATGGAGACCTTTGCAGACTGGCTACGATACTACAACAACCTAGACGTAGTTCCATTCCTAGAGGCACTCGAAAAGATGCGAGATTTCTATCACGAGAAGGGAGTAGACATGCTGAAAGACGCAGTGTCCATCCCAGGAGTCTCGCTACAGTTCCTGCTTCGAGGTAGTGTAGAAAGGGGAGCTGAGATGTATGCTCCAAGTAAGGAAGCCTACCACATGCTGAAAGGCGCTGTCGTGGGAGGTCCAAGCATAGTGTTCACCAGACGCCACGAAGCAGGAGTGACTAAGATTCGTAGTCATCAGGGAGGAACTAAGATTTGTCGTAAGATTCTTGGATACGATGCCAACGCCCTATATCTTTCCACGATGGAATTCGAAATGCCTTGTGGAAAAGAAACGGTTGTGCACTATGACGAGCCAGGTCCAGCCGCCGAAGGATTCGTCGAATGTCTACGTGGTGGAACGTGGTTTGGATATGCAGAAGTAGATATCGAGATACCAAAAGAATTGTGGAAGGAATTTGAGGAGATGCCCCCCTTCTTCTACAACAAGAAAATCCCCAAGGAAGCAATTCCTCCACAAATGTTGGCCTACCTTGAAAAGACAGGTAGAAAGCGCAGCGAAGAAACGAAGCTAGTTGGGAGTCTCTCTGGAAAGAAGTTGCTACTCTATGCTCCTCTTCTACTTTGGTATCTAGACCATGGCGCAGTGATCACTGCTGTCTACCGCACGATAGACTACGAACCCAAAGAAATCTTCGGATGGTTCGTGGACCAAGTCACTGAGGCGCGACGCATGGGAGACGTAGACAAAAGTAAAGCTTTGCTGGCAGATGTGTTCAAGCTACTAGGAAACAGCGCCTATGGAAAGTTGCTCGAAGACTTGGGACGCCAAACAAATGTCACCTATACAAAAGACGAGAAGATTGTGGACAAAGCTTTGCGAAGTGTTTGGTTCGAAGACCTGGAAGAGATTGGCGAGGCATACGAACTCGAGAGTAGGAAGGACCAGATCCGAATCAAACGCCCTTTCCAAGTAGGTATCGCTGTGTACCAGCTCGCAAAGCTGCGTATGCTCGAGTTCTACTACGACTTCCTCGACAAGTACGTCGCCCGCGAGGATTTCGAATACATCCAGATGGACACGGACAGTGCGTACATTGCCATCTCGGGAAACAGCCTCGATGAGGTTGTAAGACTCGAGCTACGTGAGGATTTCGCAGCCAATAGGAATGAATGGCTAGCTTGGGACAAGTGGAGCAGTCGTACCCCAGGACTCTTCAAACTCGAATTCGAAGGACAGCGCGCCATTGCCCTATGCTCGAAAGCCTACTACGTCGATACGGGTGGCAGCAAGAAGTATTCCGCCAAAGGTATGTCTAGACGGCACAACGACATTTCGTGGGAACGATTCGAAGCAGCCCTCCAGGGTAGTATCGACATAGCGAGTAACCGAGGCTTCCGCCTATTGCCAGAAGGTATAGCAACCTACGAACAACGGAAGCTTGGGCTATCGGCTTACTACGACAAAAGACGCGTTCTTCCCGATGGAATCCACACTGAGCCAATAGAGTACGCTGTCTAGCGTCTGGGTACAAACAGAATTCCTTTTGGTGGTAGTTCCGTATCCCTAGGAACGACTTGTAGCTCTTCACGAACGAATCCACGTTTGGGTGCGTCCTTCTCCCCTTCTCGCTTCGCAAGGTAGTACAGCACAGGCTGTCCCGAAGATACTACACTTCGCGAAATGGTGTATATCTGCAAACTCCATACAGGATCGGTAGCTCTACGTTTTTCACCCCCTTCCAATTCTCCTGGTGCGTAAAGATATCGAACTAAAACGTCGAATGGTAGGCGCTCTTCTCTCAATCCAACAGTGCGCGAATATGTAGGAGTCTTTAGATCTACTTGTTGCTTCACTACAGAATTTGAAGGCTCCTTTCCTGTAAGTCGAGTCACCTCACTGTTCAGGGCTTTGATAACCATTGGTAAACGAACTACCCACTCTCTACTACGCGCATCTGATCCTTCCGAAGTAAGCACCATCTCTTGTGCATACTGGTATCCGAACAATCTCTCAGCTAGAGTTCTATTTGCTCGTTCGACAAAACTTTGTGCTCTATGATTACCAGCCTCGCCTCGTTGAACTTTCGTACCATGTAGTTCTAGCGTTTCAGACATACGTCCCATGAATTCTCTACCAGGATCCACTTGCAATAACTTTGGCCATTCTAGTGGACTCCGTTTGTAGATTCGTTCGAATGCCGCAGAAACTTCACCACTATCTTTCGAAGCTAAAGGTTCAGCTTCTTTGTATCGAGAAGCTACGTCGATTACCACTAAAGCGTACTTATATAGTTTCCTTCCACGTCCAGGACGATCGTGTGGTAAGAATATCAAATCAGCTTGGTGGACTTCATTTGGTTTCGATACAGTCCAATGTGGTCGTGGAATGTGTTTTGGTGGTGGTAGATATATTTGCCATAGTGCTTGTTTCTCCAACCAACTCTTAGCTGCATCTTTTGGTACTTTAGCAGCATCAGCGAGCTTACCAATTGCGGTCACCCCTTTCCAATAACCTCTTGGACCGTAATATGTCGCACCCAGATCTATAACCTTTTTTTTAAAAACCCCAACCCCAACTTCTGTTTGGATTGAATCGTGTTTCGGGCAAGGGCATGTCCCCATTGTCGCTCTTTCCAAGGGATGGCATCTAAGGCCTTGACCATTTTGCGATCGGTCGCGTGTTTGCAAGCGAGCTTGTTGGCGCCGTTATCACAAACACTGTAATCAACATCGTGTTGCATAGCGACCGCATCAGTCTTACCCGTAGGTGGTTGAAAAACCTCGAGGATGGTACCGTCGGGCGCCCACCGAACTTGCTTCTCCAGAGGATTGCCAGGCCCGGTGTAGTTGTGCCCCGGGAGCACGAATCCCTTCTTTGGCGCTATTTTAAGAATCTGTTTGTGGATGTCGACCCCGCTGCCCAGCTTGTCCAAGGTCTGGGAGACGCCCTGATCAATCAACTGGCCTGCCATTCCTTTGATGTACTTTGAAGCCATATTCTTTGCCGCGTCACTCCTGATCCCCGCTTTCCCCATTTGCCAGAGAGCTTTCATACCAGCCTCGAAAAGTTCCGCTCCAAGGTCGCCACCGGCTTTCGTGGAGACAAACCTAGACTTCGCCGCTCCACAGCTTGCACAAACAGATTGCATTCTTGTCCGACCAGTTTTAGTGGTCACCAAGGTCTCGGACCCCGGAACGGATTGAGTTCGTTTCCTTTCCTTCACACAGTACGAAGCCATCCTATATCATATATGAAAAAAAAAAAAGTTTTTTTAAAATCCAAAGTAGTTTTTGATGAAGGCATGGTTGTCTTTGTGAATCACCTCAAGCAGGTGCGTACCTTTCTGCCGCTCTATGAGATAGTACAAACACCACCACCCACACAACACGGAAGAGCGCTCTTGGAGCTCGTCGCCACTATAGAGCACTGAAGGCCCAAGGTACTCACTTACCTCCTCTGGCATGTCGAGCCCAAACGAGTCGAAATACTCGGCGGGGCTTCCTTTAACGATACGATAACATACCCAGTGTGTCCCAGGACCACTTGCCGCATCAAGATTCACGATCCCACATTCTCGCGCATGTCTTTTGTCGGGTAGGCTATCCCTGCTGAACACTCCCCGAAAGTTCTTAATTTCGTACGCGTCTACGAGCCTATGTAAATCGAGATTTGTTAGAGGATATCTCCCAAGAACGGAATGCCGTTGAACGGACTGTTCTTGCCTAGGATCAATCCACGCCCACTTTTTTTACCGCCCTTCTGCGGTGGAGATAAGTAAGTAGGTCGAGCGCTAGCCAGAGATGTGGGATCCACCTGAAGACCTCGCCCCGTTAGCGCTTTGAGGATCAAGGGGATGCCGATACTTGCCAGCAATGTGCCTAGGAACCCACCCTGTTGTTTCTTGGTGAGCTGAACCTGTACTCCAGAACCGGCCTGCAGCGCTTGGAGGATTTTTTCCTTCTGCTTCGTGGTGAGGTAATGTTGGTACTCGATGAGTTTGTCTACCTTTGCGTTGGGGACCGAGAATAGCCCACCCCCCTTTGGGAGTGCTTTATTGACTCCCCAACTAGCCAATCCAGAGAGAGCGCCGGTAGCTAGTGGGACAGCCGCTTTGGTGAGCCACGGAAGAGCACGAGCCAAGATTGGGAGTAGCGCTCCCAGGAAACCTCCCGTCTGTTGGCGGATCTGAGTCGTGCTAATATCGATCTGAGCCCCCTTGTCCAATCGCTTGGCTTTCTCAAGCCGAGTCACTTGTCGTTGCGTCAACAGGACCGTATCAGAACCCGAGAGCTGCTCGTGTGCCAAACGAATCGTGACCGGGGCTCGGTTCTGATAGGCCTTAGCAATCTTTTCCTTCTGGCTAGGAGATAAACTGATGTTGTACCCAACGTATGCCATGACTATACTTATAGAAAAACAATTTATGCCCGAACTAGCAACTTGCCACTAGATTGCAGGAGTTCGACGTCCTGACTATAAAGGACGAGGGCGTATACGCTGTAGTCTGCGTTGGTTCCCGCCGAAAGCTTGTACTTGAACGTCAACTTGGTTGTGCCGTCTTTTAGATCTGGCTTCTGGTGGCGGAGGTCGAAATATAATACGGGAAAGATGGTCCTGAAATTTGTCCGCGTCAGTAGCGTTCCACCAGCGTAATTGTTTATGTCGTAACTGTACTTCAGGACGTCGCGGAACACTCTCGACATATCGGTTGATGGGGTGTACTCGTATTCAGGGTACTGATTTCCATTTCCAACCTCTAGGTGACAACTAGAGAGAGTCTTGGCATCCACCACGGAAAATGTGTTGTACAAGAAGGGGTTAGCTGTTTGACTGTCCTGAGTGGCATCGTTAGCAATCCATACGAACACGTGTCGCGGGCGACTAATACCAGACGTGATCTTGAACGCTCCAGTTTGTTGACGAGAAGAGTTCGAGCGCTCAATCATTTCCCGAAGGTAGGACCACTTATGCGGTTTCAGAAACTGACTCGTGTAAATGCTGGTGCCAGCCGCGTTGAAGACTAGTCGTGGGACCCACAGTTGGAACTTCGTGACGACTACGCGGCAGTTGTCCGCAGCCTTCCATATCAAGTTGGCATCGCTCTCAAGCACCACACCAAGCTCCATCTTCATGTTGGGGAGCAGCTGATCCTCGAGCGCATCAAAGAAGGCATAACGGTTGAGTGGGATTTCAGTGTTCACTGTGGCTGATACGCCCAACACACCCTTCCGCATGGCAAACCCTTTATTATAGTTAGCTTGTGCCCCTCGTTCTTCGGCGTGGCGACTGGTATCCAAGTAAAAGAATGCGTTTGTGCCAGTTGTCTCTACGTACTCCCGACTATACTCGAGAAGGTTCTTCACGTTCACGGCGTGGTTGGCCGATTGACAGTCGTACAGCTGCATTCCGTTTCCTTTGACAGATAACTCGTTGACAAAACTGTGTGAGCCGTTTACTATCCCGTTATGGTCATCGACGGCTATGTCGCTACCATCAGCCAGCTTCACCACTTTGAAATCAATTGCGAAGCGGGCATTGTACCAATCGAAAGGGCTTATCTCTCCGCTATTATCGGCAACGAACCGATAGCCCTCTTTTTTCTGATGCGCGTTGTTAGCGACGACTGAAACGAGTGGGGTTTCCAAATCGAAGACCACATCCTCATATCTCTCAACGTACTTTGGATTTCTATACGATTCCATGCTTATGCTATCGCTATATATATAAACGAACTAAAAAACTCTTCCACCCTCCAGCAAGCGATTGATCCGATCCGCCGTAGTCAACTGTGATGTTGCAGGGCCTCGTAGAAGCTCAACGATCTTAGCTCCACCATCGGGTGTCTGCGAAGGCGCTTGGGTCACGGGTGTTCGGGTTATAAGCGCTTGGGTTGCGGACTTGACTGTGGACTTAGCTGCTTTACCCAAAGCGCGCCGACCAAAACTTTTCAGTGAATCAAACAGACCTTCGCCGTGAACGTGTCTATAGATGAACTTTCCCGCTTCAGGGTCGTAGCGCCTCTTGTATTCGTTATAGTAAGGCATCTTTATATTAAGGCTGAGATAATTTTTCGCTTCGTAAGATTAGCGTCATATGCCAGTCAATGTCGTTGAGGTCTACGGGTCTATTAAGGGCGTCGGTTACGAAAAAGCTCATGTGACTGATGCTATTCGACGTCAGAGGTGTAAAGAGTGCCCGCTTAGGCTCGACCGAGAATGGGTAAGAGCGTTGAAGATTGTCCGTTGGGATGACGGCGATCGTATTGCCGGACACACCGCTCACCAGAGAATCTGAAATGGCAGTGGTTCTTATGTGGAGAGAATCGATTGAGTTGGTGATGTTGGGTAGTTTCGTTCCGTACTCGGTTTTGGTTACGATCTTTGGCTCGAATCCTAGGAGTTCGCAGAATTTCGTTCCTCGAAGATCTATTTGATAACTACCAACGAGCT
Organism: Actinernus sp. WN-2022; assembly: GCA_030867875.1. Taxonomy (NCBI): domain Eukaryota; kingdom Metazoa; phylum Cnidaria; class Anthozoa; order Actiniaria; family Actinernidae; genus Actinernus; species Actinernus sp. WN-2022. The sequence continues at coordinate 73,744 of JAOWCC010000766.1, forward strand.
CGATCACCACTTTGTAACTCGTTAGGACAAAGATAATGGAAATTTTCTTCGGATCGTGGCTATTGCGCTTCATAGTCTGATGTAGGTAGTCGTTCAAGTCATCGTATGAATACATACCATTCGGAAAGTTCACCGTCGTCCAGTTATTGCCATCGGAGCTGTATTTCACATTGTTGTTTTGATACGCAGGGGTGATGTTGTGCCAGGAGTATGTCATAGAAAGTTTATCGAGTGCTAATGAGTGCCTCATGTTAGGTGAAAGTTGTAAGGTAGGAACGTACTTGATTGTAAAGCTATTAGGACGAGAGACCCCGACTTTCACTCGATCCACAGATGAGATGTAGAGTGCTCGATCCATAGTGCCTATATTCTAGGTCACATAATCGTGCAAGAGGGCTATGAGTTGGTCGTTGGTAACCTCCCCGAGGTCGCGTAGCTTGTGTGCTATGTCAGAAACCTCTTGCTTCACTTGCCGACTCGTATTTCCACCCTTTATGGAACCTCCGAGGATCTCCAACCGATCAAGCAGGTCGCCCGGACCGGTATAGTATATGGTTCCGCCTCGCTTACGTCGTACGCCTTGACCTTGCTGTGGATGTATGGTCGCTCGACCATCAAAAATAGTTTCCGCCCTCTTCACAAACTTCTTATTAAGTGCGATTTTTTTATCAATTTCCGCTCTTTGCGGCGACCCGACCTTTGTCTTGCTCTTCTTCCCACCGAGTTTTTTATTCAGGTTTGCCGCAGCGATTCGAGCTTCCTTCTCAGTACCTCGTTGAAAGGCTTCGTTTGGTGTTGGTAGACCTGACTCGGTTAGCATCTGCAGCTCTTCGGGGGTGAAACCTTGGTTGGGTTCCACAACAAGTCTTACAGGTGCTGGTGCCGCAGGGGCAGGCAAGGCTTGTTGTTCTGGAGGCGCGGGAAGTGCCGGCACGACCGGTGGCGCAGCGGCTTCGATGACCTCTTCCCGTAGCTCTTCAAGTTCCTCGATGAGGGGCTCAAAGGCTTTCTTCTGTTTTTCATAAGTATCTTGCCTGGCGTGTTCCTCCTTCTTTAAGGTGCTATGAACAAGATTGACCATCCATCCCGCCTCTATCTGAGGAAGAGCATGTAGCTGAAAAGCTTCGAGGTCCATATCTATAACTTAGTTGAAATAAAAATCAACTTAGTTGAAATAAGAATCAACTTAGTTGAAATAAAAATCAACTTAGTTGGAATAAATATATAGCTATGGAGATTCCGAACTATGATGGTGGGAAGGACGCAATCACGAAGTTTAAGCAGCTCTACCCTTTCATGCCTAGCGAGCCTTTCCGAATGCTTATCGCTGCCCCCTCGGGGGGTGGGAAGACAAACTTGCTCATTCACATGCTCCGCGCCCCGCTTTTGTACTACGATAAGATATATCTATATGCCCGCAATCTCGATCAAGAGAAGTATCGCGATCTTTATGCCCTTTTCGGTGAGTTAAGTGAGAAGGTTGGGTACCCCATTCTGGAGGGTAGCAGCGACATCGACGATATCAAACCTCTACAGACCCTCGATCAAGAATCCCAGAAGGTTGTTATCTTCGACGACTTCATCACGGAAAAGAACCAGAAGCCTATTGTGGAATACTTCACGGGTGGTCGCCATAAGAACTGTAGCCCGATATACTTATCACAGACCTTCTTTGCCACCCCAAAGACGATTCGGTTAAATTGTTCACATTACTATATAGCAGACTTCCCAACCAAACGTGAGAAGAACTGTATTGGAAGCGAGCTTGGAGTAACACCTGAACAATACGAGAAAGCGACCTGCCAACCATTCTCCTTCCTTTGCGTTGATAAGCCTAAGAAACGGGTGACGCGAAACTTTCATGGGCCTCTTTAACGCTGAAGACCCACAAAGACATCAAAATTATTCTAACATATTATATAGCACTATGGAATCTAGTATTTACCCCACACTCACCTCTAATGATGAGGGGCAAACATTTCGCCTTCGAAAAATCTGTGACGTACAGACCTCCCTCGAGAACGCCATGAAGACTTCCGCAGGTATTCGTAAGAAATACTCACGCGCCTGTACTCTTGTTCGAGGGCTTGCTGTGATCACTGGGAGTCTGAGCGTTGTGCTCGGTGTTTCCGGTCTAGCCACCAGCCTTTCTGGTCTCGGGATCCTGGTTGGAGTTCCTTTGGGGGGTGGTGGTGGACTCTTTGGGCTCATATCGGTCTCTTCGACTGCTGCTTCCAAACGACTCGCTCAGAAATTGATCAAGCACGAGCAGACGCTGGCTTGTGGTAAGGCTACGTTAAACACGGTGCGTGGTTTGGTCTCTAAGGCCCTCCAGGACAATAAGATTGATGATAAAGAGTTCACACTCATCCTCTCAGAGTACGAGAAATACGAGGTGATGAGGCAGGAGATTCGTCAAAAAACGCGGGGTACAAAATCGAGCCTGACCGACTTGGAAGCCCGCATTCGCAAGGAAGTAACGGAAGAAATGCGAAACAAACTCGCTTAATTATTGAGCGGGGAGGAGGTCGGTTTCGTTTACATTATGAAACCTATCCTGTTCTATCCAATTGCTAATGCGGTGCCAGATCTTATCGTATTTCTTTTGTGTCTTAACGCCGAGTTCTATTCCACCACATAGGGCCACCCGCTTACGATCTCCGCGGAGCTCAAATATTTTTCTGAATATGAACGAAAGCTTTGGGAGTCGCTGTTCTTCATCACGAGATAAAGTAAAGACGCGTACGACCTGACTAAATAGGTTAAGAATCGACTCCC
>JAOWCC010000767.1:0-47296 GCA_030867875.1 Actinernus sp. WN-2022
CTCATTCCTGATTCATCAATCCTCATTCCTGATTCATCATTCCTGATTCCTGATTGATCATCCCTCTTTCCTGATTGATCATTCCTCATTCCTGATTCATCATTCCTGATTCCTGATTCATCATTCCTGATTCCTGATTGATCACTCCTGATTCCTGATTCCTGATTCATCATTCCTGATTCATCATTCATCATTCCTGAATCATCATTGCTGATTCCTGATTCATCATTCCTGATTCATCATTCCTGATTCCACATTCCTGATTCATCATTTATCATTCCTGATTCATCATTCCTTATTCCTCATTCATCATTCATCATTCCTGATTCGTCATTCATCATTCCTGATTCATCATTCCTGATTCCTGATTCCTGATTCATCATTCCTGATTCATCATTCCTGATTCATCATTCCTTATTCCTGATTCATCATTCCTGATTCCTGATTCCTGATTCCTGATTCCTGATTCCTGATTCATCATTCCTGATTCCTGATTCCTGATTCCTGATTCATCATTCCTGATTCATTATTCCTGATTCATCATTCATCATTCCTGATTCATCATTCCTGATTCATCATTCCTGATTCCTGATTCCTGATTCATCATTCCTGATTCATCATTACTGATTCCTGATTCATCATTCATCATTCCTGATTCGTCATTCATCATTCCTGATTCATCATTCTTGATTCCTGATTCCTGATTCATCATTCCTGATTCATCATTCCTGATTCATCATTCATCATTCCTGATTCATCATTCCTTATTCCTGATTCATCATTCCTGATTCCTGATTCCTGATTCATCATTCCTGATTCCTGATTCCTGATTCATCATTCCTGATTCATTATTCCTGATTCATCATTCATCATTCCTGATTCATCATTGCTGATTCCTGATTCCTGATTCATCATTCCTGATTCATCATTCCTGATTCCTGATTCATCATTCATGATTCCTGATTCATCATTCCTGATTCCTGATTCATCATTCCTGATTCCTGATTCATCATTCCTGATTCATCATTCCTGATTCATCATTCCTGATTCATCATTCATCATTCCTGATTCATCATTCCTGATTCGTGATTCATCATTCATCATTCCTGATTCATCATTCATCATTCCTGATTCGTCATTCATCATTCCTGATTCATCATTTCTGATTCATCATTCCTGATTCATCATTCCTGATTCCTGATTCCTGATTCATCATTCGTGATACATCATTCCTGATTCATCATTCATCATTCATCATTCCTGATTCCTGATTCATCATTCCTGATTCATCATTCCTGATTCATCATTCATCATTCCTGATTCATCATTCGTGATTCCTGATTCATCATTGCTGATTTCTGATTCATCATTCATCATTCCTGATTCCTGATTCATCATTCCTGATTCATCATTCATCATTCCTGATTCCTGATTCATCATTCCTGATTCATCATTCATCATTCCTGATTCATCATTCCTGAATCATCATTCCTGATTCCTGATTCATCATTCCTGATTCCTGATTCATCATTCCTGATTCATCATTCCTGATTACTGACTCATCATTCATCATTCCTGATTCATCATTCCTTATTCCTGATTCATCATTCCTGATTCTTGATTCATCATTCCTCATTCCTGATTCATCAATCCTCATTCCTGATTCATCATTCCTGATTCCTGATTGATCATCCCTCTTTCCTGATTGAACATTCCTCATTCCTGATTCATCATTCCTGATTCCTGATTCATCATTCCTGATTCCTGATTGATCACTCCTGATTCCTGATTCCTGATTCATCATTCCTGATTCATCATTCCTGATTCCTGATTCATCATTGCTGATTCCTGATTCATCATTCATCATTCATCATTCCTGATTCCTGATTCATCATTCCTGATTCATCATTCATCATTCCTGAATCATCATTGCTGATTCCTGATTCATCATTCCTGATTCATCATTCCTGATTCCACATTCCTGATTCATCATTTATCATTCCTGATTCATCATTCCTTATTCCTCATTCATCATTCCTGATTCCTTATTCCTGATTCATCATTCCTGATTCCTGATTCATCATTCATCATTCCTGATTCGTCATTCATCATTCCTGATTCATCATTCCTGATTCCTGATTCCTGATACATCATTCCTGATTCATCATTCCTGATTCATCATTCCTTATTCCTGATTCATCATTCCTGATTCCTGATTCCTGATTCCTGATTCCTGATTCCTGATTCCTGATTCATCATTCCTGATTCCTGATTCCTGATTCATCATTCCTGATTCATTATTCCTGATTCATCATTCATCATTCCTGATTCATCATTCCTGATTCCTGATTCATCATTCCTGATTCATCATTCCTGATTCCTGATTCATCATTCATGATTCCTGATTCATCATTCCTGATTCCTGATTCATCATTCCTGATTCCTGATTCATCATTCCTGATTCATGATTCAACATTCCTGATTCCTGATTCATCAATCCTCTTTCATGATTCATCATTCCTGATTCCTGATTCATCATTCCTGATTCCTGATTCATCATTCCTGATTCCTGATTCCTGATTCATCATTCCTGATTCATCATTCCTGATTCATCATTCATCATTCCTGATTCATCATTCCTGATTCCTGATTCATCATTCCTGATTCATCATTCATCATTCCTGATTCGTCATTCATCATTCCTGATTCATCATTCCTGATTCATCATTCCTGATTCATGATTCCTGATTCATCATTCCTGATTCATCATTCCTGATTCCTGATTCATCAATCCTCTTTCATGATTCATCATTCATCATTCCTGATTCCTGATTCATCATTCCTGATTCATCATTCATCATTCCTGATTCATCATTGCTGATTCCTGATTCATCATTCCTGATTCATCATTCCTGATTCCTCATTCCTGATTCATCATTCGTCATTCCTGATTCATCATTCCTTATTCCTGATTCAACATTCCTGATTCCTTATTCCTGATTCATCATTCCTGATTCCTGATTCATCATTCATCATGCCTGATTCGTCATTCATCATTCCTGATTCATCATTCCTGATTCCTGATTCCTGATTCCTGATTCCTGATTCATCATTCCTGATTCATCATTCCTGATTCATCATTCATCATTCCTGATTCATCATTCCTGATTCCTGATTCATCATTCATCATTCCTGATTCATCATTCATCATTCCTGATTCGTCATTCATCATTCCTGATTCATCATTCTTGATTCATCATTCCTGATTCATCATTCCTGATTCCTGATTCATCATTCCTGATTCCTGATTCATCATTCCTGATTCATCATTCATCATTCCTGATTCCTGATTCATCATTCCTGATTCCTGATTCATCATTCCTGATTCCTGATTCATCATTCCTCATTCCTGATTCATCAATCCTCATTCCTGATTCATCATTCCTGATTCCTGATTGATCATCCCTCTTTCCTGATTGATCATTCCTCATTCCTGATTCATCATTCCTGATTCCTGATTCATCATTCCTGATTCCTGATTGATCACTCCTGATTCCTGATTCCTGATTCATCATTCCTGATTCATCATTCATCATTCCTGAATCATCATTGCTGATTCCTGATTCATCATTCCTGATTCATCATTCCTGATTCCACATTCCTGATTCATCATTTATCATTCCTGATTCATCATTCCTTATTCCTTATTCATCATTCATCATTCCTGATTCGTCATTCATCATTCCTGATTCATCATTCCTGATTCCTGATTCCTGATTCATCATTCCTGATTCATCATTCCTGATTCATCATTCCTTATTCCTGATTCATCATTCCTGATTCCTGATTCCTGATTCCTGATTCCTGATTCCTGATTCATCATTCCTGATTCCTGATTCCTGATTCCTGATTCATCATTCCTGATTCATTATTCCTGATTCATCATTCATCATTCCTGATTCATCATTCCTGATTCATCATTCCTGATTCCTGATTCCTGATTCATCATTCCTGATTCATCATTCCTGATTCCTGATTCATCATTCATGATTCCTGATTCATCATTCCTGATTCCTGATTCATCATTCCTGATTCCTGATTCATCATTCCTGATTCATGATTCAACATTCCTGATTCCTGATTCATCAATCCTCTTTCATGATTCATCATTCCTGATTCCTGATTCATCATTCCTGATTCCTGATTCATCATTCCTGATTCCTGATTCCTGATTCATCATTCCTGATTCATCATTCCTGATTCATCATTCATCATTCCTGATTCATCATTCCTGATTCCTGATTCATCATTCCTGATTCATCATTCATCATTCCTGATTCGTCATTCATCATTCCTGATTCATCATTCCTGATTCATCATTCCTGATTCATCATTCCTGATTCATGATTCCTGATTCATCATTCCTGATTCATCATTCCTGATTCCTGATTCATCATTGCTGATTCCTGATTCATCATTCATCATTCCTGATTCCTGATTCATCATTCCTGATTCATCATTCATCATTCCTGATTCATCATTGCTGATTCCTGATTCATCATTCCTGATTCATCATTCCTGATTCCTCATTCCTGATTCATCATTCGTCATTCCTGATTCATCATTCCTTATTCCTGATTCAACATTCCTGATTCCTTATTCCTGATTCATCATTCCTGATTCCTGATTCATCATTCATCATGCCTGATTCGTCATTCATCATTCCTGATTCATCATTCCTGATTCCTGATTCCTGATTCCTGATTCCTGATTCATCATTCCTGATTCATCATTCATCATTCCTGATTCATCATTCCTGATTCCTGATTCATCATTCATCATTCCTGATTCATCATTCATCATTCCTGATTCGTCATTCATCATTCCTGATTCATCATTCTTGATTCATCATTCCTGATTCATCATTCCTGATTCCTTATTCCTGATTCATCATTCCTGATTCCTGATTCATCATTCCTGATTCCTGATTCATCATTGCTGATTCCTGATTCATCATTCATCATTCCTGATTCCTGATTCATCATTCCTGATTCATCATTCATCATTCCTGATTCATCATTGCTGATTCCTGATTCATCATTCCTGATTCATCATTCCTGATTCCTCTTTCCTGATTCATCATTCATCATTCCTGATTCATCATTCCTTATTCATCATTCCTGATTCCTTATTCCTGATTCATCATTCCTGATTCCTGATTCATCATTCATCATTCCTGATTCGTCATTCATCATTCCTGATTCATCATTCCTTATTCCTGATTCATCATTCCTGATTCCTGATTCCTGATTCATCATTCCTGATTCCTGATTCATCAATCCTCTTTCATGATTCATCATTCCTGATTCCTGATTCCTGATTCATCATTCCTGATCCATCATTCCTGATTCATCATTCCTGATTCCTGATTCATCATTCATCATTCGTGATTCATCATTCATCATTCCTGGTTCGTCATTCATCATTCCTGATTCATCATTCCTGATTCATCATTCCTGATTCATCATTCCTGATTCCTGATTCCTGATTCATCATTCCTGATTCATCATTCCTGATTCATCATTCCTGATTCATCATTCCTGATTCATCATTCATCATTCCTGATTCCTGATTCATCATTCCTGATTCCTGATTCATCATTCCTGATTCCTGATTCATCATTCCTGATTCATCATTCCTGATTCATCATTCCTGATTCATCATTCCTGATTCATCATTCCTGATTCGTGATTCATCATTCATCATTCCTGATTCATCATTCATCATTCCTGATTCGTCATTCATCATTCCTGATTCATCATTTCTGATTCATCATTCCTGATTCATCATTCCTGATTCCTGATTCCTGATTCATCATTCGTGATACATCATTCCTGATTCATCATTCATCATTCATCATTCCTGATTCCTGATTCATCATTCCTGAATCCTGATTCCTGATTCATCATTCCTGATTCATTATTCCTGATTCATCATTCATCATTCCTGATTCCTGATTCCTGATTCATCATTCCTGATTCATCATTCATCATTCCTGATTCATCATTCCTGATTCCTTATTCCTGATTCATCATTACTGATTCCTGATTCATCATTCATCATTCCTGATTCGTCATTCATCATTCCTGATTCATCATTCTTGATTCCTGATTCCTGATTCATCATTCCTGATTCATCATTCCTGATTCATCATTCATCATTCCTGATTCATCATTCCTTATTCCTGATTCATCATTCCTGATTCCTGATTCCTGATTCATCATTCCTGATTCCTGATTCCTGATTCATCATTCCTGATTCATTATTCCTGATTCATCATTCATCATTCCTGATTCATCATTGCTGATTCCTGATTCCTGATTCATCATTCCTGATTCATCATTCCTGATTCCTGATTCATCATTCATGATTCCTGATTCATCATTCCTGATTCCTGATTCATCATTCCTGATTCCTGATTCATCATTCCTGATTCATCATTCCTGATTCATCATTCCTGATTCATCATTCATCATTCCTGATTCATCATTCCTGATTCGTGATTCATCATTCATCATTCCTGATTCATCATTCATCATTCCTGATTCGTCATTCATCATTCCTGATTCATCATTTCTGATTCATCATTCCTGATTCATCATTCCTGATTCCTGATTCCTGATTCATCATTCGTGATACATCATTCCTGATTCATCATTCATCATTCATCATTCCTGATTCCTGATTCATCATTCCTGATTCATCATTCCTGATTCATCATTCATCATTCCTGATTCATCATTCGTGATTCCTGATTCATCATTGCTGATTTCTGATTCATCATTCATCATTCCTGATTCCTGATTCCTGATTCATCATTCCTGATTCATTATTCCTGATTCATCATTCATCATTCATCATTCCTGATTCATCATTCCTGATTCCTGATTCCTGATTCATCATTCCTGATTCATCATTCATCATTCCTGATTCATCATTCCTGATTCCTTATTCCTGATTCATCATTACTGATTCCTGATTCATCATTCATCATTCCTGATTCGTCATTCATCATTCCTGATTCATCATTCTTGATTCCTGATTCCTGATTCATCATTCCTGATTCATCATTCCTGATTCATCATTCATCATTCCTGATTCATCATTCCTTATTCCTGATTCATCATTCCTGATTCCTGATTCCTGATTCATCATTCCTGATTCCTGATTCCTGATTCATCATTCCTGATTCATTATTCCTGATTCATCATTCATCATTCCTGATTCATCATTGCTGATTCCTGATTCCTGATTCATCATTCCTGATTCATCATTCCTGATTCCTGATTCATCATTCATGATTCCTGATTCATCATTCCTGATTCCTGATTCATCATTCCTGATTCCTGATTCATCATTCCTGATTCATCATTCCTGATTCATCATTCCTGATTCATCATTCATCATTCCTGATTCATCATTCCTGATTCGTGATTCATCATTCATCATTCCTGATTCATCATTCATCATTCCTGATTCGTCATTCATCATTCCTGATTCATCATTTCTGATTCATCATTCCTGATTCATCATTCCTGATTCCTGATTTCTGATTCATCATTCGTGATACATCATTCCTGATTCATCATTCATCATTCATCATTCCTGATTCCTGATTCATCATTCCTGATTCATCATTCCTGATTCATCATTCATCATTCCTGATTCATCATTCGTGATTCCTGATTCATCATTGCTGATTTCTGATTCATCATTCATCATTCCTGATTCCTGATTCATCATTCCTGATTCATCATTCATCATTCCTGATTCCTGATTCATCATTCCTGATTCATCATTCATCATTCCTGATTCATCATTCCTGAATCATCATTCCTGATTCCTGATTCATCATTCCTGATTCCTGATTCATCATTCCTGATTCATCATTCCTGATTACTGACTCATCATTCATCATTCCTGATTCATCATTCCTTATTCCTGACTCATCATTCCTGATTCTTGATTCATCATTCCTCATTCCTGATTCATCAATCCTCATTCCTGATTCATCATTCCTGATTCCTGATTGATCATCCCTCTTTCCTGATTGAACATTCCTCATTCCTGATTCATCATTCCTGATTCCTGATTCATCATTCCTGATTCCTGATTGATCACTCCTGATTCCTGATTCCTGATTCATCATTCCTGATTCATCATTCCTGATTCCTGATTCATCATTGCTGATTCCTGATTCATCATTCATCATTCATCATTCCTGATTCCTGATTCATCATTCCTGATTCATCATTCATCATTCCTGAATCATCATTGCTGATTCCTGATTCATCATTCCTGATTCATCATTCCTGATTCCACATTCCTGATTCATCATTTATCATTCCTGATTCATCATTCCTTATTCCTCATTCATCATTCCTGATTCCTTATTCCTGATTCATCATTCCTGATTCCTGATTCATCATTCATCATTCCTGATTCGTCATTCATCATTCCTGATTCATCATTCCTGATTCCTGATTCCTGATACATCATTCCTGATTCATCATTCCTGATTCATCATTCCTTATTCCTGATTCATCATTCCTGATTCCTGATTCCTGATTCCTGATTCCTGATTCCTGATTCATCATTCCTGATTCCTGATTCCTGATTCATCATTCCTGATTCATTATTCCTGATTCATCATTCATCATTCCTGATTCATCATTCCTGATTCCTGATTCATCATTCCTGATTCATCATTCCTGATTCCTGATTCATCATTCATGATTCCTGATTCATCATTCCTGATTCCTGATTCATCATTCCTGATTCCTGATTCATCATTCCTGATTCATGATTCAACATTCCTGATTCCTGATTCATCAATCCTCTTTCATGATTCATCATTCCTGATTCCTGATTCATCATTCCTCATTCCTGATTCATCATTCCTGATTCCTGATTCATCATTGCTGATTCCTGATTCATCATTCATCATTCCTGATTCCTGATTCATCATTCCTGATTCATCATTGCTGATTCATCATTCCTGATTCCTCTTTCCTGATTCATCATTCATCATTCCTGATTCATCATTCCTTATTCATCATTCCTGATTCCTTATTCCTGATTCATCATTCCTGATTCCTGATTCATCATTCATCATTCCTGATTCGTCATTCATCATTCCTGATTCATCATTCCTTATTCCTGATTCATCATTCCTGATTCATCATTCCTGATTCCTGATTCATCATTGCTGATTCCTGATTCATCATTCATCATTCCTGATTCCTGATTCATCATTCCTGGTTCGTCATTCATCATTCCTGATTCATCATTCCTGATTCATCATTCCTGATTCATCATTCCTGATTCCTGATTCCTGATTCATCATTCCTGATTCATCATTCATCATTCCTGATTCCTGATTCATCATTCCTGATTCATCATTCCTGATTCATCATTCCTGATTCATCATTCATCATTCCTGATTCATCATTCCTGATTCCTGATTCATCATTGCTGATTTCTGATTCATCATTCATCATTCATGATTCCTGATTCATCATTCCTGATTCCTGATTCATCATTCCTGATTCCTGATTCATCATTCCTGATTCATGATTCATCATTCTTGATTCATCATTCCTGATTCATCATTCCTGATTCCTGATTCCTGATTCCTCATTCCTGATTCATCATTCCTCATTCCTGATTCATCATTGCTGATTCCTGATTCATCATTCATCATTCCTGATTCCTGATTCATCATTCCTGATTCATCATTGCTGATTCATCATTCATCATTCCTGATTCATCATTCCTTATTCCTGATTCATCATTCCTGATTCCTTATTCCTGATTCATCATTCCTGATTCCTGATTCATCATTCATCATTCCTGATTCGTCATTCATCATTCCTGATTCATCATTCCTGATTCCTGATTCCTGATTCATCATTCCTGATTCATCATTCCTGATTCCTGATTCCTGATTCATCATTCCTGATTCCTGATTCCTGATTCATCATTCCTGATTCATTATTCCTGATTCATCATTCATCATTCCTGATTCATCATTCCTGATTCCTGATTCCTGATTCATCATTCCTGATACATCATTCCTGATTCCTGATTCATCATTCCTGATTCCTGATTCATCATTCCTGATTCCTGATTCATCATTCCTGATTCCTGATTCATCATTCCTGATTCATGATTCAACATTCCTGATTCCTGATTCATCAATCCTCTTTCATGATTCATCATTCCTGATTCCTGATTCATCATTCCTGATTCCTGATTCATCATTCCTGATTCCTGATTCCTGATTCATCATTCCTGATTCATGATTCCTGATTCATCATTCCTGATTCATCATTCCTGATTCCTGATTCCTGATTCATCATTCCTGATTCATCATTCCTGATTCATCATTCATCATTCCTGATTCATCATTCCTGATTCCTGATTCATCATTCATCATTCCTGATTCATCATTCATCATTCCTGGTTCGTCATTCATCATTCCTGATTCATCATTCCTGATTCATCATTCCTGATTCATCATTCCTGATTCCTGATTCCTGATTCATCATTCCTGATTCATCATTCATCATTCATCATTCCTGATTCCTGATTCATCATTCCTGATTCATCATTCCTGATTCATCATTCATCATTCCTGATTCATCATTCCTGATTCATCATTGCTGATTTCTGATTCATCATTCATCATTCATGATTCCTGATTCATCATTCCTGATTCCTGATTCATCATTCCTGATTCCTGATTCATCATTCCTGATTCATGATTCAACATTCCTGATTCCTGATTCCTGATTCATCATTCCTGATTCATCATTCCTGATTCCTGATTCATCATTGCTGATTCCTGATTCATCATTCATCATTCCTGATTCCTGATTCATCATTCCTGATTCATCATTGCTGATTCATCATTCATCATTCCTGATTCATCATTCCTTATTCCTGATTCTTCATTCCTGATTCCTTATTCCTGATTCATCATTCCTGATTCCTGATTCATCATTCATCATTCCTGATTCGTCATTCATCATTCCTGATTCATCATTCCTGATTCCTGATTCCTGATTCATCATTCCTGATTCATCATTCCTGATTCATCATTCATCATTCCTTGTTCATCATTCCTTATTCCTGATTCATCATTCCTGATTCCTGATTCCTGATTCATCATTCCTGATTCCTGATTCCTGATTCATCATTCCTGATTCATTATTCCTGATTCATCATTCATCATTCCTGATTCATCATTCCTGATTCCTGATTCCTGATTCATCATTCCTGATACATCATTCCTGATTCCTGATTCATCATTCATGATTCCTGATTCATCATTCCTGATTCCTGATTCATCATTCCTGATTCCTGATTCATCATTCCTGATTCATGATTCAACATTCCTGATTCCTGATTCATCAATCCTCTTTCATGATTCATCATTCCTGATTCCTGATTCATCATTCCTGATTCCTGATTCATCATTCCTGATTCCTGATTCCTGATTCATCATTCCTGATTCATGATTCCTGATTCGTCATTCCTGATTCATCATTCATCATTCCTGATTCATCATTCCTGATTCCTGATTCATCATTCATCATTCCTGATTCATCATTCATCATTCCTGGTTCGTCATTCATCATTCCTGATTCATCATTCCTGATTCATCATTCCTGATTCCTGATTCCTGATTCATCATTCCTGATTCATCATTCCTGATTCATCATTCCTGATTCATCATTCATCATTCATCATTCCTGATTCCTGATTCATCATTCCTGATTCATCATTCCTGATTCATCATTCATCATTCCTGATTCATCATTCATCATTCCTGATTCCTGATTCATCATTGCTGATTCCTGATTCATCATTCATCATTCCTGATTCCTGATTCATCATTCCTGATTCATCATTCATCATTCCTGATTCATCATTGCTGATTCCTGATTCATCATTCCTGATTCATCATTCCTGATTCCTCTTTCCTGATTCATCATTCATCATTCCTGTTTCATCATTCCTTATTCATCATTCCTGATTCCTTATTCCTGATTCATCATTCCTGATTCTGATTCATCATTCATCATTCCTGATTCGTCATTCATCATTCCTGATTCATCATTCCTTATTCCTGATTCATCATTCCTGATTCCTGATTCCTGATTCATCATTCCTGATTCCTGATTCATCAATCCTCTTTCATGATTCATCATTCCTGATTCCTGATTCATCATTCCTGATTCCTGATTCATCATTCCTGATTCCTGATTCCTCATTCCTGATTCCTGATTCCTGATTCATCATTCCTGATTCATCATTCCTGATTCATCATTCCTGATTCCTGATTCATCATTCATCATTCCTGATTCATCATTCATCATTCCTGGTTCGTCATTCATCATTCCTGATTCATCATTCCTGATTCATCATTCCTGATTCATCATTCCTGATTCCTGATTCCTGATTCATCATTCCTGATTCATCATTCATCATTCATCATTCCTGATTCCTGATTCATCATTCCTGATTCATCATTCCTGATTCATCATTCCTGATTCATCATTCATCATTCCTGATTCATCATTCCTGATTCATCATTGCTGATTTCTGATTCATCATTCATCATTCATGATTCCTGATTCATCATTCCTGATTCCTGATTCATCATTCCTGATTCCTGATTCATCATTCCTGATTCATCATTCCTGATTCATCATTCCTGATTCCTGATTCATCATTCATCATTCCTGATTCATCATTCATCATTCCTGGTTCGTCATTCATCATTCCTGATTCATCATTCCTGATTCATCATTCCTGATTCATCATTCCTGATTCCTGATTCCTGATTCATCATTCCTGATTCATCATTCATCATTCCTGATTCCTGATTCATCATTCCTGATTCATCATTCCTGATTCATCATTCCTGATTCATCATTCATCATTCCTGATTCATCATTCCTGATTCATCATTGCTGATTTCTGATTCATCATTCATCATTCATGATTCCTGATTCATCATTCCTGATTCCTGATTCATCATTCCTGATTCCTGATTCATCATTCCTGATTCATGATTCAACATTCCTGATTCCTGATTCCTGATTCATCATTCCTGATTCATCATTCCTGATTCCTGATTCATCATTGCTGATTCCTGATTCATCATTCATCATTCCTGATTCCTGATTCATCATTCCTGATTCATCATTGCTGATTCATCATTCATCATTCCTGATTCATCATTCCTTATTCCTGATTCTTCATTCCTGATTCCTTATTCCTGATTCATCATTCCTGATTCCTGATTCATCATTCATCATTCCTGATTCGTCATTCATCATTCCTGATTCATCATTCCTGATTCCTGATTCCTGATTCATCATTCCTGATTCATCATTCCTGATTCATCATTCATCATTCCTTGTTCATCATTCCTTATTCCTGATTCATCATTCCTGATTCCTGATTCCTGATTCATCATTCCTGATTCCTGATTCCTGATTCATCATTCCTGATTCATTATTCCTGATTCATCATTCATCATTCCTGATTCATCATTCCTGATTCCTGATTCCTGATTCATCATTCCTGATACATCATTCCTGATTCCTGATTCCTGATTCATCATTCATGATTCCTGATTCATCATTCCTGATTCCTGATTCATCATTCCTGATTCCTGATTCATCATTCCTGATTCATGATTCAACATTCCTGATTCCTGATTCATCAATCCTCTTTCATGATTCATCATTCCTGATTCCTGATTCATCATTCCTGATTCCTGATTCATCATTCCTGATTCCTGATTCCTGATTCATCATTCCTGATTCATGATTCCTGATTCGTCATTCCTGATTCATCATTCATCATTCCTGATTCATCATTCCTGATTCCTGATTCATCATTCATCATTCCTGATTCATCATTCATCATTCCTGGTTCGTCATTCATCATTCCTGATTCATCATTCCTGATTCATCATTCCTGATTCCTGATTCCTGCATCATCTCCTGATTCATCATTCCTGATTCATCATTCCTGATTCATCATTCATCATTCATCATTCCTGATTCCTGATTCATCATTCCTGATTCATCATTCCTGATTCATCATTCATCATTCCTGATTCATCATTCATCATTCCTGATTCATCATTGCTGATTTCTGATTCATCATTCATCATTCCTGATTCCTGATTCATCATTCCTGATTCATCATTCATCATTCCTGATTCCTGATTCATCATTCCTGATTCATCATCATCATTCTATTCATCATTCCTGAATCATCATTCCTGATTCATCATTCCTGATTCCTGATTCATCATTCCTGATTCATCATTCCTGATTCATCATTCCTGATTCATCATTCCTGATTACTGACTCATCATTCATCATTCCTGATACATCATTCCTTATTCCTGATTCATCATTCCTGATTCCTGATTCCTGATTCATCATTCCTGATTCCTGATTCCTGATTCATCATTCCTGATTCATTATTCCTGATTCATCATTCATCATTCCTGATTCCTGATTCCCCATTCATCATTCCTGATTCATCATTCCTGATTCCTGATTCATCATTCATGATTCCTGATTCATCATTCCTGATTCCTGATTCATCATTCCTGATTCCTGATTCATCATTCCTGATTCATGATTCAACATTCCTGATTCCTGATTCATCAATCCTCTTTCATGATTCATCATTCCTGATTCCTGATTCATCATTCCTGATTCCTGATTTATCATTCCTGATTCCTGATTCCTGATTCATCATTCCTGATTCATCATTCCTGATTCATCATTCATCATTCCTGATTCATCATTCCTGATTCCTGATTCATCATTCATCATTCCTGATTCATCATTCATCATTCCTGGTTCGTCATTCATCATTCCTGATTCATCATTCCTGATTTCATCATTCCTGATTCATCATTCCTGATTCCTGATTCCTGATTCATCATTCCTGATTCATCATTCCTGATTCATCATTCATCATTCATCATTCCTGATTCCTGATTCATCATTCCTGATTCATCATTCCTGATTCATCATTCATCATTCCTGATTCATCATTCCTGATTCATCATTCCTGATTCCTGATTCATCATTGCTGATTTCTGATTCATCATTCATCATTCCTGATTCCTGATTCATCATTCCTGATTCATCATTCATCATTCCTGATTCCTGATTCATCATTCCTGATTCATCATTCATCATTCCTGATTCATCATTCCTGAATCATCATTCCTGATTCATCATTCCTGATTCCTGATTCATCATTCCTGATTCATCATTCCTGATTCATCATTCCTGATTACTGACTCATCATTCATCATTCCTGATTCATCATTCCTTATTCCTGATTCATCATTCCTGATTCCTCATTGATCATTTCTCTTTTCCTGATTGATCATTCCTCATTCCTGATTCATCATTCCTGATTCATCATTCCTGATTCCTGATTCATCATTCCTGATTCCTGATTGATCACTCTCCTGATTCCTGATTCCTGATTCCTGAATCATCATTCCTGAATCATCATTCCTGATTCCTGATTCATCATTGCTGATTCCTGATTCATCATTCATCATTCACCATTCCTGATTCCTGATTCATCATTCCTGATTCATCATTCATCATTCCTGATTCATCATTGCTGATTCCTGATTCATCATTCCTGATTCATCATTCCTGATTCCTCATTCCTGATTCATCATTCATCATTCCTGATTCATCATTCCTTATTCCTCATTCATCATTCCTGATTCCTTATTCCTGATTCATCATTCCTGATTCCTGATTCATCATTCATCATTCCTGATTCGTCATTCATCATTCCTGATTCATCATTCCTGATTCCTGATTCCTGATTCATCATTCCTGATTCATCATTCCTGATTCATCATTCCTGATTCCTGATTCATCCATTCCTTATTCCTGATTCATCATTCCTGATTCCTGATTCCTGATTCATCATTCCTGATTCCTGATTCCTGATTCATCATTCCTGATTCCTGATTCCTGATTCATCATTCCTGATTCATTATTCCTGATTCATCATTCATCATTCCTGATTCATCATTCCTGATTCCTGATTCCTGATTCATCATTCCTGATTCATCATTCATCATTCCTGATTCATCATTCCTGATTCCTTATTCCTGATTCATCATTACTGATTCCTGATTCATCATTCATCATTCCTGATTCGTCATTCATCATTCCTGAGTCGTCATTCATCATTCCTGATTCATCATTCTTGATTCCTGATTCTGATTCATCATTCCTGATTCATCATTCCTGATTCATCATTCATCATTCCTGATTCATCATTCCTTATTCCTGATTCATCATTCCTGATTCCTGATTCCTGATTCATCATTCCTGATTCCTGATTCCTGATTCATCATTCCTGATTCATTATTCCTGATTCATCATTCATCATTCCTGATTCATCATTGCTGATTCCTGATTCCTGATTCATCATTCCTGATTCATCATTCCTGATTCCTGATTCATCATTCATGATTCCTGATTCATCATTCCTGATTCATCATTCATCATTCCTGATTCATCATTCCTGATTCCTTATTCCTGATTCATCATTACTGATTCCTGATTCATCATTCATCATTCCTGATTCGTCATTCATCATTCCTGATTCGTCATTCATCATTCCTGATTCATCATTCTTGATTCCTGATTCCTGATTCATCATTCCTGATTCATCATTCCTGATTCATCATTCATCATTCCTGATTCATCATTCCTTATTCCTGATTCATCATTCCTGATTCCTGATTCCTGATTCATCATTCCTGATTCCTGATTCCTGATTCATCATTCCTGATTCATTATTCCTGATTCATCATTCATCATTCCTGATTCATCATTGCTGATTCCTGATTCCTGATTCATCATTCTGATTCATCATTCCTGATTCCTGATTCATCATTCATGATTCCTGATTCATCATTCCTGATTCCTGATTCATCATTCCTGATTCCTGATTCATCATTCCTGATTCATCATTCCTGATTCATCATTCCTGATTCATCATTCATCATTCCTGATTCATCATTGCTGATTCGTGATTCATCATTCATCATTCCTGATTCATCATTCATCATTCCTGATTCGTCATTCATCATTCCTGATTCATCATTTCTGATTCATCATTCCTGATTCATCATTCCTGATTCCTGATTCCTGATTCATCATTCGTGATACATCATTCCTGATTCATCATTCATCATTCATCATTCCTGATTCCCTGATTCATCATTCCTGATTCATCATTCATCATTCCTGATTCATCATTCCTTATTCCTCATTCATCATTCCTGATTCCTTATTCCTGAGTCATCATTCCTGATTCCTGATTCATCATTCATCATTCCTGATTCGTCATTCATCATTCCTGATTCATCATTCCTGATTCCTGATTCCTGATTCATCATTCCTGATTCATCATTCCTGATTCATCATTCCTGATTCCTGATTCATCATTCCTTATTCCTGATTCATCATTCCTGATTCCTGATTCCTGATTCATCATTCCTGATTCCTGATTCCTGATTCATCATTCCTGATTCCTGATTCCTGATTCATCATTCCTGATTCATTATTCCTGATTCATCATTCATCATTCCTGATTCATCATTCCTGATTCCTGATTCATCATTCCTGATTCATCATTCATCATTCCTGATTCATCATTCCTGATTCCTTATTCCTGATTCATCATTACTGATTCCTGATTCATCATTCATCATTCCTGATTCGTCATTCATCATTCCTGATTCGTCATTCATCATTCCTGATTCATCATTCTTGATTCCTGATTCCTGATTCATCATTCCTGATTCATCATTCCTGATTCATCATTCATCATTCCTGATTCATCATTCCTTATTCCTGATTCATCATTCCTGATTCCTGATTCCTGATTCATCATTCCTGATTCCTGATTCCTGATTCGTCATTCCTGATTCATTATTCCTGATTCATCATTCATCATTCCTGATTCATCATTCCTGATTCATCATTCCTGATTCATCATTCCTGATTCATCATTCCTGATTCCTGATTCATCATTCATGATTCCTGATTCATCATTCCTGATTCCTGATTCATCATTCCTGATTCCTGATTCATCATTCCTGATTCATCATTCCTGATTCATCATTCCTGATTCATCATTCATCATTCCTGATTCATCATTCCTGATTCGTGATTCATCATTCATCATTCCTGATTCATCATTCATCATTCCTGATTCGTCATTCATCATTCCTGATTCATCGTTTCTGATTCATCATTCCTGATTCATCATTCCTGATTCCTGATTCCTGATTCATCATTCGTGATACATCATTCCTGATTCATCATTCATCATTCATCATTCCTGATTCCTGATTCATCATTCCTGATTCATCATTCCTGATTCATCATTCATCATTCCTGATTCATCATTCGTGATTCCTGATTCATCATTGCTGATTTCTGATTCATCATTCATCATTCCTGATTCCTGATTCATCATTCCTGATTCATCATTCATCATTCCTGATTCCTGATTCATCATTCCTGATTCATCATTCATCATTCCTGATTCATCATTCCTGAATCATCATTCCTGATTCCTGATTCATCATTCCTGATTCCTGATTCATCATTCCTGATTCATCATTCCTGATTACTGACTCATCATTCATCATTCCTGATTCATCATTCCTTATTCCTGATTCATCATTCCTGATTCTTGATTCCTGATTCATCATTCCTGATTCATCATTCCTGATTCATCATTCATCATTCCTGATTCATCATTCCTTATTCCTGATTCATCATTCTGATTCTTGATTCCTGATTCATCATTCCTGATTCATCATTCCTGATTCATTATTCCTGATTCATCATTCATCATTCCTGATTCATCATTCCTGATTCCTGATTCCTGATTCATCATTCCTGATTCCTGATTCATCATTCCTGATTCCTGATTCATCATTCCTGATTCCTGATTCATCATTCCTGATTCATCATTCATCAGTTCCTGATTCCTGATTCATCATTCCTCTTTCCTGATTCATCATTCCTGATTCCTGATTCATCATTCCTGATTCCTGATTCATCATTCCTCATTCCTGATTCATCAATCCTCATTCCTGATTCATCAATCCTCATTCCTGATTGATCATCCCTCTTTCCTGATTGATCATTCCTCATTCCTGATTCATCATTCCTGATTCCTGATTCATCATTCCTGATTCCTGATTGATCACTCCTGATTCCTGATTCCTGATTCCTGATTCATCATTCCTGATTCATCATTCCTGATTCCTGATTCATCATTGCTGATTCCTGATTCATCATTCATCATTCATCATTCCTGATTCCTGATTCATCATTCCTGATTCATCATTCATCATTCCTGATTCATCATTCCTGATTCCACATTCCTGATTCATCATTTATCATTCCTGATTCATCATTCCTTATTCCTCATTCATCATTCCTGATTCCTTATTCCTGATTCATCATTCCTGATTCCTGATTCATCATTCATCATTCCTGATTCGTCATTCATCATTCCTGATTCATCATTCCTGATTCCTGATTCCTGATTCATCATTCCTGATTCATCATTCCTGATTCATCATTCCTTATTCCTGATTCATCATTCCTGATTCCTGATTCCTGATTCCTGATTCCTGATTCCTGATTCATCATTCCTGATTCCTGATTCCTGATTCATCATTCCTGATTCATTATTCCTGATTCATCATTCATCATTCCTGATTCATCATTCCTGATTCCTGATTCCTGATTCATGATTCCTGATTCATCATTCCTGATTCCTGATTCGTCATTCATGATTCCTGATTCATCATTCCTGATTCCTGATTCATCATTCCTGATTCCTGATTCATCATTCCTGATTCATGATTCAACATTCCTGATTCCTGATTCATCAATCCTCTTTCATGATTCATCATTCCTGATTCCTGATTCATCATTCCTGATTCCTGATTCATCATTCCTGATTCCTGATTCCTGATTCATCATTCCTGATTCATCATTCCTGATTCATCATTCATCATTCCTGATCCTGATTCATCATTCATCATTCCTGATTCATCATTCTTGATTCATCATTCCTGATTCATGATTCCTGATTCATGATTCCTGATTCATCATTCCTGATTCATCATTCCTGATTCCTGATTCATCATTGCTGATTCCTGATTCATCATTCATCATTCCTGATTCCTGATTCATCATTCCTGATTCATCATTCATCATTCCTGATTCATCATTGCTGATTCCTGATTCATCATTCCTGATTCATCATTCCTGATTCCTCATTCCTGATTCATCATTCGTCATTCCT
The DNA here is from genome assembly GCA_030867875.1 of Actinernus sp. WN-2022. Classification (NCBI taxonomy): domain Eukaryota; kingdom Metazoa; phylum Cnidaria; class Anthozoa; order Actiniaria; family Actinernidae; genus Actinernus; species Actinernus sp. WN-2022. Next base: position 20,482 of record JAOWCC010000767.1, read on the forward strand.
GATTCATCATTCCCTATTCCTGATTCAACATTCCTGATTCCTTATTCCTGATTCATCATTCCTGATTCCTGATTCATCATTCATCATGCCTGATTCGTCATTCATCATTCCTGATTCATCATTCCTGATTCCTGATTCCTGATTCCTGATTCCTGATTCATCATTCCTGATTCATCATTCCTGATTCATCATTCATCATTCCTGATTCATCATTCCTGATTCCTGATTCATCATTCCTGATTCATCATTCCTGATTCATCATTCCTGATTCCTGATTCATCATTCCTTATTCCTGATTCATCATTCCTGATTCCTGATTCCTGATTCATCATTCCTGAATCATCATTCCTGATTCCTGATTCATCAGTGCTGATTCCTGATTCATCATTCATCATTCACCATTCCTGATTCCTGATTCATCATTCCTGATTCATCATTCATCATTCCTGATTCATCATTGCTGATTCCTGATTCATCATTCCTGATTCATCATTCCTGATTCCTCATTCCTGATTCATCATTCATCATTCCTGATTCATCATTCCTTATTCCTCATTCATCATTCCTGATTCCTTATTCCTGATTCATCATTCCTGATTCCTGATTCATCATTCATCATTCCTGATTCGTCATTCATCATTCCTGATTCATCATTCCTGATTCCTGATTCCTGATTCATCATTCCTGATTCATCATTCCTGATTCATCATTCCTGATTCCTGATTCATCATTCCTTATTCCTGATTCATCATTCCTGATTCCTGATTCCTGATTCATCATTCCTGATTCCTGATTCCTGATTCATCATTCCTGATTCCTGATTCCTGATTCATCATTCCTGATTCATTATTCCTGATTCATCATTCATCATTCCTGATTCCTGATTCCTGATTCATCATTCCTGATTCATCATTCATCATTCCTGATTCATCATTCCTGATTCCTTATTCCTGATTCATCATTCCTGATTCATTATTCCTGATTCATCATTCATCATTCCTGATTCATCATTCCTGATTCCTGATTCCTGATTCATCATTCCTGATTCATCATTCATCATTCCTGATTCATCATTCCTGATTCCTTATTCCTGATTCATCATTACTGATTCCTGATTCATCATTCATCATTCCTGATTCGTCATTCATCATTCCTGATTCGTCATTCATCATTCCTGATTCATCATTCTTGATTCCTGATTCCTGATTCATCATTCCTGATTCATCATTCCTGATTCATCATTCATCATTCCTGATTCATCATTCCTTATTCCTGATTCATCATTCCTGATTCCTGATTCCTGATTCATCATTCCTGATTCCTGATTCCTGATTCATCATTCCTGATTCATTATTCCTGATTCATCATTCATCATTCCTGATTCATCATTGCTGATTCCTGATTCCTGATTCATCATTCCTGATTCATCATTCCTGATTCCTGATTCATCATTCATGATTCCTGATTCATCATTCCTGATTCCTGATTCATCATTCCTGATTCCTGATTCATCATTCCTGATTCATCATTCCTGATTCATCATTCCTGATTCATCATTCATCATTCCTGATTCATCATTCCTGATTCGTGATTCATCATTCATCATTCCTGATTCATCATTCATCATTCCTGATTCGTCATTCATCATTCCTGATTCATCATTTCTGATTCATCATTCCTGATTCATCATTCCTGATTCCTGATTCCTGATTCATCATTCGTGATACATCATTCCTGATTCATCATTCATCATTCATCATTCCTGATTCCTGATTCATCATTCCTGATTCATCATTCCTGATTCATCATTCATCATTCCTGATTCATCATTCGTGATTCCTGATTCATCATTGCTGATTTCTGATTCATCATTCATCATTCCTGATTCCTGATTCCTGATTCATCATTCCTGATTCATTATTCCTGATTCATCATTCATCATTCCTGATTCATCATTCCTGATTCCTGATTCCTGATTCATCATTCCTGATTCATCATTCATCATTCCTGATTCATCATTCCTGATTCCTTATTCCTGATTCATCATTACTGATTCCTGATTCATCATTCATCATTCCTGATTCGTCATTCATCATTCCTGATTCATCATTCTTGATTCCTGATTCCTGATTCATCATTCCTGATTCATCATTCCTGATTCATCATTCATCATTCCTGATTCATCATTCCTTATTCCTGATTCATCATTCCTGATTCCTGATTCCTGATTCATCATTCCTGATTCCTGATTCCTGATTCATCATTCCTGATTCATTATTCCTGATTCATCATTCATCATTCCTGATTCATCATTGCTGATTCCTGATTCCTGATTCATCATTCCTGATTCATCATTCCTGATTCCTGATTCATCATTCATGATTCCTGATTCATCATTCCTGATTCCTGATTCATCATTCCTGATTCCTGATTCATCATTCCTGATTCATCATTCCTGATTCATCATTCCTGATTCATCATTCATCATTCCTGATTCATCATTCCTGATTCGTGATTCATCATTCATCATTCCTGATTCATCATTCATCATTCCTGATTCGTCATTCATCATTCCTGATTCATCATTTCTGATTCATCATTCCTGATTCATCATTCCTGATTCCTGATTCCTGATTCATCATTCGTGATACATCATTCCTGATTCATCATTCATCATTCATCATTCCTGATTCCTGATTCATCATTCCTGATTCATCATTCCTGATTCATCATTCATCATTCCTGATTCATCATTCGTGATTCCTGATTCATCATTGCTGATTTCTGATTCATCATTCCTGATTCATCATTCCTGATTCCTGATTCATCATTCCTTATTCCTGATTCATCATTCCTGATTCCTGATTCCTGATTCATCATTCCTGATTCCTGATTCCTGATTCATCATTCCTGATTCCTGATTCCTGATTCATCATTCCTGATTCATTATTCCTGATTCATCATTCATCATTCCTGATTCATCATTCCTGATTCCTGATTCCTGATTCATCATTCCTGATTCATCATTCATCATTCCTGATTCATCATTCCTGATTCCTTATTCCTGATTCATCATTACTGATTCCTGATTCATCATTCATCATTCCTGATTCGTCATTCATCATTCCTGATTCGTCATTCATCATTCCTGATTCATCATTCTTGATTCCTGATTCCTGATTCATCATTCCTGATTCATCATTCCTGATTCATCATTCATCATTCCTGATTCATCATTCCTTATTCCTGATTCATCATTCCTGATTCCTGATTCCTGATTCATCATTCCTGATTCCTTATTCCTGATTCATCATTCCTGATTCCTGATTCATCATTCATCATTCCTGATTCGTCATTCATCATTCCTGATTCATCATTCCTGATTCCTGATTCCTGATTCATCATTCCTGATTCATCATTCCTGATTCATCATTCCTGATTCCTGATTCATCATTCCTTATTCCTGATTCATCATTCCTGATTCCTGATTCCTGATTCATCATTCCTGATTCCTGATTGCTGATTCATCATTCCTGATTCCTGATTCCTGATTCATCATTCCTGATTCATTATTCCTGATTCATCATTCATCATTCCTGATTCATCATTCCTGATTCCTGATTCCTGATTCATCATTCCTGATTCATCATTCATCATTCCTGATTCATCATTCCTGATTCCTTATTCCTGATTCATCATTACTGATTCCTGATTCATCATTCATCATTCCTGATTCGTCATTCATCATTCCTGATTCGTCATTCATCATTCCTGATTCATCATTCTTGATTCCTGATTCCTGATTCATCATTCCTGATTCATCATTCCTGATTCATCATTCATCATTCCTGATTCATCATTCCTTATTCCTGATTCATCATTCCTGATTCCTGATTCCTGATTCATCATTCCTGATTCCTGATTCCTGATTCATCATTCCTGATTCATTATTCCTGATTCATCATTCATCATTCCTGATTCATCATTGCTGATTCCTGATTCCTGATTCATCATTCCTGATTCATCATTCCTGATTCCTGATTCATCATTCATGATTCCTGATTCATCATTCCTGATTCCTGATTCATCATTCCTGATTCCTGATTCATCATTCCTGATTCATCATTCCTGATTCATCATTCCTGATTCATCATTCATCATTCCTGATTCATCATTCCTGATTCCTGATTCCTGATTCATCATTCCTGATTCCTTATTCCTGATTCATCATTCCTGATTCCTGATTCATCATTCATCATTCCTGATTCGTCATTCATCATTCCTGATTCATCATTCCTGATTCCTGATTCCTGATTCATCATTCCTGATTCATCATTCCTGATTCATCATTCCTGATTCCTGATTCATCATTCCTTATTCCTGATTCATCATTCCTGATTCCTGATTCCTGATTCATCATTCCTGATTCCTGATTCCTGATTCATCATTCCTGATTCCTGATTCCTGATTCATCATTCCTGATTCATTATTCCTGATTCATCATTCATCATTCCTGATTCATCATTCCTGATTCCTTATTCCTGATTCATCATTACTGATTCCTGATTCATCATTCATCATTCCTGATTCGTCATTCATCATTCCTGATTCGTCATTCATCATTCCTGATTCATCATTCTTGATTCCTGATTCCTGATTCATCATTCCTGATTCATCATTCCTGATTCATCATTCATCATTCCTGATTCATCATTCCTTATTCCTGATTCATCATTCCTGATTCCTGATTCCTGATTCATCATTCCTGATTCCTGATTCCTGATTCATCATTCCTGATTCATTATTCCTGATTCATCATTCATCATTCCTGATTCATCATTGCTGATTCCTGATTCCTGATTCATCATTCCTGATTCATCATTCCTGATTCCTGATTCATCATTCATGATTCCTGATTCATCATTCCTGATTCCTGATTCATCATTCCTGATTCATCATTCCTGATTCATCATTCCTGATTCATCATTCCTGATTCATCATTCATCATTCCTGATTCATCATTCCTGATTCGTGATTCATCATTCATCATTCCTGATTCATCATTCATCATTCCTGATTCGTCATTCATCATTCCTGATTCATCATTTCTGATTCATCATTCCTGATTCATCATTCCTGATTCCTGATTCCTGATTCATCATTCGTGATACATCATTCCTGATTCATCATTCATCATTCATCATTCCTGATTCCTGATTCATCATTCCTGATTCATCATTCCTGATTCATCATTCATCATTCCTGATTCATCATTCGTGATTCCTGATTCATCATTGCTGATTTCTGATTCATCATTCATCATTCCTGATTCCTGATTCATCATTCCTGATTCATCATTCATCATTCCTGATTCCTGATTCATCATTCCTGATTCATCATTCATCATTCCTGATTCATCATTCCTGAATCATCATTCCTGATTCCTGATTCATCATTCCTGATTCCTGATTCATCATTCCTGATTCTTGATTCCTGATTCATCATTCCTGATTCATCATTCCTGATTCATCATTCATCATTCCTGATTCATCATTCCTTATTCCTGATTCATCATTCCTGATTCTTGATTCCTGATTCATCATTCCTGATTCATCATTCCTGATTCATTATTCCTGATTCATCATTCATCATTCCTGATTCATCATTCCTGATTCCTGATTCCTGATTCATCATTCCTGATTCCTGATTCATCATTCCTGATTCCTGATTCATCATTCCTGATTCCTGATTCATCATTCCTGATTCATCATTCATCATTCCTGATTCCTGATTCATCATTCCTCTTTCCTGATTCATCATTCCTGATTCCTGATTCATCATTCCTGATTCCTGATTCATCATTCCTCATTCCTGATTCATCAATCCTCATTCCTGATTCATCAATCCTCATTCCTGATTGATCATCCCTCTTTCCTGATTGATCATTCCTCATTCCTGATTCATCATTCCTGATTCCTGATTCATCATTCCTGATTCCTGATTGATCACTCCTGATTCCTGATTCCTGATTCATCATTCCTGATTCATCATTCCTGATTCCTGATTCATCATTGCTGATTCCTGATTCATCATTCATCATTCATCATTCCTGATTCCTGATTCATCATTCCTGATTCATCATTCATCATTCCTGAATCATCATTGCTGATTCCTGATTCATCATTCCTGATTCATCATTCCTGATTCCACATTCCTGATTCATCATTTATCATTCCTGATTCATCATTCCTTATTCCTCATTCATCATTCCTGATTCCTTATTCCTGATTCATCATTCCTGATTCCTGATTCATCATTCATCATTCCTGATTCGTCATTCATCATTCCTGATTCATCATTCCTGATTCCTGATTCCTGATTCATCATTCCTGATTCATCATTCCTGATTCATCATTCCTTATTCCTGATTCATCATTCCTGATTCCTGATTCCTGATTCCTGATTCCTGATTCCTGATTCATCATTCCTGATTCCTGATTCCTGATTCATCATTCCTGATTCATTATTCCTGATTCATCATTCATCATTCCTGATTCATCATTCCTGATTCCTGATTCCTGATTCATGATTCCTGATTCATCATTCCTGATTCCTGATTCGTCATTCATGATTCCTGATTCATCATTCCTGATTCCTGATTCATCATTCCTGATTCCTGATTCATCATTCCTGATTCATGATTCAACATTCCTGATTCCTGATTCATCAATCCTCTTTCATGATTCATCATTCCTGATTCCTGATTCATCATTCCTGATTCCTGATTCATCATTCCTGATTCCTGATTCCTGATTCATCATTCCTGATTCATCATTCCTGATTCATCATTCATCATTCCTGATTCATCATTCCTGATTCCTGATTCATCATTCATCATTCCTGAGTCATCATTCTTGATTCATCATTCCTGATTCATGATTCCTGATTCATGATTCCTGATTCATCATTCCTGATTCATCATTCCTGATTCCTGATTCATCATTGCTGATTCCTGATTCATCATTCATCATTCCTGATTCCTGATTCATCATTCCTGATTCATCATTCATCATTCCTGATTCATCATTGCTGATTCCTGATTCATCATTCCTGATTCATCATTCCTGATTCCTCATTCCTGATTCATCATTCGTCATTCCTGATTCATCATTCCCTATTCCTGATTCAACATTCCTGATTCCTTATTCCTGATTCATCATTCCTGATTCCTGATTCATCATTCATCATGCCTGATTCGTCATTCATCATTCCTGATTCATCATTCCTGATTCCTGATTCCTGATTCCTGATTCCTGATTCATCATTCCTGATTCATCATTCCTGATTCATCATTCATCATTCCTGATTCATCATTCCTGATTCCTGATTCATCATTCCTGATTCATCATTCCTGATTCATCATTCCTGATTCCTGATTCATCATTCCTTATTCCTGATTCATCATTCCTGATTCCTGATTCCTGATTCATCATTCCTGAATCATCATTCCTGATTCCTGATTCATCAGTGCTGATTCCTGATTCATCATTCATCATTCACCATTCCTGATTCCTGATTCATCATTCCTGATTCATCATTCATCATTCCTGATTCATCATTGCTGATTCCTGATTCATCATTCCTGATTCATCATTCCTGATTCCTCATTCCTGATTCATCATTCATCATTCCTGATTCATCATTCCTTATTCCTCATTCATCATTCCTGATTCCTTATTCCTGATTCATCATTCCTGATTCCTGATTCATCATTCATCATTCCTGATTCGTCATTCATCATTCCTGATTCATCATTCCTGATTCCTGATTCCTGATTCATCATTCCTGATTCATCATTCCTGATTCATCATTCCTGATTCCTGATTCATCATTCCTTATTCCTGATTCATCATTCCTGATTCCTGATTCCTGATTCATCATTCCTGATTCCTGATTCCTGATTCATCATTCCTGATTCCTGATTCCTGATTCATCATTCCTGATTCATTATTCCTGATTCATCATTCATCATTCCTGATTCCTGATTCCTGATTCATCATTCCTGATTCATCATTCATCATTCCTGATTCATCATTCCTGATTCCTTATTCCTGATTCATCATTACTGATTCCTGATTCATCATTCATCATTCCTGATTCGTCATTCATCATTCCTGATTCATCATTCTTGATTCCTGATTCCTGATTCATCATTCCTGATTCATCATTCCTGATTCATCATTCATCATTCCTGATTCATCATTCCTTATTCCTGATTCATCATTCCTGATTCCTGATTCCTGATTCATCATTCCTGATTCCTGATTCCTGATTCCTGATTCCTGATTCATCATTCCTGATTCATTATTCCTGATTCATCATTCATCATTCCTGATTCATCATTCCTGATTCCTGATTCCTGATTCATCATTCCTGATTCATCATTCATCATTCCTGATTCATCATTCCTGATTCCTTATTCCTGATTCATCATTACTGATTCCTGATTCATCATTCATCATTCCTGATTCGTCATTCATCATTCCTGATTCATCATTCTTGATTCCTGATTCCTGATTCATCATTCCTGATTCATCATTCCTGATTCATCATTCATCATTCCTGATTCATCATTCCTTATTCCTGATTCATCATTCCTGATTCCTGATTCCTGATTCATCATTCCTGATTCCTGATTCCTGATTCATCATTCCTGATTCATTATTCCTGATTCATCATTCATCATTCCTGATTCATCATTGCTGATTCCTGATTCCTGATTCATCATTCCTGATTCATCATTCCTGATTCCTGATTCATCATTCATGATTCCTGATTCATCATTCCTGATTCCTGATTCATCATTCCTGATTCCTGATTCATCATTCCTGATTCATCATTCCTGATTCATCATTCCTGATTCATCATTCATCATTCCTGATTCATCATTCCTGATTCGTGATTCATCATTCATCATTCCTGATTCATCATTCATCATTCCTGATTCGTCATTCATCATTCCTGATTCATCATTTCTGATTCATCATTCCTGATTCATCATTCCTGATTCCTGATTCCTGATTCATCATTCGTGATACATCATTCCTGATTCATCATTCATCATTCATCATTCCTGATTCCTGATTCATCATTCCTGATTCATCATTCCTGATTCATCATTCATCATTCCTGATTCATCATTCGTGATTCCTGATTCATCATTGCTGATTTCTGATTCATCATTCATCATTCCTGATTCCTGATTCATCATTCCTGATTCATCATTCATCATTCCTGATTCCTGATTCATCATTCCTGATTCATCATTCATCATTCCTGATTCATCATTCCTGAATCATCATTCCTGATTCCTGATTCATCATTCCTGATTCCTGATTCATCATTCCTGATTCATCATTCCTGATTACTGACTCATCATTCATCATTCCTGATTCATCATTCCTTATTCCTGATTCATCATTCCTGATTCTTGATTCATCATTCCTCATTCCTGATTCATCAATCCTCATTCCTGATTCATCATTCCTGATTCCTGATTGATCATCCCTCTTTCCTGATTGAACATTCCTCATTCCTGATTCATCATTCCTGATTCCTGATTCATCATTCCTGATTCCTGATTGATCACTCCTGATTCCTGATTCCTGATTCATCATTCCTGATTCATCATTCCTGATTCCTGATTCATCATTGCTGATTCCTGATTCATCATTCATCATTCATCATTCCTGATTCCTGATTCATCATTCCTGATTCATCATTCATCATTCCTGAATCATCATTGCTGATTCCTGATTCATCATTCCAGATTCATCATTCCTGATTCCACATTCCTGATTCATCATTTATCATTCCTGATTCATCATTCCTTATTCCTCATTCATCATTCCTGATTCCTTATTCCTGATTCATCATTCCTGATTCCTGATTCATCATTCATCATTCCTGATTCGTCATTCATCATTCCTGATTCATCATTCCTGATTCCTGATTCCTGATACATCATTCCTGATTCATCATTCCTGATTCATCATTCCTTATTCCTGATTCATCATTCCTGATTCCTGATTCCTGATTCCTGATTCCTGATTCCTGATTCCTGATTCATCATTCCTGATTCCTGATTCCTGATTCATCATTCCTGATTCATTATTCCTGATTCATCATTCATCATTCCTGATTCATCATTCCTGATTCCTGATTCATCATTCCTGATTCATCATTCCTGATTCCTGATTCATCATTCATGATTCCTGATTCATCATTCCTGATTCCTGATTCATCATTCCTGATTCCTGATTCATCATTCCTGATTCATGATTCAACATTCCTGATTCCTGATTCATCAATCCTCTTTCATGATTCATCATTCCTGATTCCTGATTCATCATTCCTGATTCCTGATTCATCATTCCTGATTCCTGATTCCTGATTCATCATTCCTGATTCATCATTCCTGATTCATCATTCATCATTCCTGATTCATCATTCCTGATTCCTGATTCATCATTCCTGATTCATCATTCATCATTCCTGATTCGTCATTCATCATTCCTGATTCATCATTCCTGATTCATCATTCCTGATTCATGATTCCTGATTCATCATTCCTGATTCATCATTCCTGATTCCTGATTCATCAATCCTCTTTCATGATTCATCATTCATCATTCCTGATTCCTGATTCATCATTCCTGATTCATCATTCATCATTCCTGATTCATCATTGCTGATTCCTGATTCATCATTCCTGATTCATCATTCCTGATTCCTCATTCCTGATTCATCATTCGTCATTCCTGATTCATCATTCCTTATTCCTGATTCAACATTCCTGATTCCTTATTCCTGATTCATCATTCCTGATTCCTGATTCATCATTCATCATGCCTGATTCGTCATTCATCATTCCTGATTCATCATTCCTGATTCCTGATTCCTGATTCCTGATTCCTGATTCATCATTCCTGATTCATCATTCCTGATTCATCATTCATCATTCCTGATTCATCATTCCTGATTCCTGATTCATCATTCATCATTCCTGATTCATCATTCATCATTCCTGATTCGTCATTCATCATTCCTGATTCATCATTCTTGATTCATCATTCCTGATTCATCATTCCTGATTCCTGATTCATCATTCCTGATTCCTGATTCATCATTCCTGATTCATCATTCATCATTCCTGATTCCTGATTCATCATTCCTGATTCCTGATTCATCATTCCTGATTCCTGATTCATCATTCCTCATTCCTGATTCATCAATCCTCATTCCTGATTCATCATTCCTGATTCCTGATTGATCATCCCTCTTTCCTGATTGATCATTCCTCATTCCTGATTCATCATTCCTGATTCCTGATTCATCATTCCTGATTCCTGATTGATCACTCCTGATTCCTGATTCCTGATTCATCATTCCTGATTCATCATTCATCATTCCTGAATCATCATTGCTGATTCCTGATTCATCATTCCTGATTCATCATTCCTGATTCCACATTCCTGATTCATCATTTATCATTCCTGATTCATCATTCCTTATTCCTCATTCATCATTCATCATTCCTGATTCGTCATTCATCATTCCTGATTCATCATTCCTGATTCCTGATTCCTGATTCATCATTCCTGATTCATCATTCCTGATTCATCATTCCTTATTCCTGATTCATCATTCCTGATTCCTGATTCCTGATTCCTGATTCCTGATTCCTGATTCATCATTCCTGATTCCTGATTCCTGATTCCTGATTCATCATTCCTGATTCATTATTCCTGATTCATCATTCATCATTCCTGATTCATCATTCCTGATTCATCATTCCTGATTCCTGATTCCTGATTCATCATTCCTGATTCATCATTCCTGATTCCTGATTCATCATTCATGATTCCTGATTCATCATTCCTGATTCCTGATTCATCATTCCTGATTCCTGATTCATCATTCCTGATTCATGATTCAACATTCCTGATTCCTGATTCATCAATCCTCTTTCATGATTCATCATTCCTGATTCCTGATTCATCATTCCTGATTCCTGATTCATCATTCCTGATTCCTGATTCCTGATTCATCATTCCTGATTCATCATTCCTGATTCATCATTCATCATTCCTGATTCATCATTCCTGATTCCTGATTCATCATTCCTGATTCATCATTCATCATTCCTGATTCGTCATTCATCATTCCTGATTCATCATTCCTGATTCATCATTCCTGATTCATGATTCCTGATTCATCATTCCTGATTCATCATTCCTGATTCCTGATTCATCATTGCTGATTCCTGATTCATCATTCATCATTCCTGATTCCTGATTCATCATTCCTGATTCATCATTCATCATTCCTGATTCATCATTGCTGATTCCTGATTCATCATTCCTGATTCATCATTCCTGATTCCTCATTCCTGATTCATCATTCGTCATTCCTGATTCATCATTCCTTATTCCTGATTCAACATTCCTGATTCCTTATTCCTGATTCATCATTCCTGATTCCTGATTCATCATTCATCATGCCTGATTCGTCATTCATCATTCCTGATTCATCATTCCTGATTCCTGATTCCTGATTCCTGATTCCTGATTCATCATTCCTGATTCATCATTCATCATTCCTGATTCATCATTCCTGATTCCTGATTCATCATTCATCATTCCTGATTCATCATTCATCATTCCTGATTCGTCATTCATCATTCCTGATTCATCATTCTTGATTCATCATTCCTGATTCATCATTCCTGATTCCTTATTCCTGATTCATCATTCCTGATTCCTGATTCATCATTCCTGATTCCTGATTCATCATTGCTGATTCCTGATTCATCATTCATCATTCCTGATTCCTGATTCATCATTCCTGATTCATCATTCATCATTCCTGATTCATCATTGCTGATTCCTGATTCATCATTCCTGATTCATCATTCCTGATTCCTCTTTCCTGATTCATCATTCATCATTCCTGATTCATCATTCCTTATTCATCATTCCTGATTCCTTATTCCTGATTCATCATTCCTGATTCCTGATTCATCATTCATCATTCCTGATTCGTCATTCATCATTCCTGATTCATCATTCCTTATTCCTGATTCATCATTCCTGATTCCTGATTCCTGATTCATCATTCCTGATTCCTGATTCATCAATCCTCTTTCATGATTCATCATTCCTGATTCCTGATTCCTGATTCATCATTCCTGATTCATCATTCCTGATTCATCATTCCTGATTCCTGATTCATCATTCATCATTCCTGATTCATCATTCATCATTCCTGGTTCGTCATTCATCATTCCTGATTCATCATTCCTGATTCATCATTCCTGATTCATCATTCCTGATTCATCATTCATCATTCCTGATTCCTGATTCATCATTCCTGATTCCTGATTCATCATTCCTGATTCCTGATTCATCATTCCTGATTCATCATTCTGATTCATCATTCCTGATTCATCATTCATCATTCCTGATTCATCATTCCTGATTCGTGATTCATCATTCATCATTCCTGATTCATCATTCATCATTCCTGATTCGTCATTCATCATTCCTGATTCATCATTTCTGATTCATCATTCCTGATTCATCATTCCTGATTCCTGATTCCTGATTCATCATTCGTGATACATCATTCCTGATTCATCATTCATCATTCATCATTCCTGATTCCTGATTCATCATTCCTGATTCATCATTCATCATTCCTGATTCATCATTCCTTATTCCTCATTCATCATTCCTGATTCCTTATTCCTGATTCATCATTCCTGATTCCTGATTCATCATTCATCATTCCTGATTCGTCATTCATCATTCCTGATTCATCATTCCTGATTCCTGATTCCTGATTCATCATTCCTGATTCATCATTCCTGATTCATCATTCCTGATTCCTGATTCATCATTCCTTATTCCTGATTCATCATTCCTGATTCCTGATTCCTGATTCATCATTCCTGATTCCTGATTCCTGATTCATCATTCCTGTTTCCTGATTCCTGATTCATCATTCCTGATTCATTATTCCTGATTCATCATTCATCATTCCTGATTCATCATTCCTGATTCCTGATTCCTGATTCATCATTCCTGATTCATCATTCATCATTCCTGATTCATCATTCCTGATTCCTTATTCCTGATTCATCATTACTGATTCCTGATTCATCATTCATCATTCCTGATTCGTCATTCATCATTCCTGATTCGTCATTCATCATTCCTGATTCATCATTCTTGATTCCTGATTCCTGATTCATCATTCCTGATTCATCATTCCTGATTCATCATTCATCATTCCTGATTCATCATTCCTTATTCCTGATTCATCATTCCTGATTCCTGATTCCTGATTCATCATTCCTGATTCCTGATTCCTGATTCATCATTCCTGATTCATTATTCCTGATTCATCATTCATCATTCCTGATTCATCATTGCTGATTCCTGATTCCTGATTCATCATTCCTGATTCATCATTCCTGATTCCTGATTCATCATTCATGATTCCTGATTCATCATTCCTGATTCCTGATTCATCATTCCTGATTCCTGATTCATCATTCCTGATTCATCATTCCTGATTCATCATTCCTGATTCATCATTCATCATTCCTGATTCATCATTCCTGATTCGTGATTCATCATTCATCATTCCTGATTCATCATTCATCATTCCTGATTCGTCATTCATCATTCCTGATTCATCATTTCTGATTCATCATTCCTGATTCATCATTCCTGATTCCTGATTCATCATTCCTCATTCTTGATTCCTGATTCATCATTCCTGATTCATCATTCCTGATTCATTATTCCTGATTCATCATTCATCATTCCTGATTCATCATTCCTGATTCCTGATTCCTGATTCATCATTCCTGATTCCTGATTCATCATTCCTGATTCCTGATTCATCATTCCTGATTCCTGATTCATCATTCCTGATTCATCATTCATCATTCCTGATTCCTGATTCATCATTCCTCTTTCCTGATTCATCATTCCTGATTCCTGATTCATCATTCCTGATTCCTGATTCATCATTCCTCATTCCTGATTCATCAATCCTCATTCCTGATTCATCAATCCTCATTCCTGATTGATCATCCCTCTTTCCTGATTGATCATTCCTCATTCCTGATTCATCATTCCTGATTCCTGATTCATCATTCCTGATTCCTGATTCGTCATTCATCATTCCTGATTCATCATTCCTGATTCCTGATTCCTGATTCATCATTCCTGATTCATCATTCCTGATTCATCATTCCTGATTCCTGATTCATCATTCCTTATTCCTGATTCATCATTCCTGATTCCTGATTCCTGATTCATCATTCCTGATTCCTGATTCCTGATTCATCATTCCTGTTTCCTGATTCCTGATTCATCATTCCTGATTCATTATTCCTGATTCATCATTCATCATTCCTGATTCATCATTCCTGATTCCTGATTCCTGATTCATCATTCCTGATTCATCATTCATCATTCCTGATTCATCATTCCTGATTCCTTATTCCTGATTCATCATTACTGATTCCTGATTCATCATTCATCATTCCTGATTCGTCATTCATCATTCCTGATTCGTCATTCATCATTCCTGATTCATCATTCTTGATTCCTGATTCCTGATTCATCATTCCTGATTCATCATTCCTGATTCATCATTCATCATTCCTGATTCATCATTCCTTATTCCTGATTCATCATTCCTGATTCCTGATTCCTGATTCATCATTCCTGATTCCTGATTCCTGATTCATCATTCCTGATTCATTATTCCTGATTCATCATTCATCATTCCTGATTCATCATTGCTGATTCCTGATTCCTGATTCATCATTCCTGATTCATCATTCCTGATTCCTGATTCATCATTCATGATTCCTGATTCATCATTCCTGATTCCTGATTCATCATTCCTGATTCCTGATTCATCATTCCTGATTCATCATTCCTGATTCATCATTCCTGATTCATCATTCATCATTCCTGATTCATCATTCCTGATTCGTGATTCATCATTCATCATTCCTGATTCATCATTCATCATTCCTGATTCGTCATTCATCATTCCTGATTCATCATTTCTGATTCATCATTCCTGATTCATCATTCCTGATTCCTGATTCATCATTCCTCATTCTTGATTCCTGATTCATCATTCCTGATTCATCATTCCTGATTCATTATTCCTGATTCATCATTCATCATTCCTGATTCATCATTCCTGATTCCTGATTCCTGATTCATCATTCCTGATTCCTGATTCATCATTCCTGATTCCTGATTCATCATTCCTGATTCCTGATTCATCATTCCTGATTCATCATTCATCATTCCTGATTCCTGATTCATCATTCCTCTTTCCTGATTCATCATTCCTGATTCCTGATTCATCATTCCTGATTCCTGATTCATCATTCCTCATTCCTGATTCATCAATCCTCATTCCTGATTCATCAATCCTCATTCCTGATTGATCATCCCTCTTTCCTGATTGATCATTCCTCATTCCTGATTCATCATTCCTGATTCCTGATTCATCATTCCTGATTCCTGATTGATCACTCCTGATTCCTGATTCCTGATTCCTGATTCATCATTCCTGATTCATCATTCCTGATTCCTGATTCATCATTGCTGATTCCTGATTCATCATTCATCATTCATCATTCCTGATTCCTGATTCATCATTCCTGATTCATCATTCATCATTCCTGAATCATCATTGCTGATTCCTGATTCATCATTCCTGATTCATCATTCCTGATTCCACATTCCTGATTCATCATTTATCATTCCTGATTCATCATTCCTTATTCCTCATTCATCATTCCTGATTCCTTATTCCTGATTCATCATTCCTGATTCCTGATTCATCATTCATCATTCCTGATTCGTCATTCATCATTCCTGATTCATCATTCCTGATTCCTGATTCCTGATTCATCATTCCTGATTCATCATTACTGATTCCTGATTCATCATTCATCATTCCTGATTCGTCATTCATCATTCCTGATTCATCATTCTTGATTCCTGATTCCTGATTCATCATTCCTGATTCATCATTCCTGATTCATCATTCATCATTCCTGATTCATCATTCCTTATTCCTGATTCATCATTCCTGATTCCTGATTCCTGATTCATCATTCCTGATTCCTGATTCCTGATTCATCATTCCTGATTCATTATTCCTGATTCATCATTCATCATTCCTGATTCATCATTGCTGATTCCTGATTCCTGATTCATCATTCCTGATTCATCATTCCTGATTCCTGATTCATCATTCATGATTCCTGATTCATCATTCCTGATTCCTGATTCATCATTCCTGATTCCTGATTCATCATTCCTGATTCATCATTCCTGATTCATCATTCCTGATTCATCATTCATCATTCCTGATTCATCATTCCTGATTCGTGATTCATCATTCATCATTCCTGATTCATCATTCATCATTCCTGATTCGTCATTCATCATTCCTGATTCATCATTTCTGATTCATCATTCCTGATTCATCATTCCTGATTCCTGATTCCTGATTCATCATTCGTGATACATCATTCCTGATTCATCATTCATCATTCATCATTCCTGATTCCTGATTCATCATTCCTGATTCATCATTCCTGATTCATCATTCATCATTCCTGATTCATCATTCGTGATTCCTGATTCATCATTGCTGATTTCTGATTCATCATTCATCATTCCTGATTCCTGATTCATCATTCCTGATTCATCATTCATCATTCCTGATTCCTGATTCATCATTCCTGATTCATCATTCATCATTCCTGATTCATCATTCCTGAATCATCATTCCTGATTCCTGATTCATCATTCCTGATTCCTGATTCATCATTCCTGATTCATCATTCCTGATTACTGACTCATCATTCATCATTCCTGATTCA
Organism: Actinernus sp. WN-2022; assembly: GCA_030867875.1. Classification (NCBI taxonomy): domain Eukaryota; kingdom Metazoa; phylum Cnidaria; class Anthozoa; order Actiniaria; family Actinernidae; genus Actinernus; species Actinernus sp. WN-2022. The sequence goes on from JAOWCC010000767.1 coordinate 38,477, forward strand.
TCATTCCTTATTCCTGATTCATCATTCCTGATTCTTGATTCATCATTCCTCATTCCTGATTCATCAATCCTCATTCCTGATTCATCATTCCTGATTCCTGATTGATCATCCCTCTTTCCTGATTGATCATTCCTCATTCCTGATTCATCATTCCTCATTCCTGATTCATCATTCCTGATTCCTGATTCATCATTCCTGATTCATGATTCAACATTCCTGATTCCTGATTCATCAATCCTCTTTCATGATTCATCATTCCTGATTCCTGATTCATCATTCCTGATTCCTGATTCATCATTCCTGATTCCTGATTCCTGATTCATCATTCCTGATTCATCATTCCTGATTCATCATTCATCATTCCTGATTCATCATTCCTGATTCCTGATTCATCATTCCTGATTCATCATTCATCATTCCTGATTCGTCATTCATCATTCCTGATTCATCATTCCTGATTCATCATTCCTGATTCATGATTCCTGATTCATCATTCCTGATTCATCATTCCTGATTCCTGATTCATCAATCCTCTTTCATGATTCATCATTCATCATTCCTGATTCCTGATTCATCATTCCTGATTCATCATTCATCATTCCTGATTCATCATTGCTGATTCCTGATTCATCATTCCTGATTCATCATTCCTGATTCCTCATTCCTGATTCATCATTCGTCATTCCTGATTCATCATTCCTTATTCCTGATTCAACATTCCTGATTCCTTATTCCTGATTCATCATTCCTGATTCCTGATTCATCATTCATCATGCCTGATTCGTCAATTTCATCATTCCTGATTCATCATTCCTGATTCCTGATTCCTGATTCCTGATTCCTGATTCATCATTCCTGATTCATCATTCCTGATTCATCATTCATCATTCCTGATTCATCATTCCTGATTCCTGATTCATTATTCATCATTTCTGATTCATCATTCATCATTCCTGATTCGTCATTCATCATTCCTGATTCATCATTCTTGATTCATCATTCCTGATTCATCATTCCTGATTCCTGATTCATCATTCCTGATTCCTGATTCATCATTCCTGATTCATCATTCATCATTCCTGATTCCTGATTCATCATTCCTGATTCCTGATTCATCATTCCTGATTCCTGATTCATCATTCCTCATTCCTGATTCATCAATCCTCATTCCTGATTCATCATTCCTGATTCCTGATTGATCATCCCTCTTTCCTGATTGATCATTCCTCATTCCTGATTCATCATTCCTGATTCCTGATTCATCATTCCTGATTCCTGATTGATCACTCCTGATTCCTGATTCCTGATTCATCATTCCTGATTCATCATTCCTGATTCCTGATTCATCATTGCTGATTCCTGATTCATCATTCATCATTCATCATTCCTGATTCCTGATTCATCATTCCTGATTCATCATTCATCATTCCTGAATCATCATTGCTGATTCCTGATTCATCATTCCTGATTCATCATTCCTGATTCCACATTCCTGATTCATCATTTATCATTCCTGATTCATCATTCCTTATTCCTCATTCATCATTCATCATTCCTGATTCGTCATTCATCATTCCTGATTCATCATTCCTGATTCCTGATTCCTGATTCATCATTCCTGATTCATCATTCCTGATTCATCATTCCTTATTCCTGATTCATCATTCCTGATTCCTGATTCCTGATTCCTGATTCCTGATTCCTGATTCATCATTCCTGATTCCTGATTCCTGATTCCTGATTCATCATTCCTGATTCATTATTCCTGATTCATCATTCATCATTCCTGATTCATCATTCCTGATTCATCATTCCTGATTCCTGATTCCTGATTCATCATTCCTGATTCATCATTCCTGATTCCTGATTCATCATTCATGATTCCTGATTCATCATTCCTGATTCCTGATTCATCATTCCTGATTCCTGATTCATCATTCCTGATTCATGATTCAACATTCCTGATTCCTGATTCATCAATCCTCTTTCATGATTCATCATTCCTGATTCCTGATTCATCATTCCTGATTCCTGATTGATCATTCCTGATTCCTGATTCCTGATTCATCATTCCTGATTCATCATTCCTGATTCATCATTCATCATTCCTGATTCATCATTCCTGATTCCTGATTCATCATTCCTGATTCATCATTCATCATTCCTGATTCGTCATTCATCATTCCTGATTCATCATTCCTGATTCATCATTCCTGATTCATGATTCCTGATTCATCATTCCTGATTCATCATTCCTGATTCCTGATTCATCATTGCTGATTCCTGATTCATCATTCATCATTCCTGATTCCTGATTCATCATTCCTGATTCATCATTCATCATTCCTGATTCATCATTGCTGATTCCTGATTCATCATTCCTGATTCATCATTCCTGATTCCTCATTCCTGATTCATCATTCGTCATTCCTGATTCATCATTCCTTATTCCTGATTCAACATTCCTGATTCCTTATTCCTGATTCATCATTCCTGATTCCTGATTCATCATTCATCATGCCTGATTCGTCATTCATCATTCCTGATTCCTGATTCCTGATTCCTGATTCCTGATTCATCATTCCTGATTCATCATTCATCATTCCTGATTCATCATTCCTGATTCCTGATTCATCATTCATCATTCCTGATTCATCATTCATCATTCCTGATTCGTCATTCATCATTCCTGATTCATCATTCTTGATTCATCATTCCTGATTCATCATTCCTGATTCCTTATTCCTGATTCATCATTCCTGATTCCTGATTCATCATTCCTGATTCCTGATTCATCATTGCTGATTCCTGATTCATCATTCATCATTCCTGATTCCTGATTCATCATTCCTGATTCATCATTCATCATTCCTGATTCATCATTGCTGATTCCTGATTCATCATTCCTGATTCATCATTCCTGATTCCTCTTTCCTGATTCATCATTCATCATTCCTGATTCATCATTCCTTATTCATCATTCCTGATTCCTTATTCCTGATTCATCATTCCTGATTCCTGATTCATCATTCATCATTCCTGATTCGTCATTCATCATTCCTGATTCATCATTCCTTATTCCTGATTCATCATTCCTGATTCCTGATTCCTGATTCATCATTCCTGATTCCTGATTCATCAATCCTCTTTCATGATTCATCATTCCTGATTCCTGATTCCTGATTCATCATTCCTGATTCATCATTCCTGATTCATCATTCCTGATTCCTGATTCATCATTCATCATTCCTGATTCATCATTCATCATTCCTGGTTCGTCATTCATCATTCCTGATTCATCATTCCTGATTCATCATTCCTGATTCATCATTCCTGATTCATCATTCATCATTCCTGATTCCTGATTCATCATTCCTGATTCCTGATTCATCATTCCTGATTCCTGATTCATCATTCCTGATTCATCATTCCTGATTCATCATTCCTGATTCATCATTCATCATTCCTGATTCATCATTCCTGATTCGTGATTCATCATTCATCATTCCTGATTCATCATTCATCATTCCTGATTCGTCATTCATCATTCCTGATTCGTCATTCATCATTCCTGATTCATCATTCTTGATTCCTGATTCCTGATTCATCATTCCTGATTCATCATTCCTGATTCATCATTCATCATTCCTGATTCATCATTCCTTATTCCTGATTCATCATTCCTGATTCCTGATTCCTGATTCATCATTCCTGATTCCTGATTCCTGATTCATCATTCCTGATTCATTATTCCTGATTCATCATTCATCATTCCTGATTCATCATTGCTGATTCCTGATTCCTGATTCATCATTCCTGATTCATCATTCCTGATTCCTGATTCATCATTCATGATTCCTGATTCATCATTCCTGATTCCTGATTCATCATTCCTGATTCCTGATTCATCATTCCTGATTCATCATTCCTGATTCATCATTCCTGATTCATCATTCATCATTCCTGATTCATCATTCCTGATTCGTGATTCATCATTCATCATTCCTGATTCATCATTCATCATTCCTGATTCGTCATTCATCATTCCTGATTCATCATTTCTGATTCATCATTCCTGATTCATCATTCCTGATTCCTGATTCATCATTCCTCATTCTTGATTCCTGATTCATCATTCCTGATTCATCATTCCTGATTCATTATTCCTGATTCATCATTCATCATTCCTGATTCATCATTCCTGATTCCTGATTCCTGATTCATCATTCCTGATTCCTGATTCATCATTCCTGATTCCTGATTCATCATTCCTGATTCCTGATTCATCATTCCTGATTCATCATTCATCATTCCTGATTCCTGATTCATCATTCCTCTTTCCTGATTCATCATTCCTGATTCCTGATTCATCATTCCTGATTCCTGATTCATCATTCCTCATTCCTGATTCATCAATCCTCATTCCTGATTCATCAATCCTCATTCCTGATTGATCATCCCTCTTTCCTGATTGATCATTCCTCATTCCTGATTCATCATTCCTGATTCCTGATTCATCATTCCTGATTCCTGATTCGTCATTCATCATTCCTGATTCATCATTCCTGATTCCTGATTCCTGATTCATCATTCCTGATTCATCATTCCTGATTCATCATTCCTGATTCCTGATTCATCATTCCTTATTCCTGATTCATCATTCCTGATTCCTGATTCCTGATTCATCATTCCTGATTCCTGATTCCTGATTCATCATTCCTGTTTCCTGATTCCTGATTCATCATTCCTGATTCATTATTCCTGATTCATCATTCATCATTCCTGATTCATCATTCCTGATTCCTGATTCCTGATTCATCATTCCTGATTCATCATTCATCATTCCTGATTCATCATTCCTGATTCCTTATTCCTGATTCATCATTACTGATTCCTGATTCATCATTCATCATTCCTGATTCGTCATTCATCATTCCTGATTCGTCATTCATCATTCCTGATTCATCATTCTTGATTCCTGATTCCTGATTCATCATTCCTGATTCATCATTCCTGATTCATCATTCATCATTCCTGATTCATCATTCCTTATTCCTGATTCATCATTCCTGATTCCTGATTCCTGATTCATCATTCCTGATTCCTGATTCCTGATTCATCATTCCTGATTCATTATTCCTGATTCATCATTCATCATTCCTGATTCATCATTGCTGATTCCTGATTCCTGATTCATCATTCCTGATTCATCATTCCTGATTCCTGATTCATCATTCATGATTCCTGATTCATCATTCCTGATTCCTGATTCATCATTCCTGATTCCTGATTCATCATTCCTGATTCATCATTCCTGATTCATCATTCCTGATTCATCATTCATCATTCCTGATTCATCATTCCTGATTCGTGATTCATCATTCATCATTCCTGATTCATCATTCATCATTCCTGATTCGTCATTCATCATTCCTGATTCATCATTTCTGATTCATCATTCCTGATTCATCATTCCTGATTCCTGATTCATCATTCCTCATTCTTGATTCCTGATTCATCATTCCTGATTCATCATTCCTGATTCATTATTCCTGATTCATCATTCATCATTCCTGATTCATCATTCCTGATTCCTGATTCCTGATTCATCATTCCTGATTCCTGATTCATCATTCCTGATTCCTGATTCATCATTCCTGATTCCTGATTCATCATTCCTGATTCATCATTCATCATTCCTGATTCCTGATTCATCATTCCTCTTTCCTGATTCATCATTCCTGATTCCTGATTCATCATTCCTGATTCCTGATTCATCATTCCTCATTCCTGATTCATCAATCCTCATTCCTGATTCATCAATCCTCATTCCTGATTGATCATCCTCTTTCCTGATTGATCATTCCTCATTCCTGATTCATCATTCCTGATTCCTGATTCATCATTCCTGATTCCTGATTGATCACTCCTGATTCCTGATTCCTGATTCCTGATTCATCATTCCTGATTCATCATTCCTGATTCCTGATTCATCATTGCTGATTCCTGATTCATCATTCATCATTCATCATTCCTGATTCCTGATTCATCATTCCTGATTCATCATTCATCATTCCTGAATCATCATTGCTGATTCCTGATTCATCATTCCTGATTCATCATTCCTGATTCCACATTCCTGATTCATCATTTATCATTCCTGATTCATCATTCCTTATTCCTCATTCATCATTCCTGATTCCTTATTCCTGATTCATCATTCCTGATTCCTGATTCATCATTCATCATTCCTGATTCGTCATTCATCATTCCTGATTCATCATTCCTGATTCCTGATTCCTGATTCATCATTCTGATTCATCATTACTGATTCCTGATTCATCATTCATCATTCCTGATTCGTCATTCATCATTCCTGATTCATCATTCTTGATTCCTGATTCCTGATTCATCATTCCTGATTCATCATTCCTGATTCATCATTCATCATTCCTGATTCATCATTCCTTATTCCTGATTCATCATTCCTGATTCCTGATTCCTGATTCATCATTCCTGATTCCTGATTCCTGATTCATCATTCCTGATTCATTATTCCTGATTCATCATTCATCATTCCTGATTCATCATTGCTGATCCTGATTCCTGATTCATCATTCCTGATTCATCATTCCTGATTCCTGATTCATCATTCATGATTCCTGATTCATCATTCCTGATTCCTGATTCATCATTCCTGATTCCTGATTCATCATTCCTGATTCATCATTCCTGATTCATCATTCCTGATTCATCATTCATCATTCCTGATTCATCATTCCTGATTCGTGATTCATCATTCATCATTCCTGATTCATCATTCATCATTCCTGATTCGTCATTCATCATTCCTGATTCATCATTTCTGATTCATCATTCCTGATTCATCATTCCTGATTCCTGATTCCTGATTCATCATTCGTGATACATCATTCCTGATTCATCATTCATCATTCATCATTCCTGATTCCTGATTCATCATTCCTGATTCATCATTCCTGATTCATCATTCATCATTCCTGATTCATCATTCGTGATTCCTGATTCATCATTGCTGATTTCTGATTCATCATTCATCATTCCTGATTCCTGATTCATCATTCCTGATTCATCATTCATCATTCCTGATTCCTGATTCATCATTCCTGATTCATCATTCATCATTCCTGATTCATCATTCCTGAATCATCATTCCTGATTCCTGATTCATCATTCCTGATTCCTGATTCATCATTCCTGATTCATCATTCCTGATTACTGACTCATCATTCATCATTCCTGATTCATCATTCCTTATTCCTGATTCATCATTCCTGATTCTTGATTCATCATTCCTCATTCCTGATTCATCAATCCTCATTCCTGATTCATCATTCCTGATTCCTGATTGATCATCCCTCTTTCCTGATTGATCATTCCTCATTCCTGATTCATCATTCCTGATTCCTGATTCATCATTCCTGATTCCTGATTGATCACTCCTGATTCCTGATTCCTGATTCATCATTCCTGATTCATCATTCCTGATTCCTGATTCATCATTGCTGATTCCTGATTCATCATTCATCATTCATCATTCCTGATTCCTGATTCATCATTCCTGATTCATCATTCCTGAATCATCATTGCTGATTCCTGATTCATCATTCCTGATTCATCATTCCTGATTCCACATTCCTGATTCATCATTTATCATTCCTGATTCATCATTCCTTATTCCTCATTCATCATTCCTGATTCCTTATTCCTGATTCATCATTCCTGATTCCTGATTCATCATTTATCATTCCTGATTCGTCATTCATCATTCCTGATTCATCATTCCTGATTCCTGATTCCTGATACATCATTCCTGATTCATCATTCCTGATTCATCATTCCTTATTCCTGATTCATCATTCCTGATTCCTGATTCCTGATTCCTGATTCCTGATTCCTGATTCATCATTCCTGATTCCTGATTCCTGATTCATCATTCCTGATTCATTATTCCTGATTCATCATTCATCATTCCTGATTCATCATTCCTGATTCCTGATTCATCATTCCTGATTCATCATTCCTGATTCCTGATTCATCATTCATGATTCCTGATTCATCATTCCTGATTCCTGATTCATCATTCCTGATTCCTGATTCATCATTCCTGATTCATGATTCAACATTCCTGATTCCTGATTCATCAATCCTCTTTCATGATTCATCATTCCTGATTCCTGATTCATCATTCCTGATTCCTGATTCATCATTCCTGATTCCTGATTCATCATTCCTGATTCCTGATTCATCATTCCTGATTCATCATTCATCATTCCTGATTCATCATTGCTGATTCCTGATTCATCATTCCTGATTCATCATTCCTGATTCCTCATTCCTGATTCATCATTCGTCATTCCTGATTCATCATTCCTTATTCCTGATTCAACATTCCTGATTCCTTATTCCTGATTCATCATTCCTGATTCCTGATTCATCATTCATCATGCCTGATTCGTCATTCATCATTCCTGATTCATCATTCCTGATTCCTGATTCCTGATTCCTGATTCCTGATTCATCATTCCTGATTCATCATTCCTGATTCATCATTCATCATTCCTGATTCATCATTCCTGATTCCTGATTCATCATTCATCATTCCTGATTCATCATTCATCATTCCTGATTCGTCATTCATCATTCCTGATTCATCATTCTTGATTCATCATTCCTGATTCATCATTCCTGATTCCTGATTCATCATTCCTGATTCCTGATTCATCATTCCTGATTCATCATTCATCATTCCTGATTCCTGATTCATCATTCCTGATTCCT
>JAOWCC010000077.1:0-33441 GCA_030867875.1 Actinernus sp. WN-2022
GATCATTTTGAAACATATTGAGTGGTTTTTAGTTTTTGTCAGAAATCTCAGATTTTTTGCCTACCCGGTCTGGTCCAAAAAATCCAGATTGGACCATTTTTGAAGATGTTGATATTTTCTTTAATTCTTTCTCCAACTTAATCCATTGATGTTCTGAAGCTAGCAGGAGATTGTTTGAGATCATTTTGAAACATATTGAGTGGTTTTTAGTTTTTGTCAGAAATCTCAGATTTTTTGCCTACCCGGTCTGGTCCAAAAAATCCAGATTGGACCATTTTTGAAGATGTTGATATTTTCTTTAATTCTTTCTCCAACTTAATCCATTGATGTTCTGAAGCTAGTAGGAGATTGTTTGAGATCATTTTGAAACATATTGAGTGGTCTTTAGTTTTTGTCAGAAATCCAGATTGGACCATATTTGAAGATGTTGATATTTTCTTTAATTCTTTCTCCAACTTAATCCATTGATGTTCTGAAGCTAGCAGGAGATTGTTTGAGATCATTTTGAAACATATTGAGTGGTTTTTAGTTTTTGTCAGAAATCTCAGATTTTTTGCCTACCCGGTCTGGTCCAAAAAATCCAGATTGGACCATTTTTGAAGATGTTGATATTTTCTTTAATTCTTTCTCCAACTTAATCCATTGATGTTCTGAAGCTAGTAGGAGATTGTTTGAGATCATTTTGAAACATATTGAGTGGTCTTTAGTTTTTGTCAGAAATCCAGATTGGACCATATTTGAAGATGTTGATATTTTCTTTAATTCTTTCTCCAACTTAATCCATTGATGTTCTGAAGCTAGCAGGAGATTGTTTCAGATCATGTTGAAGCATATTGAGTGGTCTTTAGTTTTTGTCAGAAATCCAGACTGGACCATTTTTGAAGATGTTGATATTTTCTTTAATTCTTTCTCCAACTTAATCCATTGATGTTCTGAAGCTAGCAGGAGATTGTTTGAGATCATTTTGAAACATATTGAGTGGTTTTTAGTTTTTGTCAGAAATCTCAGATTTTTTGCCTGCCCGGTCTGGTCCAAAAAATCCAGATTGGACCATTTTTGAAGATGTTGATATTTTCTTTAATTCTTTCTCCAACTTAATCCATTGATGTTCTGAAGCTAGCAGGAGATTGTTTCAGATCATGTTGAAGCATATTGAGTGGTCTTTAGTTTTTGTCAGAAATCCAGATTGGACCAATTTTGAAGATGTTGATATTTTCTTTAATTCTTTCTCCAACTTAATCCATTGATGTTCTGACGCTAGCAGGAGATTGTTTGAGATCATTTTGAAACATATTGAGTGGTTTTTAGTTTTTGTCAGAAATCTCAGATTTTTTGCCTACCCGGTCTGGTCCAAAAAATCCAGATTGGACCATTTTTGAAGATGTTGATATTTTCTTTAATTCTTTCTCCAACTTAATCCATTGATGTTCTGAAGCTAGCAGGAGATTGTTTGAGATCATTTTGAAACATATTGAGTGGTTTTTAGTTTTTGTCAGAAATCTCAGATTTTTTGCCTACCCGGTCTGGTCCAAAAAATCCAGATTGGACCATTTTTGAAGATGTTGATATTTTCTTTAATTCTTTCTCCAACTTAATCCATTGATGTTCTGAAGCTAGTAGGAGATTGTTTGAGATCATTTTGAAACATATTGAGTGGTCTTTAGTTTTTGTCAGAAATCCAGATTGGACCATATTTGAAGATGTTGATATTTTCTTTAATTCTTTCTCCAACTTAATCCATTGATGTTCTGAAGCTAGCAGGAGATTGTTTCAGATCATGTTGAAGCATATTGAGTGGTCTTTAGTTTTTGTCAGAAATCCAGACTGGACCATTTTTGAAGATGTTGATATTTTCTTTAATTCTTTCTCCAACTTAATCCATTGATGTTCTGAAGCTAGCAGGAGATTGTTTGAGATCATTTTGAAACATATTGAGTGGTTTTTAGTTTTTGTCAGAAATCTCAGATTTTTTGCCTGCCCGGTCTGGTCCAAAAAATCCAGATTGGACCATTTTTGAAGATGTTGATATTTTCTTTAATTCTTTCTCCAACTTAATCCATTGATGTTCTGAAGCTAGCAGGAGATTGTTTCAGATCATGTTGAAGCATATTGAGTGGTCTTTAGTTTTTGTCAGAAATCCAGATTGGACCATTTTTGAAGATGTTGATATTTTCTTTAATTCTTTCTCCAACTTAATCCATTGATGTTCTGAAGCTAGCAGGAGATTGTTTGAGATCATTTTGAAACATATTGAGTGGTTTTTAGTTTTTGTCAGAAATCTCAGATTTTTTGCCTACCCGGTCTGGTCCAAAAAATCCAGATTGGACCATTTTTGAAGATGTTGATATTTTCTTTAATTCTTTCTCCAACTTAATCCATTGATGTTCTGAAGCTAGTAGGAGATTGTTTGAGATCATTTTGAAACATATTGAGTGGTCTTTAGTTTTTGTCAGAAATCCAGATTGGACCATATTTGAAGATGTTGATATTTTCTTTAATTCTTTCTCCAACTTAATCCATTGATGTTCTGAAGCTAGCAGGAGATTGTTTCAGATCATGTTGAAGCATATTGAGTGGTCTTTAGTTTTTGTCAGAAATCCAGACTGGACCATTTTTGAAGATGTTGATATTTTCTTTAATTCTTTCTCCAACTTAATCCATTGATGTTCTGAAGCTAGCAGGAGATTGTTTGAGATCATTTTGAAACATATTGAGTGGTTTTTAGTTTTTGTCAGAAATCTCAGATTTTTTGCCTGCCCGGTCTGGTCCAAAAAATCCAGATTGGACCATTTTTGAAGATGTTGATATTTTCTTTAATTCTTTCTCCAACTTAATCCATTGATGTTCTGAAGCTAGCAGGAGATTGTTTCAGATCATGTTGAAGCATATTGAGTGGTCTTTAGTTTTTGTCAGAAATCCAGATTGGACCATTTTTGAAGATGTTGATATTTTCTTTAATTCTTTCTCCAACTTAATCCATTGATGTTCTGAAGCTAGCAGGAGATTGTTTGAGATCATTTTGAAACATATTGAGTGGTTTTTAGTTTTTGTCAGAAATCTCAGATTTTTTGCCTACCCGGTCTGGTCCAAAAAATCCAGATTGGACCATTTTTGAAGATGTTGATATTTTCTTTAATTCTTTCTCCAACTTAATCCATTGATGTTCTGAAGCTAGCAGGAGATTGTTTGAGATCATTTTGAAACATATTGAGTGGTCTTTAGTTTTTGTCAGAAATCCAGATTGGACCATTTTTGAAGATGTTGATATTTTCTTTAATTCTTTCTCCAACTTAATCCATTGATGTTCTGAAGCTAGCAGGAGATTGTTTCAGATCATGTTGAAGCATATTGAGTGGTCTTTAGTTTTTGTCAGAAATCCAGATTGGACCATTTTTGAAGATGTTGATATTTTCTTTAATTCTTTCTCCAACTTAATCCATTGATGTTCTGAAGCTAGCAGGAGATTGTTTCAGATCATGTTGAAGCATATTGAGTGGTCTTTAGTTTTTGTCAGAAATCCAGATTGGACCAATTTTGAAGATGTTGATATTTTCTTTAATTCTTTCTCCAACTTAATCCATTGATGTTCTGAAGCTAGCAGGAGATTGTTTGAGATCATTTTGAAACATATTGAGTGGTTTTTAGTTTTTGTCAGAAATCTCAGATTTTTTGCCTACCCGGTCTGGTCCAAAAAATCCAGATTGGACCATTTTTGAAGATGTTGATATTTTCTTTAATTCTTTCTCCAACTTAATCCATTGATGTTCTGAAGCTAGCAGGAGATTGTTTCAGATCATGTTGAAGCATATTGAGTGGTCTTTAGTTTTTGTCAGAAATCCAGATTGGACCATTTTTGAAGATGTTGATATTTTCTTTAATTCTTTCTCCAACTTAATCCATTGATGTTCTGAAGCTAGCAGGAGATTGTTTGAGATCATTTTGAAACATATTGAGTGGTTTTTAGTTTTTGTCAGAAATCTCAGATTTTTTGCCTACCCGGTCTGGTCCAAAAAATCCAGATTGGACCATTTTTGAAGATGTTGATATTTTCTTTAATTCTTTCTCCAACTTAATCCATTGATATTCTGAAGCTAGCAGGAGATTGTTTCAGATCATGTTGAAGCATATTGAGTGGTCTTTAGTTTTTGTCAGAAATCCAGATTGGACCATTTTTGAAGATGTTGATATTTTCTTTAATTCTTTCTCCAACTTAATCCATTGATGTTCTGAAGCTAGCAGGAGATTGTTTCAGATCATGTTGAAGCATATTGAGTGGTCTTTAGTTTTTGTCAGAAATCCAGATTGGACCATTTTTGAAGATGTTGATATTTTCTTTAATTCTTTCTCCAACTTAATCCATTGATGTTCTGAAGCCAGCAGGAGATTGTTTGAGATCATTTTGAAACATATTGAATGGTTTTTAGTTTTTGTCAGAAATCTCAGATTTTTTGCCTACCCGGTCTGGTCCAAAAAATCCAGATTGGACCATTTTTGAAGATGTTGATATTTTCTTTAATTCTTTCTGCAACTTAATCCATTGATGTTCTGAAGCTAGCAGGAGATTGTTTGAGATTATTTTGAAACATATTGAGTGGTTTTTAGTTTTTGTCAGAAATCTCAGATTTTTTGCCTACCCGGTCTGGTCCAAAAAATCCAGATTGGACCATTTTTGAAGATGTTGATATTTTCTTTAATTCTTTCTCCAACTTAATCCATTGATGTTCTGAAGCTAGTAGGAGATTGTTTGAGATCATTTTGAAACATATTGAGTGGTCTTTAGTTTTTGTCAGAAATCCAGATTGGACCATATTTGAAGATGTTGATATTTTCTTTAATTCTTTCTCCAACTTAATCCATTGATGTTCTGAAGCTAGCAGGAGATTGTTTCAGATCATGTTGAAGCATATTGAGTGGTCTTTAGTTTTTGTCAGAAATCCAGACTGGACCATTTTTGAAGATGTTGATATTTTCTTTAATTCTTTCTCCAACTTAATCCATTGATGTTCTGAAGCTAGCAGGAGATTGTTTGAGATCATTTTGAAACATATTGAGTGGTTTTTAGTTTTTGTCAGAAATCTCAGATTTTTTGCCTGCCCGGTCTGGTCCAAAAAATCCAGATTGGACCATTTTTGAAGATGTTGATATTTTCTTTAATTCTTTCTCCAACTTAATCCATTGATGTTCTGAAGCTAGCAGGAGATTGTTTCAGATCATGTTGAAGCATATTGAGTGGTCTTTAGTTTTTGTCAGAAATCCAGATTGGACCATTTTTGAAGATGTTGATATTTTCTTTAATTCTTTCTCCAACTTAATCCATTGATGTTCTGAAGCTAGCAGGAGATTGTTTGAGATCATTTTGAAACATATTGAGTGGTTTTTAGTTTTTGTCAGAAATCTCAGATTTTTTGCCTGCCCGGTCTGGTCCAAAAAATCCAGATTGGACCATTTTTGAAGATGTTGATATTTTCTTTAATTCTTTCTCCAACTTAATCCATTGATGTTCTGAAGCTAGCAGGAGATTGTTTCAGATCATGTTGAAGCATATTGAGTGGTCTTTAGTTTTTGTCAGAAATCCAGATTGGACCATTTTTGAAGATGTTGATATTTTCTTTAATTCTTTCTCCAACTTAATCCATTGATGTTCTGAAGCTAGCAGGAGATTGTTTGAGATCATTTTGAAACATATTGAGTGGTTTTTAGTTTTTGTCAGAAATCTCAGATTTTTTGCCTACCCGGTCTGGTCCAAAAAATCCAGATTGGACCATTTTTGAAGATGTTGATATTTTCTTTAATTCTTTCTCCAACTTAATCCATTGATGTTCTGAAGCTAGCAGGAGATTGTTTCAGATCATGTTGAAGCATATTGAGTGGTCTTTAGTTTTTGTCAGAAATCCAGATTGGACCATTTTTGAAGATGTTGATATTTTCTTTAATTCTTTCTCCAACTTAATCCATTGATGTTCTGAAGCTAGCAGGAGATTGTTTGAGATCATTTTGAAACATATTGAGTGGTTTTTAGTTTTTGTCAGAAATCTCAGATTTTTTGCCTGCCCGGTCTGGTCCAAAAAATCCAGATTGGACCATTTTTGAAGATGTTGATATTTTCTTTAATTCTTTCTCCAACTTAATCCATTGATGTTCTGAAGCTAGCAGGAGATTGTTTCAGATCATGTTGAAGCATATTGAGTGGTCTTTAGTTTTTGTCAGAAATCCAGATTGGACCAATTTTGAAGATGTTGATATTTTCTTTAATTCTTTCTCCAACTTAATCCATTGATGTTCTGACGCTAGCAGGAGATTGTTTGAGATCATTTTGAAACATATTGAGTGGTTTTTAGTTTTTGTCAGAAATCTCAGATTTTTTGCCTACCCGGTCTGGTCCAAAAAATCCAGATTGGACCATTTTTGAAGATGTTGATATTTTCTTTAATTCTTTCTCCAACTTAATCCATTGATGTTCTGAAGCTAGCAGGAGATTGTTTGAGATCATTTTGAAACATATTGAGTGGTTTTTAGTTTTTGTCAGAAATCTCAGATTTTTTGCCTACCCGGTCTGGTCCAAAAAATCCAGATTGGACCATTTTTGAAGATGTTGATATTTTCTTTAATTCTTTCTCCAACTTAATCCATTGATGTTCTGAAGCTAGTAGGAGATTGTTTGAGATCATTTTGAAACATATTGAGTGGTCTTTAGTTTTTGTCAGAAATCCAGATTGGACCATATTTGAAGATGTTGATATTTTCTTTAATTCTTTCTCCAACTTAATCCATTGATGTTCTGAAGCTAGCAGGAGATTGTTTGAGATCATTTTGAAACATATTGAGTGGTTTTTAGTTTTTGTCAGAAATCTCAGATTTTTTGCCTACCCGGTCTGGTCCAAAAAATCCAGATTGGACCATTTTTGAAGATGTTGATATTTTCTTTAATTCTTTCTCCAACTTAATCCATTGATGTTCTGAAGCTAGTAGGAGATTGTTTGAGATCATTTTGAAACATATTGAGTGGTCTTTAGTTTTTGTCAGAAATCCAGATTGGACCATATTTGAAGATGTTGATATTTTCTTTAATTCTTTCTCCAACTTAATCCATTGATGTTCTGAAGCTAGCAGGAGATTGTTTCAGATCATGTTGAAGCATATTGAGTGGTCTTTAGTTTTTGTCAGAAATCCAGACTGGACCATTTTTGAAGATGTTGATATTTTCTTTAATTCTTTCTCCAACTTAATCCATTGATGTTCTGAAGCTAGCAGGAGATTGTTTGAGATCATTTTGAAACATATTGAGTGGTTTTTAGTTTTTGTCAGAAATCTCAGATTTTTTGCCTGCCCGGTCTGGTCCAAAAAATCCAGATTGGACCATTTTTGAAGATGTTGATATTTTCTTTAATTCTTTCTCCAACTTAATCCATTGATGTTCTGAAGCTAGCAGGAGATTGTTTCAGATCATGTTGAAGCATATTGAGTGGTCTTTAGTTTTTGTCAGAAATCCAGATTGGACCAATTTTGAAGATGTTGATATTTTCTTTAATTCTTTCTCCAACTTAATCCATTGATGTTCTGACGCTAGCAGGAGATTGTTTGAGATCATTTTGAAACATATTGAGTGGTTTTTAGTTTTTGTCAGAAATCTCAGATTTTTTGCCTACCCGGTCTGGTCCAAAAAATCCAGATTGGACCATTTTTGAAGATGTTGATATTTTCTTTAATTCTTTCTCCAACTTAATCCATTGATGTTCTGAAGCTAGCAGGAGATTGTTTGAGATCATTTTGAAACATATTGAGTGGTTTTTAGTTTTTGTCAGAAATCTCAGATTTTTTGCCTACCCGGTCTGGTCCAAAAAAATCCAGATTGGACCATTTTTGAAGATGTTGATATTTTCTTTAATTCTTTCTCCAACTTAATCCATTGATGTTCTGAAGCTAGTAGGAGATTGTTTGAGATCATTTTGAAACATATTGAGTGGTCTTTAGTTTTTGTCAGAAATCCAGATTGGACCATATTTGAAGATGTTGATATTTTCTTTAATTCTTTCTCCAACTTAATCCATTGATGTTCTGAAGCTAGCAGGAGATTGTTTCAGATCATGTTGAAGCATATTGAGTGGTCTTTAGTTTTTGTCAGAAATCCAGACTGGACCATTTTTGAAGATGTTGATATTTTCTTTAATTCTTTCTCCAACTTAATCCATTGATGTTCTGAAGCTAGCAGGAGATTGTTTGAGATCATTTTGAAACATATTGAGTGGTTTTTAGTTTTTGTCAGAAATCTCAGATTTTTTGCCTGCCCGGTCTGGTCCAAAAAATCCAGATTGGACCATTTTTGAAGATGTTGATATTTTCTTTAATTCTTTCTCCAACTTAATCCATTGATGTTCTGAAGCTAGCAGGAGATTGTTTCAGATCATGTTGAAGCATATTGAGTGGTCTTTAGTTTTTGTCAGAAATCCAGATTGGACCATTTTTGAAGATGTTGATATTTTCTTTAATTCTTTCTCCAACTTAATCCATTGATGTTCTGAAGCTAGCAGGAGATTGTTTGAGATCATTTTGAAACATATTGAGTGGTTTTTAGTTTTTGTCAGAAATCTCAGATTTTTTGCCTACCCGGTCTGGTCCAAAAAATCCAGATTGGACCATTTTTGAAGATGTTGATATTTTCTTTAATTCTTTCTCCAACTTAATCCATTGATGTTCTGAAGCTAGTAGGAGATTGTTTGAGATCATTTTGAAACATATTGAGTGGTCTTTAGTTTTTGTCAGAAATCCAGATTGGACCATATTTGAAGATGTTGATATTTTCTTTAATTCTTTCTCCAACTTAATCCATTGATGTTCTGAAGCTAGCAGGAGATTGTTTCAGATCATGTTGAAGCATATTGAGTGGTCTTTAGTTTTTGTCAGAAATCCAGACTGGACCATTTTTGAAGATGTTGATATTTTCTTTAATTCTTTCTCCAACTTAATCCATTGATGTTCTGAAGCTAGCAGGAGATTGTTTGAGATCATTTTGAAACATATTGAGTGGTTTTTAGTTTTTGTCAGAAATCTCAGATTTTTTGCCTGCCCGGTCTGGTCCAAAAAATCCAGATTGGACCATTTTTGAAGATGTTGATATTTTCTTTAATTCTTTCTCCAACTTAATCCATTGATGTTCTGAAGCTAGCAGGAGATTGTTTCAGATCATGTTGAAGCATATTGAGTGGTCTTTAGTTTTTGTCAGAAATCCAGATTGGACCATTTTTGAAGATGTTGATATTTTCTTTAATTCTTTCTGCAACTTAATCCATTGATGTTCTGAAGCTAGCAGGAGATTGTTTGAGATTATTTTGAAACATATTGAGTGGTTTTTAGTTTTTGTCAGAAATCTCAGATTTTTTGCCTACCCGGTCTGGTCCAAAAAATCCAGATTGGACCATTTTTGAAGATGTTGATATTTTCTTTAATTCTTTCTCCAACTTAATCCATTGATGTTCTGAAGCTAGTAGGAGATTGTTTGAGATCATTTTGAAACATATTGAGTGGTCTTTAGTTTTTGTCAGAAATCCAGATTGGACCATATTTGAAGATGTTGATATTTTCTTTAATTCTTTCTCCAACTTAATCCATTGATGTTCTGAAGCTAGCAGGAGATTGTTTCAGATCATGTTGAAGCATATTGAGTGGTCTTTAGTTTTTGTCAGAAATCCAGACTGGACCATTTTTGAAGATGTTGATATTTTCTTTAATTCTTTCTCCAACTTAATCCATTGATGTTCTGAAGCTAGCAGGAGATTGTTTGAGATCATTTTGAAACATATTGAGTGGTTTTTAGTTTTTGTCAGAAATCTCAGATTTTTTGCCTGCCCGGTCTGGTCCAAAAAATCCAGATTGGACCATTTTTGAAGATGTTGATATTTTCTTTAATTCTTTCTCCAACTTAATCCATTGATGTTCTGAAGCTAGCAGGAGATTGTTTCAGATCATGTTGAAGCATATTGAGTGGTCTTTAGTTTTTGTCAGAAATCCAGATTGGACCATTTTTGAAGATGTTGATATTTTCTTTAATTCTTTCTCCAACTTAATCCATTGATGTTCTGAAGCTAGCAGGAGATTGTTTGAGATCATTTTGAAACATATTGAGTGGTTTTTAGTTTTTGTCAGAAATCTCAGATTTTTTGCCTACCCGGTCTGGTCCAAAAAATCCAGATTGGACCATTTTTGAAGATGTTGATATTTTCTTTAATTCTTTCTCCAACTTAATCCATTGATGTTCTGAAGCTAGCAGGAGATTGTTTCAGATCATGTTGAAGCATATTGAGTGGTCTTTAGTTTTTGTCAGAAATCCAGATTGGACCATTTTTGAAGATGTTGATATTTTCTTTAATTCTTTCTCCAACTTAATCCATTGATGTTCTGAAGCTAGCAGGAGATTGTTTGAGATCATTTTGAAACATATTGAGTGGTTTTTAGTTTTTGTCAGAAATCTCAGATTTTTTGCCTGCCCGGTCTGGTCCAAAAAATCCAGATTGGACCATTTTTGAAGATGTTGATATTTTCTTTAATTCTTTCTCCAACTTAATCCATTGATGTTCTGAAGCTAGCAGGAGATTGTTTCAGATCATGTTGAAGCATATTGAGTGGTCTTTAGTTTTTGTCAGAAATCCAGATTGGACCAATTTTGAAGATGTTGATATTTTCTTTAATTCTTTCTCCAACTTAATCCATTGATGTTCTGACGCTAGCAGGAGATTGTTTGAGATCATTTTGAAACATATTGAGTGGTTTTTAGTTTTTGTCAGAAATCTCAGATTTTTTGCCTACCCGGTCTGGTCCAAAAAATCCAGATTGGACCATTTTTGAAGATGTTGATATTTTCTTTAATTCTTTCTCCAACTTAATCCATTGATGTTCTGAAGCTAGCAGGAGATTGTTTGAGATCATTTTGAAACATATTGAGTGGTTTTTAGTTTTTGTCAGAAATCTCAGATTTTTTGCCTACCCGGTCTGGTCCAAAAAATCCAGATTGGACCATTTTTGAAGATGTTGATATTTTCTTTAATTCTTTCTCCAACTTAATCCATTGATGTTCTGAAGCTAGTAGGAGATTGTTTGAGATCATTTTGAAACATATTGAGTGGTCTTTAGTTTTTGTCAGAAATCCAGATTGGACCATATTTGAAGATGTTGATATTTTCTTTAATTCTTTCTCCAACTTAATCCATTGATGTTCTGAAGCTAGCAGGAGATTGTTTGAGATCATTTTGAAACATATTGAGTGGTTTTTAGTTTTTGTCAGAAATCTCAGATTTTTTGCCTACCCGGTCTGGTCCAAAAAATCCAGATTGGACCATTTTTGAAGATGTTGATATTTTCTTTAATTCTTTCTCCAACTTAATCCATTGATGTTCTGAAGCTAGTAGGAGATTGTTTGAGATCATTTTGAAACATATTGAGTGGTCTTTAGTTTTTGTCAGAAATCCAGATTGGACCATATTTGAAGATGTTGATATTTTCTTTAATTCTTTCTCCAACTTAATCCATTGATGTTCTGAAGCTAGCAGGAGATTGTTTCAGATCATGTTGAAGCATATTGAGTGGTCTTTAGTTTTTGTCAGAAATCCAGACTGGACCATTTTTGAAGATGTTGATATTTTCTTTAATTCTTTCTCCAACTTAATCCATTGATGTTCTGAAGCTAGCAGGAGATTGTTTGAGATCATTTTGAAACATATTGAGTGGTTTTTAGTTTTTGTCAGAAATCTCAGATTTTTTGCCTGCCCGGTCTGGTCCAAAAAATCCAGATTGGACCATTTTTGAAGATGTTGATATTTTCTTTAATTCTTTCTCCAACTTAATCCATTGATGTTCTGAAGCTAGCAGGAGATTGTTTCAGATCATGTTGAAGCATATTGAGTGGTCTTTAGTTTTTGTCAGAAATCCAGATTGGACCAATTTTGAAGATGTTGATATTTTCTTTAATTCTTTCTCCAACTTAATCCATTGATGTTCTGACGCTAGCAGGAGATTGTTTGAGATCATTTTGAAACATATTGAGTGGTTTTTAGTTTTTGTCAGAAATCTCAGATTTTTTGCCTACCCGGTCTGGTCCAAAAAATCCAGATTGGACCATTTTTGAAGATGTTGATATTTTCTTTAATTCTTTCTCCAACTTAATCCATTGATGTTCTGAAGCTAGCAGGAGATTGTTTGAGATCATTTTGAAACATATTGAGTGGTTTTTAGTTTTTGTCAGAAATCTCAGATTTTTTGCCTACCCGGTCTGGTCCAAAAAAATCCAGATTGGACCATTTTTGAAGATGTTGATATTTTCTTTAATTCTTTCTCCAACTTAATCCATTGATGTTCTGAAGCTAGTAGGAGATTGTTTGAGATCATTTTGAAACATATTGAGTGGTCTTTAGTTTTTGTCAGAAATCCAGATTGGACCATATTTGAAGATGTTGATATTTTCTTTAATTCTTTCTCCAACTTAATCCATTGATGTTCTGAAGCTAGCAGGAGATTGTTTCAGATCATGTTGAAGCATATTGAGTGGTCTTTAGTTTTTGTCAGAAATCCAGACTGGACCATTTTTGAAGATGTTGATATTTTCTTTAATTCTTTCTCCAACTTAATCCATTGATGTTCTGAAGCTAGCAGGAGATTGTTTGAGATCATTTTGAAACATATTGAGTGGTTTTTAGTTTTTGTCAGAAATCTCAGATTTTTTGCCTGCCCGGTCTGGTCCAAAAAATCCAGATTGGACCATTTTTGAAGATGTTGATATTTTCTTTAATTCTTTCTCCAACTTAATCCATTGATGTTCTGAAGCTAGCAGGAGATTGTTTCAGATCATGTTGAAGCATATTGAGTGGTCTTTAGTTTTTGTCAGAAATCCAGATTGGACCATTTTTGAAGATGTTGATATTTTCTTTAATTCTTTCTCCAACTTAATCCATTGATGTTCTGAAGCTAGCAGGAGATTGTTTGAGATCATTTTGAAACATATTGAGTGGTTTTTAGTTTTTGTCAGAAATCTCAGATTTTTTGCCTACCCGGTCTGGTCCAAAAAATCCAGATTGGACCATTTTTGAAGATGTTGATATTTTCTTTAATTCTTTCTCCAACTTAATCCATTGATGTTCTGAAGCTAGTAGGAGATTGTTTGAGATCATTTTGAAACATATTGAGTGGTCTTTAGTTTTTGTCAGAAATCCAGATTGGACCATATTTGAAGATGTTGATATTTTCTTTAATTCTTTCTCCAACTTAATCCATTGATGTTCTGAAGCTAGCAGGAGATTGTTTCAGATCATGTTGAAGCATATTGAGTGGTCTTTAGTTTTTGTCAGAAATCCAGACTGGACCATTTTTGAAGATGTTGATATTTTCTTTAATTCTTTCTCCAACTTAATCCATTGATGTTCTGAAGCTAGCAGGAGATTGTTTGAGATCATTTTGAAACATATTGAGTGGTTTTTAGTTTTTGTCAGAAATCTCAGATTTTTTGCCTGCCCGGTCTGGTCCAAAAAATCCAGATTGGACCATTTTTGAAGATGTTGATATTTTCTTTAATTCTTTCTCCAACTTAATCCATTGATGTTCTGAAGCTAGCAGGAGATTGTTTCAGATCATGTTGAAGCATATTGAGTGGTCTTTAGTTTTTGTCAGAAATCCAGATTGGACCATTTTTGAAGATGTTGATATTTTCTTTAATTCTTTCTCCAACTTAATCCATTGATGTTCTGAAGCTAGCAGGAGATTGTTTGAGATCATTTTGAAACATATTGAGTGGTTTTTAGTTTTTGTCAGAAATCTCAGATTTTTTGCCTACCCGGTCTGGTCCAAAAAATCCAGATTGGACCATTTTTGAAGATGTTGATATTTTCTTTAATTCTTTCTCCAACTTAATCCATTGACGTTCTGAAGCTAGCAGGAGATTGTTTGAGATCATTTTGAAACATATTGAGTGGTCTTTAGTTTTTGTCAGAAATCCAGATTGGACCATTTTTGAAGATGTTGATATTTTCTTTAATTCTTTCTCCAACTTAATCCATTGATGTTCTGAAGCTAGCAGGAGATTGTTTCAGATCATGTTGAAGCATATTGAGTGGTCTTTAGTTTTTGTCAGAAATCCAGATTGGACCATTTTTGAAGATGTTGATATTTTCTTTAATTCTTTCTCCAACTTAATCCATTGATGTTCTGAAGCTAGCAGGAGATTGTTTCAGATCATGTTGAAGCATATTGAGTGGTCTTTAGTTTTTGTCAGAAATCCAGATTGGACCAATTTTGAAGATGTTGATATTTTCTTTAATTCTTTCTCCAACTTAATCCATTGATGTTCTGAAGCTAGCAGGAGATTGTTTGAGATCATTTTGAAACATATTGAGTGGTTTTTAGTTTTTGTCAGAAATCTCAGATTTTTTGCCTACCCGGTCTGGTCCAAAAAATCCAGATTGGACCATTTTTGAAGATGTTGATATTTTCTTTAATTCTTTCTCCAACTTAATCCATTGATGTTCTGAAGCTAGCAGGAGATTGTTTCAGATCATGTTGAAGCATATTGAGTGGTCTTTAGTTTTTGTCAGAAATCCAGATTGGACCATTTTTGAAGATGTTGATATTTTCTTTAATTCTTTCTCCAACTTAATCCATTGATGTTCTGAAGCTAGCAGGAGATTGTTTGAGATCATTTTGAAACATATTGAGTGGTTTTTAGTTTTTGTCAGAAATCTCAGATTTTTTGCCTACCCGGTCTGGTCCAAAAAATCCAGATTGGACCATTTTTGAAGATGTTGATATTTTCTTTAATTCTTTCTCCAACTTAATCCATTGATATTCTGAAGCTAGCAGGAGATTGTTTCAGATCATGTTGAAGCATATTGAGTGGTCTTTAGTTTTTGTCAGAAATCCAGATTGGACCATTTTTGAAGATGTTGATATTTTCTTTAATTCTTTCTCCAACTTAATCCATTGATGTTCTGAAGCTAGCAGGAGATTGTTTCAGATCATGTTGAAGCATATTGAGTGGTCTTTAGTTTTTGTCAGAAATCCAGATTGGACCATTTTTGAAGATGTTGATATTTTCTTTAATTCTTTCTCCAACTTAATCCATTGATGTTCTGAAGCCAGCAGGAGATTGTTTGAGATCATTTTGAAACATATTGAATGGTTTTTAGTTTTTGTCAGAAATCTCAGATTTTTTGCCTACCCGGTCTGGTCCAAAAAATCCAGATTGGACCATTTTTGAAGATGTTGATATTTTCTTTAATTCTTTCTGCAACTTAATCCATTGATGTTCTGAAGCTAGCAGGAGATTGTTTGAGATTATTTTGAAACATATTGAGTGGTTTTTAGTTTTTGTCAGAAATCTCAGATTTTTTGCCTACCCGGTCTGGTCCAAAAAATCCAGATTGGACCATTTTTGAAGATGTTGATATTTTCTTTAATTCTTTCTCCAACTTAATCCATTGATGTTCTGAAGCTAGTAGGAGATTGTTTGAGATCATTTTGAAACATATTGAGTGGTCTTTAGTTTTTGTCAGAAATCCAGATTGGACCATATTTGAAGATGTTGATATTTTCTTTAATTCTTTCTCCAACTTAATCCATTGATGTTCTGAAGCTAGCAGGAGATTGTTTCAGATCATGTTGAAGCATATTGAGTGGTCTTTAGTTTTTTGTCAGAAATCCAGACTGGACCATTTTTGAAGATGTTGATATTTTCTTTAATTCTTTCTCCAACTTAATCCATTGATGTTCTGAAGCTAGCAGGAGATTGTTTCAGATCATGTTGAAGCATATTGAGTGGTCTTTAGTTTTTGTCAGAAATCCAGACTGGACCATTTTTGAAGATGTTGATATTTTCTTTAATTCTTTCTCCAACTTAATCCATTGATGTTCTGAAGCTAGCAGGAGATTGTTTGAGATCATTTTGAAACATATTGAGTGGTTTTTAGTTTTTGTCAGAAATCTCAGATTTTTTGCCTGCCCGGTCTGGTCCAAAAAATCCAGATTGGACCATTTTTGAGATGTTGATATTTTCTTTAATTCTTTCTCCAACTTAATCCATTGATGTTCTGAAGCTAGCAGGAGATTGTTTCAGATCATGTTGAAGCATATTGAGTGGTCTTTAGTTTTTGTCAGAAATCCAGATTGGACCATTTTTGAAGATGTTGATATTTTCTTTAATTCTTTCTCCAACTTAATCCATTGATGTTCTGAAGCTAGCAGGAGATTGTTTGAGATCATTTGAAACATATTGAGTGGTTTTTAGTTTTTGTCAGAAATCTCAGATTTTTTGCCTACCCGGTCTGGTCCAAAAATCCAGATTGGACCATTTTTGAAGATGTTGATATTTTCTTTAATTCTTTCTCCAACTTAATCCATTGATGTTCTGAAGCTAGTAGGAGATTGTTTGAGATCATTTTGAAACATATTGAGTGGTCTTTAGTTTTTGTCAGAAATCCAGATTGGACCATATTTGAAGATGTTGATATTTTCTTTAATTCTTTCTCCAACTTAATCCATTGATGTTCTGAAGCTAGCAGGAGATTGTTTCAGATCATGTTGAAGCATATTGAGTGGTCTTTAGTTTTTGTCAGAAATCCAGACTGGACCATTTTTGAAGATGTTGATATTTTCTTTAATTCTTTCTCCACTTAATCCATTGATGTTCTGAAGCTAGCAGGAGATTGTTTGAGATCATTTTGAAACATATTGAGTGGTTTTTAGTTTTTGTCAGAAATCTCAGATTTTTTGCCTGCCCGGTCTGGTCCAAAAAATCCAGATTGGACCATTTTTGAAGATGTTGATATTTTCTTTAATTCTTTCTCCAACTTAATCCATTGATGTTCTGAAGCTAGCAGGAGATTGTTTCAGATCATGTTGAAGCATATTGAGTGGTCTTTAGTTTTTGTCAGAAATCCAGATTGGACCATTTTTGAAGATGTTGATATTTTCTTTAATTCTTTCTCCAACTTAATCCATTGATGTTCTGAAGCTAGCAGGAGATTGTTGAGATCATTTTGAAACATATTGAGTGGTTTTTAGTTTTTGTCAGAAATCTCAGATTTTTTGCCTACCCGGTCTGGTCCAAAAAATCCAGATTGGACCATTTTTGAAGATGTTGATATTTTCTTTAATTCTTTCTCCAACTTAATCCATTGATGTTCTGAAGCTAGCAGGAGATTGTTTGAGATCATTTTGAAACATATTGAGTGGTCTTTAGTTTTTGTCAGAAATCCAGATTGGACCATTTTTGAAGATGTTGATATTTTCTTTAATTCTTTCTCCAACTTAATCCATTGATGTTCTGAAGCTAGCAGGAGATTGTTTCAGATCATGTTGAAGCATATTGAGTGGTCTTTAGTTTTTGTCAGAAATCAGATTGGACCATTTTTGAAGATGTTGATATTTTCTTTAATTCTTTCTCCAACTTAATCCATTGATGTTCTGAAGCTAGCAGGAGATTGTTTCAGATCATGTTGAAGCATATTGAGTGGTCTTTAGTTTTTGTCAGAAATCCAGATTGGACCAATTTTGAAGATGTTGATATTTTCTTTAATTCTTTCTCCAACTTAATCCATTGATGTTCTGAAGCTAGCAGGAGATTGTTTGAGATCATTTTGAAACATATTGAGTGGTTTTTAGTTTTTGTCAGAAATCTCAGATTTTTTGCCTACCCGGTCTGGTCCAAAAATCCAGATTGGACCATTTTTGAAGATGTTGATATTTTCTTTAATTCTTCTCCAACTTAATCCATTGATGTTCTGAAGCTAGCAGGAGATTGTTTCAGATCATGTTGAAGCATATTGAGTGGTCTTTAGTTTTTGTCAGAAATCCAGATTGGACCATTTTTGAAGATGTTGATATTTTCTTTAATTCTTTCTCCAACTTAATCCATTGATGTTCTGAAGCTAGCAGGAGATTGTTTGAGATCATTTTGAACATATTGAGTGGTTTTTAGTTTTTGTCAGAAATCTCAGATTTTTTGCCTACCCGGTCTGGTCCAAAAAATCCAGATTGGACCATTTTGAAGATGTTGATATTTTCTTTAATTCTTTCTCCAACTTAATCCATTGATATTCTGAAGCTAGCAGGAGATTGTTTCAGATCATGTTGAAGCATATTGAGTGGTCTTTAGTTTTTGTCAGAAATCCAGATTGGACCATTTTTGAAGATGTTG
Organism: Actinernus sp. WN-2022; assembly: GCA_030867875.1. Taxonomy (NCBI): domain Eukaryota; kingdom Metazoa; phylum Cnidaria; class Anthozoa; order Actiniaria; family Actinernidae; genus Actinernus; species Actinernus sp. WN-2022. The sequence continues at coordinate 18,170 of JAOWCC010000077.1, forward strand.
ATATTTTCTTTAATTCTTTCTCCAACTTAATCCATTGATGTTCTGAAGCTAGCAGGAGATTGTTTCAGATCATGTTGAAGCATATTGAGTGGTCTTTAGTTTTTGTCAGAAATCCAGATTGGACCATTTTTGAAGATGTTGATATTTTCTTTAATTCTTTCTCCAACTTAATCCATTGATGTTCTGAAGCCAGCAGGAGATTGTTTGAGATCATTTTGAAACATATTGAATGGTTTTTAGTTTTTGTCAGAAATCTCAGATTTTTTGCCTACCCGTCTGGTCCAAAAAATCCAGATTGGACCATTTTTGAAGATGTTGATATTTTCTTTAATTCTTTCTGCAACTTAATCCATTGATGTTCTGAAGCTAGCAGGAGATTGTTTGAGATTATTTTGAAACATATTGAGTGGTTTTTAGTTTTTGTCAGAAATCTCAGATTTTTTGCCTACCCGGTCTGGTCAAAAAATCAGATTGGACCATTTTTGAAGATGTTGATATTTTCTTTAATTCTTTCTCCAACTTAATCCATTGATGTTCTGAAGCTAGTAGGAGATTGTTTGAGATCATTTTGAAACATATTGAGTGGTCTTTAGTTTTTGTCAGAAATCCAGATTGGACCATATTTGAAGATGTTGATATTTTCTTTAATTCTTTCTCCAACTTAATCCATTGATGTTCTGAAGCTAGCAGGAGATTGTTTCAGATCATGTTGAAGCATATTGAGTGGTCTTTAGTTTTTGTCAGAAATCCAGACTGGACCATTTTTGAAGATGTTGATATTTTCTTTAATTCTTTCTCCAACTTAATCCATTGATGTTCTGAAGCTAGCAGGAGATTGTTTGAGATCATTTTGAAACATATTGAGTGGTTTTTAGTTTTTGTCAGAAATCTCAGATTTTTTGCCTGCCCGGTCTGGTCCAAAAAATCCAGATTGGACCATTTTTGAAGATGTTGATATTTTCTTTAATTCTTTCTCCAACTTAATCCATTGATGTTCTGAAGCTAGCAGGAGATTGTTTCAGATCATGTTGAAGCATATTGAGTGGTCTTTAGTTTTTGTCAGAAATCCAGATTGGACCAATTTTGAAGATGTTGATATTTTCTTTAATTCTTTCTCCAAACTTAATCCATTGATGTTCTGAAGCTAGCAGGAGATTGTTTGAGATCATTTTGAAACATATTGAGTGGTTTTTAGTTTTTGTCAGAAATCTCAGATTTTTTGCCTACCCGGTCTGGTCCAAAAAATCCAGATTGGACCATTTTTGAAGATGTTGATATTTTCTTTAATTCTTTCTCCAACTTAATCCATTGATGTTCTGAAGCTAGCAGGAGATTGTTTCAGATCATGTTGAAGCATATTGAGTGGTCTTTAGTTTTTGTCAGAAATCCAGATTGGACCATTTTTGAAGATGTTGATATTTTCTTTAATTCTTTCTCCAACTTAATCCATTGATGTTCTGAAGCTAGCAGGAGATTGTTTGAGATCATTTTTGAAACATATTGAGTTGTTTTTAGTTTTTGTCAGAAATCTCAGATTTTTTGCCTGCCCGGTCTGGTCCAAAAAATCCAGATTGGACCATTTTTGAAGATGTTGATATTTTCTTTAATTCTTTCTCCAACTTAATCCATTGATGTTCTGAAGCTAGCAGGAGATTGTTTCAGATCATGTTGAAGCATATTGAGTGGTCTTTAGTTTTTGTCAGAAATCCAGATTGGACCAATTTTGAAGATGTTGATATTTTCTTTAATTCTTTCTCCAACTTAATCCATTGATGTTCTGACGCTAGCAGGAGATTGTTTGAGATCATTTTGAAACATATTGAGTGGTTTTAGTTTTTGTCAGAAATCTCAGATTTTTTGCCTACCCGGTCTGGTCCAAAAAATCCAGATTGGACCATTTTTGAAGATGTGATATTTTCTTTAATTCTTTCTCCAACTTAATCCATTGATGTTCTGAAGCTAGCAGGAGATTGTTTGAGATCATTTTGAAACATATTGAGTGGTTTTTAGTTTTTGTCAGAAATCTCAGATTTTTTGCCTACCCGGTCTTGGTCCAAAAAATCCAGATTTGGACCATTTTTGAAGATGTTGATATTTTCTTTAATTCTTTCTCCAACTTAATCCATTGATGGTCTGAAGCTAGCAGGAGATTGTTTCAGATCATGTTGAAGCATATTGAGTGGTCTTTAGTTTTTGTCAGAAATCCAGATTGGACCATTTTTGAAGATGTTGATATTTTCTTTAATTCTTTCTCCAACTTAATCCATTGATGTTCTGAAGCTAGCAGGAGATTGTTTCAGATCATGTTGAAGCATATTGAGTGGTCTTTAGTTTTTGTCAGAAATCCAGATTGGACCAATTTTGAAGATGTTGATATTTTCTTTAATTCTTTCTCCAACTTAATCCATTGATGTTCTGAAGCTAGCAGGAGATTGTTTGAGATCATTTTGAAACATATTGAGTGGTTTTTAGTTTTTGTCAGAAATCTCAGATTTTTTGCCTACCCGGTCTGGTCCAAAAAATCCAGATTGGACCATTTTTGAAGATGTTGATATTTTCTTTAATTCTTTCTCCAACTTAATCCATTGATGTTCTGAAGCTAGCAGGAGAATTGTTTCAGATCATGTTGAAGCATATTGAGTGGTCTTTAGTTTTGTCAGAAATCCAGATTGGACCATTTTTGAAGATGTTGATATTTTCTTTAATTCTTTCTCCAACTTAATCCATTGATGTTCTGAAGCTAGCAGGAGATTGTTTGAGATCATTTTGAAACATATTGAGTGGTTTTTAGTTTTTGTCAGAAATCTCAGATTTTTTGCCTACCCGGTCTGGTCCAAAAAATCCAGATTGGACCATTTTTGAAGATGTTGATATTTTCTTTAATTCTTTCTCCAACTTAATCCATTGATATTCTGAAGCTAGCAGGAGATTGTTTCAGATCATGTTGAAGCATATTGAGTGGTCTTTAGTTTTTGTCAGAAATCCAGATTGGACCATTTTTGAAGATGTTGATATTTTCTTTAATTCTTTCTCCAACTTAATCCATTGATGTTCTGAAGCTAGCAGGAGATTGTTTCAGATCATGTTGAAGCATATTGAGTGGTCTTTAGTTTTTGTCAGAAATCCAGATTGGACCATTTTTGAAGATGTTGATATTTTCTTTAATTCTTTCTCCAACTTAATCCATTGATGTTCTGAAGCCAGCAGGAGATTGTTTGAGATCATTTTGAAACATATTGAATGGTTTTTAGTTTTTGTCAGAAATCTCAGATTTTTTGCCTACCCCGGTCTGGTCCAAAAAATCCAGATTGGCCATTTTTGAAGATGTTGATATTTTCTTTAATTCTTTCTGCAACTTAATCCATTGATGTTCTGAAGCTAGCAGGAGATTGTTTGAGATTATTTTGAAACATATTGAGTGGTTTTTAGTTTTTGTCAGAAATCTCAGATTTTTTGCCTACCGGTCTGGTCCAAAAAATCCAGATTGGACCATTTTTGAAGATTTTGATATTTTCTTTAATTCTTTCTCCAACTTAATCATTGATGTTCTGAAGCTAGTAGGAGATTGTTTGAGATCATTTTGAAACATATTGAGTGGTCCTTTAGTTTTTGTCAGAAATCCAGATTGGACCATATTTGAAGATGTTGATATTTTCTTTAATTCTTTCTCCAACTTAATCCATTGATGTCTGAAGCTAGCAGGAGATTGTTTCAGATCATGTTGAAGCACTATTGAGTGGTCTTTAGTTTTTGTCAGAAATCCAGACTGGACCATTTTTGAAGATGTTGATATTTTCTTTAATTCTTTCTCCAACTTAATCACATTGATGTTCTGAAGCTAGCAGGAGATTGTTTGAGATCATTTTGAAACATATTGAGTGGTTTTTAGTTTTTGTCAGAAATCTCAGATTTTATGCCTGCCCGGTCTGGTCCAAAAAAATCCAGATTGGACCATTTTTGAAGATGTTGATATTTTCTTTAATTCTTTCTCCAACTAATCCATTGATGTTCTGAAGCTAGCAGGAGATTGTTTCAGATCATGTGAAGCATATCTGAGTGGTCTTTAGTTTTTGTCAGAAATCCAGATTGGACCAATTTTTGAAGATGTTGATATTTTCTTTAATTCTTTCTCTCCACTTAAATCCATTGATGTTCTGAAGCTAGCAGGAGATTGTTTGAGATCATTTGAAACATATTGAGTGGTTTTTAGTTTTTGTCAGAAATCTCAGATTTTTTGCTGCCCCGGTCTGGTCCCAAAAATCCAGATTGGACCATTTTTGAAGATGTTGATATTTTCTTTAATTCTTTCTCCAACTTAATCCATGATGTTCTGAAGCTAGCAGGAGATTGTTTCAGATCATGTTGAAGCATATTGAGTGGTCTTTAGTTTTTGTCAGAAATCCAGATTGGACCAATTTGAAGATGTTGATATTTTCTTTAATTCTTTCTCCAACTTAATCCATTGATGTTCTGACGCTAGCAGGAGATTGTTGAGATCATTTTGAAACATATTGAGTGGTTTTTAGTTTTTGTCAGAAATCTCAGATTTTTTGCCTACCCGGTCTGGTCCAAAAATCCAGATTCGGACCATTTTTGAAGATGTTGATCTTTTCTTTAATTCTTTCTCAACTTAATCCATTGATCGTTCTGAAGCTAGCAGAGATTGTTTCAGATCATGTTGAAGCATATTGAGTGGTCTTTAGTTTTGTCAGAAATCCAGATCTGGACCAATCTTAGACGATGTTGATATATTCTTTCATTCTTATCTCCAACTTAATCCATTGATGTTCTGACGCTAGCAGGAGATTGTTTGAGATCATTTTGAAACATATTGAGTGGTTTTTAGTTTTTGTCAGAAATCTCAGATTTTTTGCCTACCCGGTCTGGTCCAAAAAATCCAGATTGGACCATTTTTGAAGATGTTGATATTTTCTTTAATTCTTTCTCCAACTTAATCCATTGATGTTCTGAAGCCAGCAGGAGATTGTTTGAGATCATTTTGAAACATATTGAATGGTTTTTAGTTTTTTGTCAGAAATCTCAGATTTTTTGCCTACCCGGTCTGGTCCAAAAAATCCAGATTGGACCATTTTTGAAGATGTTGATATTTTCTTTAATTCTTTCTGCAACTTAATCCATTGATGTTCTGAAGCTAGCAGGAGATTGTTTGAGATTATTTTGAAACATATTGAGTGGTTTTTAGTTTTTGTCAGAAATCTCAGATTTTTTGCCTACCCGGTCTGGTCCAAAAAATCCAGATTGGACCATTTTTGAAGATGTTGATATTTTCTTTAATTCTTTCTCCAACTTAATCCATTGATGTTCTGAAGCTTCGCAGGAGATTGTTTGAGATCATTTTGAAACATATTGAGTGGTTTTTAGTTCTTGTCAGAAATCTCAGATTTTTTTGCCTACCCGGTCTAGTCCAAAAATCCAGATTGGAGCATTTTTGAAGATGTTGATATTTTCTTAATTCTTTCTCCAACTTAATCCATTGATGTTCTGAATCTAGCAGGAGATTGTTTGAGATCATTTTGAAACATATTGAGTGGTCTTTAGTTTTTGTCAGAAATCCAGATTGGACCATTTTTGAAGATGTTGATATTTTCTTTAATTCTTTCTCCAACTTAATCCCATTGATGTCTGAAGCCAGCAGGAGATTGTTTGAGATCATTTTGAAACATATTGAATGGTTTTTAGTTTTTGTCAGAAATCTCAGATTTTTTGCCTACCCGGTCTGGTCCAAAAAATCCAGATTGGACCATTTTTGAAGATGTTGATATTTTCTTTAATTCTTTCTGCAACTTAATCCATTGATGTTCTGAAGCTAGCAGGAGATTGTTTGAGATTATTTTGAAACATATTGAGTGGTTTTTAGTTTTTGTCAGAAATCTCAGATTTTTTGCCTACCCGGTCTGGTCCAAAAAAATCCAGATTGGACCATTTTTGAAGATGTTGATATTTTCTTTAATTCTTTCTCCAACTTAATCCATTGATGTTCTGAAGCTAGCAGGAGATTGTTTGAGATCATTTTGAAAACATATTGAGTGGTTTTTAGTTCTTGTCAGCAAATCTCAGATTTTTTGCCTACCCGGTCTAGTCCAAAAAATCCAGATTGGAGCATTTTTGAAGATGTTGATATTTTCTTTAATTCTTTCTCCAACTTAATCCATTGATGTTCTGAATCTAGCAGGAGATTGTTTGAGATCATTTTGAAAACATATTGAGTGGTCTTTAGTTTTTGTCAGAAATCCAGATTGGACCATTTTTGAAGATGTTGATATTTTCTTTAATTCTTTCTCCAACTTAATCCATTGATGTTCTGAAGCTAGCAGGAGATTGTTTCAGATCATGTTGAAGCATATTGAGTGGTCTTTAGTTTTTGTCAGAAATCCAGATTGGACCATTTTTGAAGATGTTGATATTTTCTTTAATTCTTTCTCCAACTTAATCCATTGATGTTCTGAAGCTAGCAGGAGATTGTTTCAGATCATGTTGAAGCATATTGAGTGGTCTTTAGTTTTTGTCAGAAATCCAGATTGGACCATTTTTGAAGATGTTGATATTTTCTTTAATTCTTTCTCCAACTTAATCCATTGATGTTCTGAAGCTAGCAGGAGATTGTTTGAGATCATTTTGAAACATATTGAGTGGTTTTTAGTTTTTGTCAGAAATCTCAGATTTTTTGCCTGCCCGGTCTGGTCCAAAAAATCCAGATTGGACCATTTTTGAAGATGTTGATATTTTCTTTAATTCTTTCTCCAACTTAATCCATTGATGTTCTGAAGCTAGCAGGAGATTGTTTCAGATCATGTTGAAACATATTGAGTGGTTTTTAGTTTTTGTCAGAAATCTCAGATTTTTTGCCTACCCGGTCTGGTCCAAAAAATCCAGATTGGACCATTTTTGAAGATGTTGATATTTTCTTTAATTCTTTCTCCAACTTAATCCATTGATGTTCTGAAGCTAGCAGGAGATTGTTTGAGATCATTTTGAAACATATTGAGTGGTTTTTAGTTTTTGTCAGAAATCTCAGATTTTTTGCCTACCCGGTCTGGTCCAAAAAATCCAGATTGGACCATTTTTGAAGATGTTGATATTTTCTTTAATTCTTTCTCCAACTTAATCCATTGATGTTCTGAAGCTAGTAGGAGATTGTTTGAGATCATTTTGAAACATATTGAGTGGTCTTTAGTTTTTGTCAGAAATCCAGATTGGACCATATTTGAAGATGTTGATATTTTCTTTAATTCTTTCTCCAACTTAATCCATTGATGTTCTGAAGCTAGCAGGAGATTGTTTCAGATCATGTTGAAGCATATTGAGTGGTCTTTAGTTTTTGTCAGAAATCCAGACTGGACCATTTTTGAAGATGTTGATATTTTCTTTAATTCTTTCTCCAACCTTAATCCATTGATGTTCTGAAGCTAGCAGGAGATTGTTTGAGATCATTTTGAAACATATTGAGTGGTTTTTAGTTTTTGTCAGAAATCTCAGATTTTTTGCCTGCCCGGTCTGGTCCAAAAAATCCAGATTGGACCATTTTTGAAGATGTTGATATTTTCTTTAATTCTTTCTCCAACTTAATCCATTGATGTTCTGAAGCTAGCAGGAGATTGTTTCAGATCATGTTGAAGCATATTGAGTGGTCTTTAGTTTTTGTCAGAAATCCAGATTGGACCATTTTTGAAGATGTTGATATTTTCTTTAATTCTTTCTCCAACTTAATCCATTGATGTTCTGAAGCTAGCAGGAGATTGTTTCAGATCATGTTGAAGCATATTGAGTGGTCTTTAGTTTTTGTCAGAAATCCAGATTGGACCAATTTTGAAGATGTTGATATTTTCTTTAATTCTTTCTCCCAACTTAATCCATTGATGTTCTGACGCTAGCAGGAGATTGTTTGAGATCATTTTGAAACATATTGAGTGGTTTTTAGTTTTTGTCAGAAATCTCAGATTTTTTGCCTACCCGGTCTGGTCCAAAAAATCCAGATTGGACCATTTTTGAAGATGTTGATATTTTCTTTAATTCTTTCTCCAACTTAATCCATTGATGTTCTGAAGCCAGCAGGAGATTGTTTGAGATCATTTTGAAACATATTGAATGGTTTTTAGTTTTTGTCAGAAATCTCAGATTTTTTGCCTACCCGGTCTGGTCCAAAAAATCCAGATTGGACCATTTTTGAAGATGTTGATATTTTCTTTAATTCTTTCTGCAACTTAATCCATTGATGTTCTGAAGCTAGCAGGAGATTGTTTGAGATTATTTTGAAACATATTGAGTGGTTTTAGTTTTTGTCAGAAATCTCAGATTTTTTGCCTACCCGGTCTGGTCCAAAAAATCCAGATTGGACCATTTTTGAAGATGTTGATATTTTCTTTAATTCTTTCTCCAACTTAATCCATTGATGTTCTGAAGCTAGCAGGAGATTGTTTGAGATCATTTTGAAACATATTGAGTGGTTTTTAGTTCTTGTCAGAAATCTCAGATTTTTTGCCTACCCGGTCTAGTCCAAAAAATCCAGATTGGAGCATTTTTGAAGATGTTGATATTTTCTTTAATTCTTTCTCCAACTAATCCATTGATGTTCTGAATCTAGCAGGAGATTGTTTGAGATCATTTTGAAACATATTGAGTGGTCTTTAGTTTTTGTCAGAAATCCAGATTGGACCATTTTTGAAGATGTTGATATTTTCTTTAATTCTTTCTCCAACTTAATCCATTGATGTTCTGAAGCTAGCAGGAGATTGTTTCAGATCATGTTGAAGCATATTGAGTGGTTTTTAGTTTTTGTCAGAAATCTCAGATTTTTTGCCTGCCCGGTCTGGTCCAAAAAATCCAGATTGGACCATTTTTGAAGATGTTGATATTTTCTTTAATTCTTTCTCCAACTTAATCCATTGATGTTCTGAAGCTAGCAGGAGAATGTTTCAGATCATGTTGAAGCATATTGAGTGGTCTTTAGTTTTTGTCAGAAATCCAGATTGGACCATTTTGAAGATGTTGATATTTTCTTTAATTCTTTCTCCAACTTAATCCATTGATGTTCTGAAGCTAGCAGGAGATTGTTCAGATCATGTTGAAGCATATTGAGTGGTCTTTAGTTTTTGTCAGAAATCAGATTGGACCAATTTTGAAGATGTTGATATTTTCTTTAATTCTTTCTCCAACTTAATCCATTGATGTTCTGACGCTAGCAGGAGATTGTTTGAGATCATTTTGAAACATATTGAGTGGTTTTTAGTTTTTGTCAGAAATCTCAGATTTTTTGCCTACCCGGTCTGGTCCAAAAAATCCAGATTGGACCATTTTTGAAGATGTTGATATTTTCTTTAATTCTTTCTCCAACTTAATCCATTGATGTTCTGAAGCTAGCAGGAGATTGTTTCAGATCATGTTGAAGCATATTGAGTGGTCCTTTAGTTTTTGTCAGAAATCCAGACTGGACCATTTTTGAAGATGTTGATATTTTCTTTAATTCTTTCTCCAACTTAATCCATTGATGTTCTGAAGCTAGCAGGAGATTGTTTGAGATCATTTTGAAACATATTGAGTGGTTTTTAGTTTTTGTCAGAAATCTCAGATTTTTTGCCTGCCCGGTCTGGTCCAAAAAATCCAGATTGGACCATTTTTGAAGATGTTGATATTTTCTTTAATTCTTTCTCCAACTTAATCCATTGATGTTCTGAAGCTAGCAGGAGATTGTTTCAGATCATGTTGAAGCATATTGAGTGGTCTTTAGTTTTTGTCAGAAATCCAGATTTGGACAATTTTTGAAGATGTTGATATTTTCTTTAATTCTTTCTCCAACTTAATCCATTGATGTTCTGAAGCTAGCAGGAGATTGTTTCAGATCATGTTGAAGCATATTGAGTGGTCTTTAGTTTTTGTCAGAAATCCAGATTGGACCAATTTTGAAGATGTTGATATTTCTTAATTCTTTCTCCAACTTAATCCATTGATGTTCTGACGCTAGCAGGAGATTGTTTGAGATCATTTTGAAACATATTGAGTGGTTTTAGTTTTTTGTCAGAAATCTCAGATTTTTTGCCTACCCGGTCTGGTCCAAAAAATCCAGATTGGACCATTTTGAAGATGTTGATATTTTCTTTAATTCTTTCTCCAACTTAATCCATTGATGTTCTGAAGCCAGCAGGAGATTGTTTGAGATCATTTTGAAACATATTGAATGGTTTTTAGTTTTTGTCAGAAATCTCAGATTTTTTGCCTACCCGGTCTGGTCCAAAAAATCCAGATTGGACCATTTTTGAAGATGTTGATATTTTCTTTAATTCTTTCTCCAACTTAATCCATTGATGTTCTGAAGCTAGCAGGAGATTGTTTGAGATCATTTTGAAACATATTGAGTGGTTTTTAGTTCTTGTCAGAAATCTCAGATTTTTTGCCTACCCGGTCTAGTCCAAAAAATCCAGATTGGAGCATTTTTGAAGATGTTGATATTTTCTTTAATTCTTTCTCCAACTTAATCCATTGATGTTCTGAATCTAGCAGGAGATTGTTTGAGATCATTTTGAAACATATTGAGTGGTCTTTAGTTTTTGTCAGAAATCCAGATTGGACCATTTTTGAAGATGTTGATATTTTCTTTAATTCTTTCTCCAACTTAATCCATTGATGTTCTGAAGCTAGCAGGAGATTGTTTCAGATCATGTTGAAGCATATGAGTGGTCTTTAGTTTTTGTCAGAAATCCAGATTGGACCATTTTTGAAGATGTTGATATTTTCTTTAATTCTTTCTCCAACTTAATCCATTGATGTTCTGAAGCTAGCAGGAGATTGTTTGAGATCATTTTGAAACATATTGAGTGGTTTTTAGTTTTTGTCAGAAATCTCAGATTTTTTGCCTGCCCGGTCTGGTCCAAAAAATCCAGATTGGACACATTTTTGAAGATGTTGATATTTTCTTTAATTCTTTCTCCAACTTAATCCATTGATGTTCTGAAGCTAGCAGGAGATTGTTTCAGATCATGTTGAAGCATATTGAGTGGTCTTTAGTTTTTGTCAGAAATCCAGATTGGACCAATTTTGAAGATGTTGATAATTTTCTTTAATTCTTTCTCCAACTTAATCCATTGATGTTCTGAAGCTAGCAGGAGATTGTTTGAGATCATTTTGAAACATATTGAGTGGTTTTTAGTTTTTGTCAGAAATCTCAGATTTTTTGCCTACCCGGTCTGGTCCAAAAAATCCAGATTGGACCATTTTTGAAGATGTTGATATTTTCTTTAATTCTTTCTCCAACTTAATCCATTGATGTTCTGAAGCTAGCAGGAGATTGTTTCAGATCATGTTGAAGCATATTGAGTGGTGTTTAGTTTTTGTCAGAAATCCAGATTGGACCATTTTTGAAGATGTTGATATTTTCTTTAATTCTTTCTCCAACTTAATCCATTGATGTTCTGAAGCTAGCAGGAGATTGTTTGAGATCATTTTGAAACATATTGAGTGGTTTTTAGTTTTTGTCAGAAATCTCAGATTTTTTGCCTGCCCGGTCTGGTCCAAAAAATCCAGATTGGACCATTTTTGAAGATGTTGATATTTTCTTTAATTCTTTCTCCAACTTAATCCATTGATGTTCTGAAGCTAGCAGGAGATTGTTTCAGATCATGTTGAAGCATATTGAGTGGTCTTTAGTTTTTGTCAGAAATCCAGATTGGACCATTTTTGAAGATGTTGATATTTTCTTTAATTCTTTCTCCAACTTAATCCATTGATGTTCTGAAGCTAGGAGGAGATTGTTTGAGATCATTTTGAAACATATTGAGTGGTTTTTAGTTTTTGTCAGAAATCTCAGATTTTTTTTGCCTACCCGGTCTGGTCCAAAAAATCCAGATTGGACCATTTTAGAAGATGTTGATATTTTCTTTAATTCTTTCTCCAAACTTAATCCATTGATGTTCTGAAGCTAGCAGGAGATTGTTTCAGATCATGTTGAAGCATATTGAGTGGTCTTTAGTTTTTGTCAGAAATCCAGATTGACCAATTTTGAAGATGTTGATATTTTCTTAATTCTTTCTCCAACTTAATCCATTGATGTTCTGACGCTAGCAGGAGATTGTTTGAGATCATTTTGAAACATATTGAGTGGTTTTTAGTTTTTGTCAGAAATCTCAGATTTTTTTGCCTACCCGGTCTGGTCCAAAAAATCCAGATTGGACCATTTTTGAAGATGTTGATATTTTCTTTAATTCTTTCTCCAACTTAATCCATTGATGTTCTGAAGCCAGCAGGAGATTGTTTGAGATCATTTTGAAACATATTGAATGGTTTTTAGTTTTTGTCAGAAATCTCACATTTTTTGCCTTCCCGGTCTGGTCCAAAAAATCCAGATTGGACCATTTTTGAAGATGTTGATATTTTCTTTAATTCTTTCTGCAACTTAATCCATTGATGTTCTGAAGCTAGCAGGAGATTGTTTGAGATTATTTGAAACATATTGAGTGGTTTTTAGTTTTTGTCAGAAATCTCAGATTTTTTGCCTACCCGGTCTGGTCCAAAAAATCCAGATTGGACCATTTTTGAAGATGTTGATATTTTCTTTAATTCTTTCTCCAACTTAATCCATTGATGTTCTGAAGCTAGCAGGAGATTGTTTCAGATCATGTTGAAGCATATTGAGTGGTCTTTTGTTTTTGTCAGAAATCCAGATTGGACCATTTTTGAAGATGTTGATATTTTCTTTAATTCTTTCTCCAACTTAATCCATTGATGTTCTGAAGCTAGCAGGAGATTGTTTGAGATCATTTGAAACATATTGAGTGGTTTTTAGTTTTTGTCAGAAATCTCAGATTTTTTGCCTGCCCGGTCTGGTCCAAAAAATCCAGATTGGACCATTTTAGAAGATGTTGATATTTTCTTTAATTCTTTCTCCAACTTAATCCATTGATGGTTCTGAAGCTAGCAGGAGATTGTTTGAGATCATTTTGAAACATATTGAGTGGTTTTTAGTTTTTGTCAGAAATCTCAGATTTTTTGCCTACCCGGTCTAGTCCAAAAATCCAGATTGGACCATTTTTGAAGATGTTGATATTTTCTTTAATTTCTTTCTCCAACTTAATCCATTGATGTTCTGAAGCTAGCAGGAGATTGTTTGAGATCATTTTGAACATATTGAGTGGTCTTTAGTTTTTGTCAGAAATCCAGATTGGACCATTTTTGAAGATGTTGATATTTTCTTTAATTCTTTCTCCAACTTAATCCATTGATGTTCTGAAGCTAGCAGGAGATTGTTTCAGATCATGTTGAAGCATATTGAGTGGTCTTTAGTTTTTTGTCAGAAATCCAGATTGGACCAATTTTGAAGATGTTGATATTTTCTTTAATTCTTTCTCCAACTTAATCCATTGATGTTCTGAAGCCAGCAGGAGATTGTTTGAGATCATTTTGAAACATAATTGAATGGTTTTAGTTTTTGTCAGAAATCTCAGATTTTTTGCCTACCCGGTCTGGTCCAAAAAATCCAGATTGGACCATTTTTGAAGATGTTGATATTTTCTTTAATTCTTTCTCCAACTTAATCCATTGATGTTCTGAAGCTAGCAGGAGATTGTTTGAGATCATTTTGAAACATATTGAGTGGTTTTAGTTTTTGTCAGAAATCTCAGATTTTTTGCCTACCCGGTCTAGTCCAAAAAATCCAGATTGGACCATTTTTGAAGATGTTGATATTTTCTTTAATTCTTTCTCCAACTTAATCCATTGATGTTCTGAAGCTAGCAGGAGATTGTTTGAGATCATTTTGAAACATATTGAGTGGTCTTTAGTTTTTGTCAGAAATCCAGATTGGACCATTTTTGAAGATGTTGATATTTTCTTTAATTCTTTCTCCAACTTAATCCATTGATGTTCTGAAGCTAGCAGGAGATTGTTTCAGATCATGTTGAAGCATATTGAGTGGTCTTTAGTTTTTGTCAGAAATCCAGATTGGACCAATTTTGAAGACTGCTTGATATTTTCTTTAATTCTTTCTCCAACTTAATCCATTGATGTTCTGAAGACTAGCAGGAGATTGTTTGAGATCATTTTGAAACATATTGAGTGGTTTTTAGTTTTTGTCAGAAATCTCAGATTTTTTGCCTACCCGGTCTGGTCCAAAAAATCCAGATTGGACCATTTTTGAAGATGTTGATATTTTCTTTAATTCTTTCTCCAACTTAATCCATTGATGTTCTGAAGCTAGCAGGAGATTGTTTCAGATCATGTTGAAGCATATTGAGTGGTCTTTTGTTTTTGTCAGAAATCCAGATTGGACCATTTTTGAAGATGTTGATATTTTCTTTAATTCTTTCTCCAACTTAATCCATTGATGTTCTGAAGCTAGCAGGAGATTGTTTCAGATCATGTTGAAGCATATTGAGTGGTCTTTAGTTTTTGTCAGAAATCCAGATTGGACCATTTTTGAAGATGTTGATATTTTCTTTAATTCTTTCTCCAACTTAATCCATTGATGTTCTGAAGCTAGCAGGAGATTGTTTCAGATCATTTTGAAACATATTGAGTGGTTTTTAGTTTTTGTCAGAAATCTCAGATTTTTTGCCTGCCCGGTCTGGTCCAAAAAATCCAGATTGGACCATTTTTGAAGATGTTGATATTTTCTTTAATTCTTTCTCCAACTTAATCCATTGATGTTCTGAAGCTAGCAGGAGATTGTTTCAGATCATGTTGAAGCATATTGAGTGGTCTTTAGTTTTTGTCAGAAATCCAGATTGGACCATTTTTGAAGATGTTGATATTTTCTTTAATTCTTTCTCCAACTTAATCCATTGATGTTCTGAAGCTAGCAGGAGATTGTTTGAGATCATTTTGAAACATATTGAGTGGTTTTTAGTTTTTGTCAGAAATCTCAGATTTTTGGCCTACCCGGTCTGGTCCAAAAAATCCAGATTGGACCATTTTTGAAGATGTTGATATTTTCTTTAATTCTTTCTCCAACTTAATCCATTGATGTTCTGAAGCTAGCAGGAGATTGTTTCAGATCATGTTGAAGCATATTGAGTGGTCTTTAGTTTTTGTCAGAAATCCAGATTGGACCATTTTTGAAGATGTTGATATTTTCTTTAATTCTTTCTCCAACTTAATCCATTGATGTTCTGAAGCTAGCAGGAGATTGTTTGAGATCATTTTGAAACATATTGAGTGGTTTTTAGTTTTTGTCAGAAATCTCAGATTTTTTGCCTACCCGGTCTGGTCCAAAAAATCCAGATTGGACCATTTTAGAAGATGTTGATATTTTCTTTAATTCTTTCTCC
>JAOWCC010000768.1:0-45867 GCA_030867875.1 Actinernus sp. WN-2022
GATGGGTGGATGATGGTGCAGGATGGTGCAGGATGATGCAGGATGGTGCACGATGGTGCACGATGGTGCAGGATGTGCAGGATGATGCAGGATGATGCAGGATGATGCAGGATGATGCAGGATGATGCAGGATGATGCAGGATGATGCAGATTGATGCAGGATGATACACGATGATGCAGGATGATGCAGGATGATGCAGGATTGTGCAGGATGATGCAGGATTGTGCAGGATGGGTGGATGATGGTGCAGGATGGGTGCAGGATGATGCAGGATGGTGCAGGATGATGCAGGATTGTGCAGGATGGGTGGATGATGGTGCAGGATGGGTGCAGGATGATGCAGGATGGTCCACGATGGTGCACGATGGTGCAGGATGGTGCAGGATGATTCAGGATGGTGCAGGATGATGCAGGATGATGGAGGATGATGCAGGATGAAGCAGGATGATGCAGGATGATGCAGGATGATGCAGGTTGATGCAGGATGATGCAGGATGGTGCACGATGGTTCAGGATGATGCAGGATGATGCAGGATGGTGCACGATGGTTCAGGATAATGCAGGATGATGCAGGATGGTGCAGAATGGGTGCAGGATGATGCAGGATGATGCAGGATGATGCAGGATGATGCAGGATTTTGCAGGATGATGCAGGATGATGCAGGATGATGCAGGATGATGCAGGATTGTGCAGGATGGGTGGAGGATGATGCAGGATTGTGCACGATGGTGCACGACTGTGCAGGATGATGCAGGATGGAGCAGGATGATGCAGGAGGACGCGTTGTATTTATTTATTCATGTATTAATTTCCCTATGTATTTCTATTTCGTTCTATTAATTTCAATTTCTTTCAATTTCTTTCTTTCTTTCACTCTCTGTCTTTCTTTCTTGCTTTCATACTTTCTTTCGTCTCTCTCTTTCATTCTTTCTTTCATACTTTTCCCCCCCCCCTTTTTTTCATGATGTGCCAGGAAGCGCTAGCATGAATCAGGATGGGCCAGAATGTATCAGATTGATGCAGGATGGTGCACGATGGTGCAGGATGGTGCAGGATGATGCAGGATGGTGCACGATGGTGCAGGATGATGCAGGATGGTGCACGATGGTGCACGATGGTGCAGGATGGTGCAGGATGATGCAGGATGGTGCACGATGGTGCAGGATAATGCAGGATGATGCAGGATGATGCAGGATGATGCAGGATGATGCAGGATGATGCAGGATGATGCAGGATGATGCAGGTTGATGCAGGATGATGCAGGATGATGCAGGATGGTGCAGGATGATGCAGGATGGTGCACGATGGTGCAGGATAATGCAGGATGATGCAGGATGGTGCAGGATGATGCAGGATGATGCAGGATGGTGCAGGATGATGCAGGATGATGGAGGATGATGCAGGATGAAGCAGGATGATGCAGGATGATGCAGGTTGATGCAGGATGATGCAGGATGGTGCACGATGGTTCAGGATGATGCAGGATGATGCAGGATGGTGCACGATGGTTCAGGATGATGCAGGATGGTGCACGATGGTGCACGATGGTGAAGGATGGTGCAGGATGATGCAGGATGGTGCACGATGGTTCAGGATGATGCAGGATGATGCAGGATGGTGCAGGATGGTGCACGATGGTGCACGAACGTGCAGGATGGTGCAGGATGATGCAGGATGGTGCACGATGGTGCAGGATAATGCAGGATGATGCAGGATGGTGCAGGATGATGGAGGATGATGCAGGATGATGCAGGATGATGCAGGATGATGCAGGATGATGCAGGTTGATGCAGGATTGTGCAGGATGGGTGGATGATGGTGCAGGATGGGTGCAGGATGATGCAGGATGGTGCACGATGGTGCACGATGGTGAAGGATGGTGCAGGATTGTGCAGGATGATGCAGGATTGTGCAGGATGGGTGGATGATGGTGCAGGATGGGATGCAGGATGATGCAGGATGGTCCACGATGGTGCACGATGGTGCAGGATGGTGCAGGATGATTCAGGATGGTGCAGGATGATGCAGGATGATGGAGGATGATGCAGGATGAAGCAGGATGATGCAGGATGATGCAGGATGATGCAGGTTGATGCAGGATGATGCAGGATGGTGCACGATGGTTCAGGATGATGCAGGATGATGCAGGATGGTGCACGATGGTTCAGGATGATGCAGGATGATGCAGGATGGTGCACGATGGTGCACCGATGGTGAAGGATGGTGCAGGATGATGCAGGATGGTGCACGATGGTTCAGGATGATGCAGGATGATGCAGGATGGTGCAGGATGGTGCACGATGGTGCACGATGCAGTGCAGGATGGTGCAGGATGATGCAGGATGGTGCACGATGGTGCAGAATAATGCAGGATGATGCAGGATGGTGCAGGATGATGCAGGATGATGGAGGATGATGCAGGATGATGCAGGATGAAGCAGGATGATGCAGGATGATGCAGGATGATGCAGGTTGATGCAGGATGATGCAGGATGGTGCACGATGGTTCAGGATGATGCAGGATGGTGCACGTTGGTTCAGGATGATGCAGGATGATGCAGGATGGTGCAGGATGGTGCAGGATGATGCACGATGGTGCAGGATAATGCAGGATGATGCAGGATGGTGCAGGATGATGCAGGATGATGCAGGATGATGCAGGATGATGCAGGTTGATGCAGGATGATACAGGATGATGCAGGATGATGCAGGATGATGCAGGATTGTGCAGGATGATGCAGGATTGTGCAGCATGGGTGGATGATGGTGCAGGATGGGTGCAGGATGATGCAGGATGGTCCACGATGGTGCACGATGGTGCAGGATGGTGCAGGATGATTCAGGATGGTGCAGGATGATGCAGGATGATGGAGGATGATGCAGGATGAAGCAGGATGATGCAGGATGATGCAGGATGATGCAGGTTGATGCAGGATGATGCAGGATGGTGCACGATGGTTCAGGATGATGCAGGATGATGCAGGATGGTGCACGTTGGTTCAGGATGATGCAGGATGATGCAGGATGGTGCAGAATGGGTGCAGGATGATGCAGGATGATGCAGGATGATGCAGGATGATGCAGGATTTTGCAGGATGGGTGCAGGATGATGCAGGATGATGCA
Organism: Actinernus sp. WN-2022; assembly: GCA_030867875.1. NCBI lineage: Eukaryota > Metazoa > Cnidaria > Anthozoa > Actiniaria > Actinernidae > Actinernus > Actinernus sp. WN-2022. The sequence continues at coordinate 3,127 of JAOWCC010000768.1, forward strand.
GGATGATGCAGGATGATGCAGGATTGTGCAGGATGGGTGGAGGATGATGCAGGATTGTGCACGATGGTGCACGACTGTGCAGGATGATGCAGGATGGAGCAGGATGATGCAGGAGGACGCGTTGTATTTATTTATTCATGTATTAATTTCCCTATGTATTTCTATTTCGTTCTATTAATTTCAATTTCTTTCAATTTCTTTCTTTCTTTCACTCTCTGTCTTTCTTTCTTGCTTTCATACTTTCTTTCCTCTCTCTCTTTCATTCTTTCTTTCATACTTCCCCCCCCCCTTTTTTCATGATGTGCCAGGAAGCGCTAGCATGAATCAGGATGGGCCAGAATGTATCAGATTGATGCAGGATGATGCAGGATGATGCAGGATGATGCAGGATGATGCAGGATGATGCAGGATGATGCAGGATGATGCAGGATGATGCAGGATGATGCAGGATGATGCAGGATGGTGCACGATGGTTCAGGATGATGCAGGATGATGCAGGATTATGCAGGATGATGCAGGATGATGCAGGATGATGCAGGTTGATGCAGGATTGTGCAGGATTGGTGGATGATGGTGCAGGATGGGTGCAGGATGATGCAGGATGGTGCACGATGGTGCACGATGGTTCAGGATGGTGCAGGATGATGCAGGATGGTGCAGGATGGTGCAGGATAATGCAGGATGATGCAGGATGGTGCAGGATGATGCAGGATGATGCAGGATGATGCAGGATGATGCAGGATGATGCAGGATGATGCAGGATGATGCAGGATGATGCAGGATGATGCAGGATGATGCAGGTTGATGCAGGATGATACAGGATGATGCAGGATGATGCAGGATGATGCAGGATTGTGCAGGATGATGCAGGATTGTGCAGGATGGGTGGATGATGGTGCAGGATGGGTACAGGATGATGCAGGATGGTCCACGATGGTGCACGATGGTGCAGGATGGTGCAGGATGATTCAGGATGGTGCAGGATGATGCAGGATGATGGAGGATGATGCAGGATGAAGCAGGATGATGCAGGATGATGCAGGATGATGCAGGTTGATGCAGGATGATGCAGGATGGTGCACGATGGTTCAGGATGATGCAGGATGATGCAGGATGGTGCACGATGGTTCAGGATGATGCAGGATGATGCAGGATGGTGCACGATGGTGCACGATGGTGAAGGATGGTGCAGGATGATGCAGGATGGTGCACGATGGTTCAGGATGATGCAGGATGATGCAGGATGGTGCAGGATGGTGCACGATGGTGCAGGAACGTGCAGGATGGTGCAGGATGATGCAGGATGGTGCACGATGGTGCAGGATAATGCAGGATGATGCAGGATGGTGCAGGATGATGCAGGATGATGGAGGATGATGCAGGATGATGCAGGATGATGCAGGATGATGCAGGATGATGCAGGTTGATGCAGGATTGTGCAGGATGGGTGGATGATGGTGCAGGATGGGTGCAGGATGATGCAGGATGGTGCACGATGGTGCACGATGGTGAAGGATGGTGCAGGATTGTGCAGGATGATGCAGGATTGTGCAGGATGGGTGGATGATGGTGCAGGATGGGTGCAGGATGATGCAGGATGGTCCACGATGGTGCACGATGGTGCAGGATGGTGCAGGATGATTCAGGATGGTGCAGGATGATGCAGGATGATGGAGGATGATGCAGGATGAGGCAGGATGATGCAGGATGATGCAGGATGATGCAGGTTGATGCAGGATGATGCAGGATGGTGGACGATGGTTCAGGATGATGCAGGATGATGCAGGATGGTGCACGATGGTTCAGGATGATGCAGGATGATGCAGGATGGTGCACGATGGTGCACGATGGTGAAGGATGGTGCAGGATGATGCAGGATGGTGCACGATGGTTCAGGATGATGCAGGATGATGCAGGATGGTGCAGGATGGTGCACGATGGTGCACGATGGTGCAGGATGGTGCAGGATGATGCAGGATGGTGCACGATGGTGCAGGATAATGCAGGATGATGCAGGATGGTGCAGGATGATGCAGGATGATGGAGGATGATGCAGGATGATGCAGGATGATGCAGGATGATGCAGGTTGATGCAGGATTGTGCAGGATGGGTGGATGATGGTGCAGGATGGGTGCAGGATGATGCAGGATGGTGCACGATGGTGCACGATGGTGAAGGATGGTGCAGGATGATGCAGGATGGTGCACAATGGTGCAGGGATAATGCAGGATGATGCAGGATGGTGCAGGATGATGCAGGATGATGCAGGATGATGCAGGATGATGCAGGATGATGCAGGATGATGCAGGATGATGCAGGATGATGCAGATTGATGCAGGATGATACAGGATGATGCAGGATGATGCAGGATGATGCAGGATTGTGCAGGATGATGCAGGATTGTGCAGGATGGGTGGATGATGATGCAGGATGGTGCAGGATGATGCACGATGGTGCAGGATGATGCAGGATGATGCAGGATGGTGCAGGATGATGCAGGATGATGGAGGATGATGCAGGATGATGCAGATGATGCAGGATGATGCAGGTTGATGCAGGATTGTGCAGGATGGGTGGATGATGGTGCAGGATGGGTGCAGGATGATGCAGGATGGTGCACGATGGTGCACGATGGTGCAGGATGGTGCAGGATGATGCAGGATGGTGCACGATGGTGCAGGATAATGCAGGATGGTGCAGGATGATGCACGATGGTGCAGGATAATGCAGGATGATGCAGGATGGTGCAGGATGATGCAGGATGATGCAGGATGATGCAGGATGATGCAGGTCGATGCAGGATGATACAGGATGATGCAGGATGATGCAGGATGATGCAGGATTGTGCAGGATGATGCAGGATTGTGCAGGATGGGTGGATGATGGTGCAGGATGGGTGCAGGATGATGCAGGATGGTCCACGATGGTGCACGATGGTGCAGGATGGTGCAGGATGATTCAGGATGGTGCAGGATGATGCAGGATGATGGAGGATGATGCAGGATGAAGCAGGATGATGCAGGATGATGCAGGATGATGCAGGTTGATGCAGGATGATGCAGGATGGTGCACGATGGTTCAGGATGATGCAGGATGATGCAGGATGGTGAACGTTGGTTCAGGATGATGCAGGATGATGCAGGATGGTGCAGAATGGGTGCAGGATGATGCAGGATGATGCAGGATGATGCAGGATGATGCAGGATTTTGCAGGATGGGTGCAGGATGATGCAGGATGATGCAGGATGATGCAGGATGATGCAGGATTGTGCAGGATGGGTGGAGGATGATGCAGGATTGTGCACGATGGTGCACGACTGTGCAGGATGATGCAGGATGGAGCAGGATGATGCAGGAGGACGCGTTGTATTTATTTATTCATGTATTAATTTCCCTATGTATTTCTATTTCGTTCTATTAATTTCAATTTCTTTCAATTTCTTTCTTTCTTTCACTCTCTGTCTTTCTTTCTTGCTTTCATACTTTCTTTCCTCTCTCTCTTTCATTCTTTCTTTCATACTTTCCCCCCCCCCTTTTTTTCATGATGTGCCAGGAAGCGCTAGCATGAATCAGGATGGGCCAGAATGTATCAGATTGATGCACGATGATGCAGGATGATGCAGGATGATGCAGGATGATGCAGGATGATGCAGGATGATGCAGGATGATGCAGGATGATGCAGGATGATGCACGATGGTTCAGGATGATGCAGGATGATGCAGGATGGTGCACGATGGTGCACGATGGTGAAGGATGGTGCAGGATGATGCAGGATGGTGCACGATGGTGCACGATGGTGCAGGATGGTGCAGGATGATTCAGGATGGTGCAGGATGATGCAGGATGATGGAGGATGATGCAGGATGAAGCAGGATGATGCAGGATGATGCAGGATGATGCAGGTTGATGCAGGATGATGCAGGATGGTGCACGATGGTTCAGGATGATGCAGGATGATGCAGGATGGTGCACGATGGTTCAGGATGATGCAGGATGATGCAGGATGGTGCACGATGGTGCACGATGGTGAAGGATGGTGCAGGATGATGCAGGATGGTGCACGATGGTTCAGGATGATGCAGGATGATGCAGGATGGTGCAGGATGGTGCACGATGGTGCAGGAACGTGCAGGATGGTGCAGGATGATGCAGGATGGTGCACGATGGTGCAGGATAATGCAGGATGATGCAGGATGGTGCAGGATGATGCAGGATGATGGAGGATGATGCAGGATGATGCAGGATGATGCAGGATGATGCAGGATGATGCAGGTTGATGCAGGATTGTGCAGGATGGGTGGATGATGGTGCAGGATGGGTGCAGGATGATGCAGGATGGTGCACGATGGTTCAGGATGATGCAGGATGATGCAGGATGGTGCAGGATGGTGCACGATGGTGAAGGATGGTGCAGGATGGTGCAGGATGGGTGCAGGATGGTTCAGGATGATGCAGGATGATGCAGGATGGAGCAGGATGGTGCACGATGGTGCAGGAACGTGCAGGATGGTGCAGGATGATGCAGGATGGTGCACGATGGTGCAGGATAATGCAGGATGATGCAGGATGGTGCAGGATGATGCAGGATGATGGAGGATGATGCAGGATGATGCAGGATGATGCAGGATGATGCAGGATGATGCAGGTTGATGCAGGATTGTGCAGGATGGGTGGATGATGGTGCAGGATGGGTGCAGGATGATGCAGGATGGTGCACGATGGTGCACGATGGTGAAGGATGGTGCAGGATTGTGCAGGATGATGCAGGATTGTGCAGGATGGGTGGATGATGGTGCAGGATGGGTGCAGGATGATGCAGGATGGTCCACGATGGTGCACGATGGTGCAGGATGGTGCAGGATGATTCAGGATGGTGCAGGATGATGCAGGATGATGGAGGATGATGCAGGATGAGGCAGGATGATGCAGGATGATGCAGGATGATGCAGGTTGATGCAGGATGATGCAGGATGGTGCACGATGGTTCAGGATGATGCAGGATGATGCAGGATGGTGCACGATGGTTCAGGATGATGCAGGATGATGCAGGATGGTGCACGATGGTGCACGATGGTGAAGGATGGTGCAGGATGATGCAGGATGGTGCACGATGGTTCAGGATGATGCAGGATGATGCAGGATGGTGCAGGATGGTGCACGATGGTGCACGATGGTGCAGGATGGTGCAGGATGATGCAGGATGGTGCACGATGGTGCAGGATAATGCAGGATGATGCAGGATGGTGCAGGATGATGCAGGATGATGGAGGATGATGCAGGATGATGCAGGATGATGCAGGTTGATGCAGGATTGTGCAGGATGGGTGGATGATGGTGCAGGATGGGTGCAGGATGATGCAGGATGGTGCACGATGGTGCACGATGGTGAAGGATGGTGCAGGATGATGCAGGATGGTGCACAATGGTGCAGGATAATGCAGGATGATGCAGGATGGTGCAGGATGATGCAGGATGATGCAGGATGATGCAGGATGATGCAGGATGATGCAGGATGATGCAGGATGATGCAGGATGATGCAGATTGATGCAGGATGATACAGGATGATGCAGGATGATGCAGGATGATGCAGGATTGTGCAGGATGATGCAGGATTGTGCAGGATGGGTGGATGATGATGCAGGATGGTGCAGGATGATGCACGATGGTGCAGGATGATGCAGGATGATGCAGGATGGTGCAGGATGATGCAGGATGATGGAGGATGATGCAGGATGATGCAGGATGATGCAGGATGATGCAGGTTGATGCAGGATTGTGCAGGATGGGTGGATGATGGTGCAGGATGGGTGCAGGATGATGCAGGATGGTGCACGATGGTGCACGATGGTGCAGGATGGTGCAGGATGATGCAGGATGGTGCACGATGGTGCAGGATAATGCAGGATGGTGCAGGATGATGCACGATGGTGCAGGATAATGCAGGATGATGCAGGATGGTGCAGGATGATGCAGGATGATGCAGGATGATGCAGGATGATGCAGGTCGATGCAGGATGATACAGGATGATGCAGGATGATGCAGGATGATGCAGGATTGTGCAGGATGATGCAGGATTGTGCAGGATGGGTGGATGATGGTGCAGGATGGGTGCAGGATGATGCAGGATGGTCCACGATGGTGCACGATGGTGCAGGATGGTGCAGGATGATTCAGGATGGTGCAGGATGATGCAGGATGATGGAGGATGATGCAGGATGAAGCAGGATGATGCAGGATGATGCAGGATGATGCAGGTTGATGCAGGATGATGCAGGATGGTGCACGATGGTTCAGGATGATGCAGGATGATGCAGGATGGTGAACGTTGGTTCAGGATGATGCAGGATGATGCAGGATGGTGCAGAATGGGTGCAGGATGATGCAGGATGATGCAGGATGATGCAGGATGATGCAGGATTTTGCAGGATGGGTGCAGGATGATGCAGGATGATGCAGGATGATGCAGGATGATGCAGGATTGTGCAGGATGGGTGGAGGATGATGCAGGATTGTGCACGATGGTGCACGACTGTGCAGGATGATGCAGGATGGAGCAGGATGATGCAGGAGGACGCGTTGTATTTATTTATTCATGTATTAATTTCCCTATGTATTTCTATTTCGTTCTATTAATTTCAATTTCTTTCAATTTCTTTCTTTCTTTCACTCTCTGTCTTTCTTTCTTGCTTTCATACTTTCTTTCCTCTCTCTCTTTCATTCTTTCTTTCATACTTTCCCCCCCCCTTTTTTTCATGATGTGCCAGGAAGCGCTAGCATGAATCAGGATGGGCCAGAATGTATCAGATTGATGCACGATGATGCAGGATGATGCAGGATGATGCAGGATGGTGCAGGATGATGCAGGATGATGCAGGATGATGCAGGATGATGCAGGATGATGCAGGATGATGCAGGATGGTGCACGATGGTTCAGGATGATGCAGGATGATGCAGGATTATGCAGGATGATGCAGGATGATGCAGGATGATGCAGGTTGATGCAGGATTGTGCAGGATTGGTGGATGATGGTGCAGGATGGGTGCAGGATGATGCAGGATGGTGCACGAAGGTGCAGGATGATGCAGGATGGTGCACGATGGTGCAGGATAATGCAGGATGATGCAGGATGGTGCAGGATGATGCAGGATGATGCAGGATGATGCAGGATGATGCAGGATGATGCAGGATGATGCAGGATGATGCAGGATGATGCAGGATGATGCAGGATGATGCAGGATGATGCAGGATGGGTGCAGGATGATGCAGGATGGTGCACGATGGTGCACGATGGTGAAGGATGGTGCAGGATTGTGCAGGATGATGCAGGATTGTGCAGGATGGGTGGATGATGGTGCAGGATGGGTGCAGGATGATGCAGGATGGCCCACGATGGTGCACGATGGTGCAGGATGGTGCAGGATGATTCAGGATGGTGCAGGATGATGCAGGATGATGGAGGATGATGCAGGATGAAGCAGGATGATGCAGGATGATGCAGGATGATGCAGGTTGATGCAGGATGATGAAGGATGGTGCACGATGGTTCAGGATGACGCAGGATGATGCAGGATGGTGCACGATGGTTCAGGATGATGCAGGATGATGCAGGATGGTGCACGATGGTGCACGATGGTGAAGGATGGTGCAGGATGATGCAGGATGGTGCACGATGGTTCAGGATGATGCAGGATGATGCAGGATGGTGCACGATGGTGCACGATGGTGCACGATGGTGCAGGATGGTGCAGGATGATGCAGGATGGTGCACGATGGTGCAGGATAATGCAGGATGATGCAGGATGGTGCAGGATGATGCAGGATGATGGAGGATGATGCAGGATGATGCAGGATGATGGAGGATGATGCAGGTTGATGCAGGATTGTGCAGGATGGGTGGATGATGGTGCAGGATGGGTGCAGGATGATGCAGGATGGTGCACGATGGTGCACGATAGTGAAGGATGGTGCAGGATGATGCAGGATGGTGCACGATGGTGCAGGATAATGCAGGATAATGCAGGATGATGCAGGATGGTGCAGGATGATGCACGATGGTGCAGGATAATGCAAGATGATGCAGGATGGTGCAGGATGATGCAGGTTGATACAGGATGATACAGGATGATGCAGGATGATGCAGGATGATGCAGGATTGTGCAGGATGATGCAGGATTGTGCAGGATGGGTGGATGATGGTGCAGGATGGGTGCAGGATGATGCAGGATGGTCCACGATGGTGCACGATGGTGCAGGATGGTGCAGGATGATTCAGGATGGTGCAGGATGATGCAGGATGATGGAGGACGATGCAGGATGAAGCAGGATGATGCAGGATGATGCAGGATGATGCAGGTTGATGCAGGATGATGCAGGATGGTGCACGATGGTTCAGGATGATGCAGGATGATGCAGGATGGTGCACGATGGTTCAGGATGATGCAGGATGGTGCAGAATGGGTGCAGGATGATGCAGGATGATGCAGGATGATGCAGGATGATGCAGGATGATGCAGGATTATGCAGGATTTTGCAGGATGATGCAGGATGATGCAGGATGATGCAGGATGATGCAGGATTGTGCAGGATGGGTGGAGGATGATGCAGGATTGTGCACGATGGTGCACGACTGTGCAGGATGATGCAGGATGGAGCAGGATGATGCAGGAGGACGCGTTGTATTTATTTATTCATGTATTAATTTCCCTATGTATTTCTATTTCGTTCTATTAATTTCAATTTCTTTCAATTTCTTTCTTTCTTTCACTCTCTGTCTTTCTTTCTTGCTTTCATACTTTCTTTCCTCTCTCTCTTTCATTCTTTCTTTCATACTTTCCCCCCCCCTTTTTTTCATGATGTGCCAGGAAGCGCTAGCATGAATCAGGATGGGCCAGAATGTATCAGATTGATGCAGGATGATGCAGGATGATGCAGGATGATGCAGGATCATGCAGGATGATGCAGGATGATGCAGGATGATGCAGGATGATGCAGGATGATGCAGGATGATGCAGGATGATGCAGGATGATGTAGGTTGATGCAGGATGATGCAGGATGGTGCACGATGGTTCAGGATGATGCAGGATGATGCAGGATGGTGCACGATGGTTCAGGATGATGCAGGATGATGCAGGATGGTGCACGATGGTGCACGATGGTGAAGGATGGTGCAGGATGATTCAGGATGGTGCAGGATGATCCAGGATGATGGAGGATGATGCAGGATGAAGCAGGATGATGCAGGATGATGCAGGATGATGCAGGTTGATGCAGGATGATGCAGGATGGCGCACGATGGTTCAGGATGATGCAGGATGATGCAGGATGGTGCACGATGGTTCAGGATGATGCAGGATGATGCAGGATGGTGCACGATGGTGCACGATGGTGAAGGATGGTGCAGGATGATGCAGGATGGTGCACGATGGTTCAGGATGATGCAGGATGATGCAGGATGGTGCACGATGGTTCAGGATGATGCAGGATGATGCAGGATGGTGCAGAATGGGTGCAGGATGATGCAGGATGATGCAGGATGATGCAGGATGATGCAGGATGATGCAGGATTATGCAGGATTTTGCAGGATGATGCAGGATGATGCAGGATGATGCAGGATGATGCAGGATTGTGCAGGATGGGTGGAGGATGATGCAGGATTGTGCACGATGGTGCACGACTGTGCAGGATGATGCAGGATGGAGCAGGATGATGCAGGAGGACGCGTTGTATTTATTTATTCATGTATTAATTTCCCTATGTATTTCTATTTCGTTCTATTAATTTCAATTTCTTTCAATTTCTTTCTTTCTTTCACTCTCTGTCTTTCTTTCTTGCTTTCATACTTTCTTTCCTCTCTCTCTTTCATTCTTTCTTTCATACTTTCCCCCCCCCTTTTTTTCATGATGTGCCAGGAAGCGCTAGCATGAATCAGGATGGGCCAGAATGTATCAGATTGATGCAGGATGATGCAGGATGATGCAGGATGATGCAGGATCATGCAGGATGATGCAGGATGATGCAGGATGATGCAGGATGATGCAGGATGATGCAGGATGATGCAGGATGATGCAGGATGATGTAGGTTGATGCAGGATGATGCAGGATGGTGCACGATGGTTCAGGATGATGCAGGATGATGCAGGATGGTGCACGATGGTTCAGGATGATGCAGGATGATGCAGGATGGTGCACGATGGTGCACGATGGTGAAGGATGGTGCAGGATGATTCAGGATGGTGCAGGATGATCCAGGATGATGGAGGATGATGCAGGATGAAGCAGGATGATGCAGGATGATGCAGGATGATGCAGGTTGATGCAGGATGATGCAGGATGGCGCACGATGGTTCAGGATGATGCAGGATGATGCAGGATGGTGCACGATGGTTCAGGATGATGCAGGATGATGCAGGATGGTGCACGATGGTGCACGATGGTGAAGGATGGTGCAGGATGATGCAGGATGGTGCACGATGGTTCAGGATGATGCAGGATGATGCAGGATGGTGCACGATGGTGCACGATGGTGCAGGATGGTGCAGGATGATGCAGGATGGTGCACGATGGTGCAGGATAATGCAGGATGATGCAGGATGGTGCAGGATGATGCAGGATGATGGAGGATGATGCAGGATGATGCAGGATGATGCAGGATGATGCAGGTTGATGCAGGATGGGTGCAGGATGATGCAGGATGGTGCACGATGGTGCACGATGGTGAAGGATGGTGCAGGATGATGCAGGATGGTGCACAATGGTACAGGATAATGCAGGATGATGCAGGATGGTGCAGGATGATGCAGGATGATGCAGGATGATGCAGGATGATGCAGGATGATGCAGGATGATGCAGGATGATGCAGGATGATGCAGATTGATGCAGGATGATACACGATGATGCAGGATGATGCAGGATGATGCAGGATTGTGCAGGATGATGCAGGATTGTGCAGGATGGGTGGATGATGGTGCAGGATGGGTGCAGGATGATGCAGGATGGTGCACGATGGTGCACGATGGTGCAGGATGGTGCAGGATGATGCAGGATGATGCAGGATGATGCAGGATGATGCAGGATGATGCAGGATGATGCAGGATGATGCAGATTGATGCAGGATGATACACGATGATGCAGGATGATGCAGGATGATGCAGGATTGTGCAGGATGATGCAGGATTGTGCAGGATGGGTGGATGATGGTGCAGGATGGGTGCAGGATGATGCAGGATGGTGCACGATGGTGCACGATGGTGCAGGATGGTGCAGGATGATGCAGGATGGTGCACGATGGTGCAGGATAATTCAGGATGATTCAGGATGGTGCAGGATGATACAGGATGATGGAGGATGATGCAGGATGAAGCAGGATGATGCAGGATGATGCAGGATGATGCAGGTTGATGCAGGATGATACAGGATGATGCAGGATGATGCAGGATGATGCAGGATGATGCAGGATGATGCAGGATGATGCAGGATGGTGCACGATGATTCAGGATGGTGCACGATGGTGCACGATGGTGCAGGATGGTGCAGGATGATGCAGGATGGTGCACGATGGTGCAGGATAATGCAGGATGATGCAGGATGGTGCAGGATGATGCAGGATGATGCAGGATGGTGCAGGATGATGCAGGATTGTGCAGGATGGGTGGATGATGGTGCAGGATGGGTGCAGGATGATGCAGGATGGTCCACGATGGTGCACGATGGTGCAGGATGGTGCAGGATGATTCAGGATGGTACAGGATGATGCAGGATGATGGAGGATGATGCAGGATGAAGCAGGATGATGCAGGATGATGCAGGATGATGCAGGTTGATGCAGGATGATGCAGGATGGTGCACGATGGTTCAGGATGATGCAGGATGATGCAGGATGGTGCACGATGGTTCAGGATGATGCAGGATGATGCAGGATGGTGCAGAATGGGTGCAGGATGATGCAGGATGATGCAGGATGATGCAGGATGATGCAGGATTTTGCAGGATGATGCAGGATGATGCAGGATGATGCAGGATGATGCAGGATTGTGCAGGATGGGTGGAGGATGATGCAGGATTGTGCACGATGGTGCACGACTGTGCAGGATGATGCAGGATGGAGCAGGATGATGCAGGAGGACGCGTTGTATTTATTTATTCATGTATTAATTTCCCTATGTATTTCTATTTCGTTCTATTAATTTCAATTTCTTTCAATTTCTTTCTTTCTTTCACTCTCTGTCTTTCTTTCTTGCTTTCATACTTTCTTTCCTCTCTCTCTTTCATTCTTTCTTTCATACTTTCCCCCCCCCTTTTTTTCATGATGTGCCAGGAAGCGCTAGCATGAATCAGGATGGGCCAGAATGTATCAGATTGATGCAGGATGATGCAGGATGATGCAGGATGATGCAGGATCATGCAGGATGATGCAGGATGATGCAGGATGATGCAGGATGATGCAGGATGATGCAGGATGATGCAGGATGATGCAGGATGATGTAGGTTGATGCAGGATGATGCAGGATGTTGCACGATGGTTCAGGATGATGCAGGATGATGCAGGATGGTGCACGATGGTTCAGGATGATGGAGGATGATGCAGGATGGTGCACGATGGTGCACGATGGTGAAGGATGGTGCAGGATGATTCAGGATGGTGCAGGATGATCCAGGATGATGGAGGATGATGCAGGATGAAGCAGGATGATGCAGGATGATGCAGGATGATGCAGGTTGATGCAGGATGATGCAGGATGGCGCACGATGGTTCAGGATGATGCAGGATGATGCAGGATGGTGCACGATGGTTCAGGATGATGCAGGATGATGCAGTATGGTGCACGATGGTGCACGATGGTGAAGGATGGTGCAGGATGATGCAGGATGGTGCACGATGGTTCAGGATGATGCAGGATGATGCAGGATGGTGCACGATGGTGCACGATGGTGCAGGATGGTGCAGGATGATGCAGGATGGTGCACGATGGTGCAGGATAATGCAGGATGATGCAGGATGGTGCAGGATGATGCAGGATGATGGAGGATGATGCAGGATGATGCAGGATGATGCAGGATGATGCAGGTTGATGCAGGATTGTGCAGGATGGGTGGATGATGGTGCAGGATGGGTGCAGGATGATGCAGGATGGTGCACGATGGTGCACGATGGGGAAGGATGGTGCAGGATGATGCAGGATGGTGCACAATGGTACAGGATAATGCAGGATGATGCAGGATGGTGCAGGATGATGCAGGATGATGCAGGATGATGCAGGATGATGCAGGATGATGCAGGATGATGCAGGATGATGCAGGATGATGCAGATTGATGCAGGATGATACACGATGATGCAGGATGATGCAGGATGATGCAGGATTGTGCAGGATGATGCAGGATTGTGCAGGATGGGTGGATGATGGTGCAGGATGGGTGCAGGATGATGCAGGATGGTGCACGATGGTGCACGATGGTGCAGGATGGTGCAGGATGATGCAGGATGATGCAGGATGATGCAGGATGATGCAGGATGATGCAGGATGATGCAGGATGATGCAGATTGATGCAGGATGATACACGATGATGCAGGATGATGCAGGATGATGCAGGATTGTGCAGGATGATGCAGGATTGTGCAGGATGGGTGGATGATGGTGCAGGATGGGTGCAGGATGATGCAGGATGGTGCACGATGGTGCACGATGGTGCACGATGGTGCAGGATGATGCAGGATGGTGCACGATGGTGCAGGATAATTCAGGATGATTCAGGATGGTGCAGGATGATGCAGGATGATGGAGGATGATGCAGGATGAAGCAGGATGATGCAGGATAATGCAGGATGATGCAGGTTGATGCAGGATGATACAGGATGATGCAGGATGATGCAGGATGATGCAGGATGATGCAGGATGATGCAGGATGATGCAGGATGGTGCACGATGATTCAGGATGGTGCACGATGGTGCACGATGGTGCAGGATGGTGCAGGATGATGCAGGATGGTGCACGATGGTGCAGGATAATGCAGGATGATGCAGGATGGTGCAGGATGATGCAGGATGATGCAGGATGGTGCAGGATGATGCAGGATTGTGCAGGATGGGTGGATGATGGTGCAGGATGGGTGCAGGATGATGCAGGATGGTCCACGATGGTGCACGATGGTGCAGGATGGTGCAGGATGATTCAGGATGGTGCAGGATGATGCAGGATGATGGAGGATGATGCAGGATGAAGCAGGATGATGCAGGATGATGCAGGATGATGCAGGATGATGCAGGTTGATGCAGGATGATGCAGGATGGTGCACGATGGTTCAGGATGATGCAGGATGATGCAGGATGGTGCACGATGGTTCAGGATGATGCAGGATGATGCAGGATGGTGCAGAATGGGTGCAGGATGATGCAGGATGATGCAGGATGATGCAGGATGATGCAGGATTTTGCAGGATGATGCAGGATGATGCAGGATGATGCAGGATGATGCAGGATTGTGCAGGATGGGTGGAGGATGATGCAGGATTGTGCACGATGGTGCACGACTGTGCAGGATGATGCAGGATGGAGCAGGATGATGCAGGAGGACGCGTTGTATTTATTTATTCATGTATTAATTTCCCTATGTATTTCTATTTCGTTCTATTAATTTCAATTTCTTTCAATTTCTTTCTTTCTTTCACTCTCTGTCTTTCTTTCTTGCTTTCATACTTTCTTTCGTCTCTCTCTTTCATTCTTTCTTTCATACTTTTCCCCCCCCTTTTTTTCATGATGTGCCAGGAAGCGCTAGCATGAATCAGGATGGGCCAGAATGTATCAGATTGATGCAGGATGGTGCACGATGGTGCAGGATGGTGCAGGATGATGCAGGATGGTGCACGATGGTGCAGGATGATGCAGGATGGTGCACGATGGTGCACGATGGTGCAGGATGGTGCAGGATGATGCAGGATGGTGCACGATGGTGCAGGATAATGCAGGATGATGCAGGATGATGCAGGATGATGCAGGATGATGCAGGATGATGCAGGATGATGCAGGATGATGCAGGATGATGCAGGATGATGCAGGATGATGCAGGATGGTGCAGGATGATGCAGGATGGTGCACGATGGTGCAGGATAATGCAGGATGATGCAGGATGGTGCAGGATGATGCAGGATGATGGAGGATGATGCAGGATGATGCAGGATGATGCAGGATGATGCAGGTTGATGCAGGATTGTGCAGGATGGGTGGATGATGGTGCAGGATGGGTGCAGGATGATGCAGGATGGTGCACGATGGTGCACGATGGGGAAGGATGGTGCAGGATGATGCAGGATGGTGCACAATGGTACAGGATAATGCAGGATGATGCAGGATGGTGCAGGATGATGCAGGATGATGCAGGATGATGCAGGATGATGCAGGATGATGCAGGATGATGCAGGATGATGCAGGATGATGCAGGATGATGCAGATTGATGCAGGATGATACACGATGATGCAGGATGATGCAGGATGATGCAGGATTGTGCAGGATGATGCAGGATTGTGCAGGATGGGTGGATGATGGTGCAGGATGGGTGCAGGATGATGCAGGATGGTGCACGATGGTGCACGATGGTGCAGGATGGTGCAGGATGATGCAGGATGATGCAGGATGATGCAGGATGATGCAGGATGATGCAGGATGATGCAGGATGATGCAGATTGATGCAGGATGATACACGATGATGCAGGATGATGCAGGATGATGCAGGATTGTGCAGGATGATGCAGGATTGTGCAGGATGGGTGGATGATGGTGCAGGATGGGTGCAGGATGATGCAGGATGGTGCAGGATGATGCAGGATTGTGCAGGATGGGTGGATGATGGTGCAGGATGGGTGCAGGATGATGCAGGATGGTCCACGATGGTGCACGATGGTGCAGGATGGTGCAGGATGATTCAGGATGGTGCAGGATGATGCAGGATGATGGAGGATGATGCAGGATGAAGCAGGATGATGCAGGATGATGCAGGATGATGCAGGTTGATGCAGGATGATGCAGGATGGTGCACGATGGTTCAGGATGATGCAGGATGATGCAGGATGGTGCACGATGGTTCAGGATGATGCAGGATGATGCAGGATGGTGCAGAATGGGTGCAGGATGATGCAGGATGATGCAGGATGATGCAGGATGATGCAGGATTTTGCAGGATGATGCAGGATGATGCAGGATGATGCAGGATGATGCAGGATTGTGCAGGATGGGTGGAGGATGATGCAGGATTGTGCACGATGGTGCACGACTGTGCAGGATGATGCAGGATGGAGCAGGATGATGCAGGAGGACGCGTTGTATTTATTTATTCATGTATTAATTTCCCTATGTATTTCTATTTCGTTCTATTAATTTCAATTTCTTTCAATTTCTTTCTTTCTTTCAATCTCTGTCTTTCTTTCTTGCTTTCATACTTTCTTTCGTCTCTCTCTTTCATTCTTTCTTTCATACTTTTCCCCCCCCCCTTTTTTTCATGATGTGCCAGGAAGCGCTAGCATGAATCAGGATGGGCCAGAATGTATCAGATTGATGCAGGATGGTGCACGATGGTGCAGGATGGTGCAGGATGATGCAGGATGGTGCACGATGGTGCAGGATGATGCAGGATGGTGCACGATGGTGCACGATGGTGCAGGATGGTGCAGGATGATGCAGGATGGTGCACGATGGTGCAGGATAATGCAGGATGATGCAGGATGATGCAGGATGATGCAGGATGATGCAGGATGATGCAGGATGATGCAGGATGATGCAGGATGATGCAGGTTGATGCAGGATGATGCAGGATGATGCAGGATGGTGCAGGATGATGCAGGATGGTGCACGATGGTGCAGGATAATGCAGGATGATGCAGGATGGTGCAGGATGATGCAGGATTATGGAGGATGATGCAGGATGATGCAGGATGATGCAGGATGATGCAGGTTGATGCAGGATTGTGCAGGATGGGTGGATGATGGTGCAGGATGGGTGCAGGATGATGCAGGATGGTGCACGATGGTGCACGATGGGGAAGGATGGTGCAGGATGATGCAGGATGGTGCACAATGGTACAGGATAATGCAGGATGATGCAGGATGGTGCAGGATGATGCAGGATGATGCAGGATGATGCAGGATGATGCAGGATGATGCAGGATGATGCAGGATGATGCAGGATGATGCAGATTGATGCAGGATGATACACGATGATGCAGGATGATGCAGGATGATGCAGGATTGTGCAGGATGATGCAGGATTGTGCAGGATGGGTGGATGATGGTGCAGGATGGGTGCAGGATGATGCAGGATGGTGCACGATGGTGCACGATGGTGCAGGATGGTGCAGGATGATGCAGGATGATGCAGGATGATGCAGGATGATGCAGGATGATGCAGGATGATGCAGATTGATGCAGGATGATACACGATGATGCAGGATGATGCAGGATGATGCAGGATTGTGCAGGATGATGCAGGATTGTGCAGGATGGGTGGATGATGGTGCAGGATGGGTGCAGGATGATGCAGGATGGTGCACGATGGTGCACGATGGTGCAGGATGGTGCAGGATGATGCAGGATGGTGCACGATGGTGCAGGATAATTCAGGATGATTCAGGATGGTGCAGGATGATGCAGGATGATGGAGGATGATGCAGGATGAAGCAGGATGATGCAGGATAATGCAGGATGATGCAGGTTGATGCAGGATGATACAGGATGATGCAGGATGATGCAGGATGATGCAGGATGATGCAGGATGATGCAGGATGATGCAGGATGGTGCACGATGATTCAGGATGGTGCACGATGGTGCACGATGGTGCAGGATGGTGCAGGATGATGCAGGATGGTGCACGATGGTGCAGGATAATGCAGGATGATGCAGGATGGTGCAGGATGATGCAGGATGATGCAGGATGGTGCAGGATGATGCAGGATTGTGCAGGATGGGTGGATGATGGTGCAGGATGGGTGCAGGATGATGCAGGATGGTCCACGATGGTGCACGATGGTGCAGGATGGTGCAGGATGATTCAGGATGGTGCAGGATGATGCAGGATGATGGAGGATGATGCAGGATGAAGCAGGATGATGCAGGATGATGCAGGATGATGCAGGTTGATGCAGGATGATGCAGGATGGTGCACGATGGTTCAGGATGATGCAGGATGATGCAGGATGGTGCACGATGGTTCAGGATGATGCAGGATGATGCAGGATGGTGCAGAATGGGTGCAGGATGATGCAGGATGATGCAGGATGATGCAGGATGATGCAGGATTTTGCAGGATGATGCAGGATGATGCAGGATGATGCAGGATGATGCAGGATTGTGCAGGATGGGTGGAGGATGATGCAGGATTGTGCACGATGGTGCACGACTGTGCAGGATGATGCAGGATGGAGCAGGATGATGCAGGAGGACGCGTTGTATTTATTTATTCATGTATTAATTTCCCTATGTATTTCTATTTCGTTCTATTAATTTCAATTTCTTTCAATTTCTTTCTTTCTTTCACTCTCTGTCTTTCTTTCTTGCTTTCATACTTTCTTTCGTCTCTCTCTTTCATTCTTTCTTTCATACTTTTCCCCCCCCCTTTTTTTCATGATGTGCCAGGAAGCGCTAGCATGAATCAGGATGGGCCAGAATGTATCAGATTGATGCAGGATGGTGCACGATGGTGCAGGATGGTGCAGGATGATGCAGGATGGTGCACGATGGTGCAGGATGATGCAGGATGGTGCACGATGGTGCACGATGGTGCAGGATGGTGCAGGATGATGCAGGATGGTGCACGATGGTGCAGGATAATGCAGGATGATGGAGGATGATGCAGGATGATGCAGGATGATGCAGGATGATGCAGGATGATGCAGGATGATGCAGGATGGTGCACGATGGTTCAGGATGATGCAGGATGATGCAGGATGGTGCACGATGGTTCAGGATGATGCAGGATGATGCAGGATGATGCAGGATGGTGCACGATGGTGCACGATGGTGAAGGATGGTGCAGGATGATGCAGGATGGTGCACGATGGTTCAGGATGATGCAGGATGATGCAGGATGGTGCAGGATGGTGCACGATGGTGCACGATGGTGCAGGATGGTGCAGGATGATGCAGGATGGTGCACGATGGTGCAGGATAATGCAGGATGATGCAGGATGATGCAGGATGATGCAGGTTGATGCAGGATTGTGCAGGATGGGTGGATGATGGTGCAGGATGGGTGCAGGATGATGCAGGATGGTGCACGATGGTGCACGATGGTGAAGGATGGTGCAGGATTGTGCAGGATGATGCAGGATTGTGCAGGATGGGTGGATGATGGTGCAGGATGGGTGCAGGATGATGCAGGATGGTGCAGGATGGTCCACGATGGTGCACGATGGTGCAGGATGGTGCAGGATGATTCAGGATGGTGCAGGATGATGCAGGATGATGGAGGATGATGCAGGATGAAGCAGGATGATGCAGGATGATGCAGGATGATGCAGGTTGATGCAGGATGATGCAGGATGGTGCACGATGGTTCAGGATGATGCAGGATGATGCAGGATGGTGCACGATGGTTCAGGATGATGCAGGATGATGCAGGATGGTGCACGATGGTGCACGATGGAGAAGGATGGTGCAGGATTGTGCAGGATGATGCAGGATTGTGCAGGATGGGTGGATGATGGTGCAGGATGGGTGCAGGATGATGCAGGATGGTCCACGATGGTGCACGATGGTGCAGGATGGTGCAGGATGATTCAGGATGGTGCAGGATGATGCAGGATGATGGAGGATGATGCAGGATGAAGCAGGATGATGCAGGATGATGCAGGATGATGCAGGTTGATGCAGGATGATGCAGGATGGTGCACGATGGTTCAGGATGATGCAGGATGATGCAGGATGGTGCACGATGGTTCAGGATGATGCAGGATGATGCAGGATGGTGCACGATGGTGCACGATGGTGAAGGATGGTGCAGGATGATTCAGGATGGTGCAGGATGATCCAGGATGATGGAGGATGATGCAGGATGAAGCAGGATGATGCAGGATGATGCAGGATGATGCAGGTTGATGCAGGATGATGCAGGATGGCGCACGATGGTTCAGGATGATGCAGGATGATGCAGGATGGTGCACGATGGTTCAGGATGATGCAGGATGATGCAGGATGGTGCACGATGGTGCACGATGGTGAAGGATGGTGCAGGATGATGCAGGATGGTGCACGATGGTTCAGGATGATGCAGGATGATGCAGGATGGTGCACGATGGTGCACGATGGTGCAGGATGGTGCAGGATGATGCAGGATGGTGCACGATGGTGCAGGATAATGCAGGATGATGCAGGATGGTGCAGGATGATGCAGGATGATGGAGGATGATGCAGGATGATGCAGGATGATGCAGGATGATGCAGGTTGATGCAGGATGGGTGCAGGATGATGCAGGATGGTGCACGATGGTGCACGATGGTGAAGGATGGTGCAGGATGATGCAGGATGGTGCACAATGGTACAGGATAATGCAGGATGATGCAGGATGGTGCAGGATGATGCAGGATGATGCAGGATGAGCAGGATGATGCAGGATGATGCAGGATGATGCAGGATGATGCAGATTGATGCAGGATGATACACGATGATGCAGGATGATGCAGGATGATGCAGGATTGTGCAGGATGATGCAGGATTGTGCAGGATGGGTGGGATGATGGTGCAGGATGGGTGCAGGATGATGCAGGATGGTGCACGATGATGCAGGATGGTGCACGATGGTTCAGGATGATGCAGGATGATGCAGGATTATGCAGGATGATGCAGGATGATGCAGGATGATGCAGGTTGATGCAGGATTGTGCAGGATTGGTGGATGATGGTGCAGGATGGGTGCAGGATGATGCAGGATGGTGCACGATGGTGCACGATGGTGCAGGATGGTGCAGGATGATGCAGGATGGTGCACGATGGTGCAGGATAATGCAGGATGATGCAGGATGGTGCAGGATGATGCAGGATGATGCAGGATGGGTGGATGATGGTGCAGGATGGGTGCAGGATGATGCAGGATGGTGCACGATGGTGCACGATGGTGAAGGATGGTGCAGGATTGTGCAGGATGATGCAGGATTGTGCAGGATGGGTGGATGATGGTGCAGGATGGGTGCAGGATGATGCAGGATGGTCCACGATGGTGCACGATGGTGCAGGATGGTGCAGGATGATTCAGGATGGTGCAGGATGATGCAGGATGATGGAGGATGATGCAGGATGAAGCAGGATGATGCAGGATGATGCAGGATGATGCAGGTTGATGCAGGATGATGCAGGATGGTGCACGATGGTTCAGGATGATGCAGGATGATGCAGGATGGTGCACGATGGTTCAGGATGATGCAGGATGATGCAGGATGGTGCACGATGGTGCACGATGGTGAAGGATGGTGCAGGATGATTCAGGATGGTGCAGGATGATCCAGGATGATGGAGGATGATGCAGGATGAAGCAGGATGATGCAGGATGATGCAGGATGATGCAGGTTGATGCAGGATGATGCAGGATGGCGCACGATGGTTCAGGATGATGCAGGATGATGCAGGATGGTGCACGATGGTTCAGGATGATGCAGGATGATGCAGGATGGTGCACGATGGTGCACGATGGTGAAGGATGGTGCAGGATGATGCAGGATGGTGCACGATGGTTCAGGATGATGCAGGATGATGCAGGATGGTGCACGATGGTGCACGATGGTGCAGGATGGTGCAGGATGATGCAGGATGGTGCACGATGGTGCAGGATAATGCAGGATGATGCAGGATGGTGCAGGATGATGCAGGATGATGGAGGATGATGCAGGATGATGCAGGATGATGCAGGATGATGCAGGTTGATGCAGGATGGGTGCAGGATGATGCAGGATGGTGCACGATGGTGCACGATGGTGAAGGATGGTGCAGGATGATGCAGGATGGTGCACAATGGTACAGGATAATGCAGGATGATGCAGGATGGTGCAGGATGATGCAGGATGATGCAGGATGATGCAGGATGATGCAGGATGATGCAGGATGATGCAGGATGATGCAGGATGATGCAGATTGATGCAGGATGATACACGATGATGCAGGATGATGCAGGATGATGCAGGATTGTGCAGGATGATGCAGGATTGTGCAGGATGGGTGGATGATGGTGCAGGATGGGTGCAGGATGATGCAGGATGGTGCACGATGGTGCACGATGGTGCAGGATGGTGCAGGATGATGCAGGATGATGCAGGATGATGCAGGATGATGCAGGATGGTGCACGATGGTTCAGGATGATGCAGGATGATGCAGGATGGTGCACGATGGTGCACGATGGTGAAGGATGGTGCAGGATGATGCAGGATGGTGCACGATGGGTCAGGATGATGCAGGATGATGCAGGATGGTGCAGGATGGTGCACGATGGTGCACGATGGGTGCAGGATGATGCAGGATGGTGCACGATGGTGCACGATGGTGAAGGATGGTGCAGGATTGTGCAGGATGATGCAGGATTGTGCAGGATGGGTGGATGATGGTGCAGGATGGGTGCAGGATGATGCAGGATGGCCCACGATGGTGCACGATGGTGCAGGATGGTGCAGGATGATTCAGGATGGTGCAGGATGATGCAGGATGATGGAGGATGATGCAGGATGAAGCAGGATGATGCAGGATGATGCAGGATGATGCAGGTTGATGCAGGATGATGAAGGATGGTGCACGATGGTTCAGGATGACGCAGGATGATGCAGGATGGTGCACGATGGTTCAGGATGATGCAGGATGATGCAGGATGGTGCACGATGGTGCACGATGGTGAAGGATGGTGCAGGATGATGCAGGATGGTGCACGATGGTTCAGGATGATGCAGGATGATGCAGGATGGTGCACGATGGTGCACGATGGTGCACGATGGTGCAGGATGGTGCAGGATGATGCAGGATGGTGCACGATGGTGCAGGATAATGCAGGGATGATGCAGGATGGTGCAGGATGATGCAGGATGATGGAGGATGATGCAGGATGATGCAGGATGATGCAGGATGATGCAGGTTGATGCAGGATGGGTGCAGGATGATGCAGGATGGTGCACGATGGTGCACGATGGTGAAGGATGGTGCAGGATGATGCAGGATGGTGCACAATGGTACAGGATAATGCAGGATGATGCAGGATGGTGCAGGATGATGCAGGATTGTGCAGGATGGGGTGGATGATGGTGCAGGATGGGGTGCAGGATGATGCAGGATGGTGCACGATGATGCAGGATGGTGCACGATGGTTCAGGATGATGCAGGATGATGCAGGATTATGCAGGATGATGCAGGATGATGCAGGATGATGCAGGTTGATGCAGGATTGTGCAGGATTGGTGGATGATGGTGCAGGATGGGTGCAGGATGATGCAGGATGGTGCACGATGGTGCACGATGGTGCAGGATGGTGCAGGATGATGCAGGATGGTGCACGATGGTGCAGGATAATGCAGGATGATGCAGGATGGTGCAGGATGATGCAGGATGATGCAGGATGGGTGGATGATGGTGCAGGATGGGTGCAGGATGATGCAGGATGGTGCACGATGGTGCACGATGGTGAAGGATGGTGCAGGATTGTGCAGGATGATGCAGGATTGTGCAGGATGGGTGGATGATGGTGCAGGATGGGTGCAGGATGATGCAGGATGGTCCACGATGGTGCACGATGGTGCAGGATGGTGCAGGATGATTCAGGATGGTGCAGGATGATGCAGGATGATGGAGGATGATGCAGGATGAAGCAGGATGATGCAGGATGATGCAGGATGATGCAGGTTGATGCAGGATGATGCAGGATGCACGATGGTTCAGGATGATGCAGGATGATGCAGGATGGTGCACGATGGTTCAGGATGATGCAGGATGATGCAGGATGGTGCACGATGGTGCACGATGGTGAAGGATGGTGTCAGGATGATTCAGGATGGTGTCAGGATGATCCAGGATGATGGAGGATGATGCAGGATGAAGCAGGATGATGCAGGATGATGCAGGATGATGCAGGTTGATGCAGGATGATGCAGGATGGCGCACGATGGTTCAGGATGATGCAGGATGATGCAGGATGGTGCACGATGGTTCAGGATGATGCAGGATTGATGCAGGATGGTGCACGATGGTGCACGATGGTGAAGGATGGTGCAGATGATGCAGATTGGTGCACGATGGTTCAGGATGCTGCAGGATGATGCAGGATGGTGCACGATGGTGCACGATGGTGCAGGATGGTGCAGGATGATGCAGGATGGTGCACGATGGTGCAGGATAATGCAGGATGATGCAGGATGGTGCAGGATGATGCAGGATGATGGAGGATGATTGCAGGATGATGCAGGATGATGCAGGATGATGCAGGTTGATGCAGGATGGGTGCAGGATGATGCAGGATGGGTGCACGATGGTGCACGATGGTGAAGGATGGTGCAGGATGATGCAGGATGGTGCACAATGGTACAGGATAATGGAGGATGATGCAGGATGGTGCAGGATGATGCAGGATGATGCAGGATGATGCAGGATGATGCAGGATGATGCAGGATGATGCAGGATGATGCAGGATGATGCAGATTGATGCAGGATGATACACGATGATGCAGGATGATGCAGGATGATGCAGGATTGTGCAGGATGATGCAGGATTGTGCAGGATGGGTGGATGATGGTGCAGGATGGTGCAGGATGATGCAGGATGGTGCACGATGGTGCCACGATGGTGCAGGATGGTGCAGGATGATGCAGGATGATGCAGGATGATGCAGGATGATGCAGGATGGTGCACGATGGTTCAGGATGATGCAGGATGATGCAGGATGGTGCACGATGGTGCACGATGGTGAAGGATGGTGCAGGATGATGCAGGATGGTGCACGATGGGTCAGGATGATGCAGGATGATGCAGGATGGTGGCAGGATGGTGCACGATGGTGCACGATGGGTGCAGGATGATGCAGGATGGTGGCACGATGGTGCACGATGGTGAAGGATGGTGCAGGATTGTGCAGGATGATGCAGGATTGTGCAGGATGGGTGGATGATGGTGCAGATGGGTGCAGGATGATGCAGATGGCCCACGATGGTGCACGATGGTGCAGGATGTGCAGGATGATTCAGGATGGTGCAGGATGATGCAGGATGATGGAGGATGATGCAGGATGAAGCAGGATGATGCAGGATGATGCAGGATGATGCAGGTTGATGCAGGATGATGAAGGATGGTGCACGATGGTTCAGATGACGCAGGATGATGCAGGATGGTGCACGATGGTTCAGGATGATGCAGGATGATGCAGGATGGTGCACGATGGTGCACGATGGTGAAGGATGGTGCAGGATGATGCAGGATGGTGCACGATGGTTCAGGATGATGCAGGATGATGCAGGATGGTGCACGATGGTGCACGATGGTGCACGATGGTGCAGGATGGTGCAGGATGATGCAGGATGGTGCACGATGGTGCAGGATAATGCAGGATGATGCAGGATGGTGGCAGGATGATGCAGGATGATGGAGGATGATGCAGGATGATGCAGGATGATGGAGGATGATGCAGGGTGATGCAGGATTGTGCAGGATGGGTGGATGATGGTGCAGGATGGGTGCAGGATGATGCAGGATGGTGCACGATGGTGCACGATAGTGAAGGATGGTGCAGGATGATGCAGGATGGTGCACGATGGTGCAGGATAATGCAGGATGATGCAGGATGGTGCAGGATGATGCACGATGGTGCAGGATAATGCAGGATGATGCAGGATGGTGCAGGATGATGCAGGTTGATACAGGATGATACAGGATGATGCAGGATGATGCAGGATGATGCAGGATTGTGCAGGATGATGCAGGATTGTGCAGGATGGGTGGATGATGGTGCAGGATGGGTGCAGGATGATGCAGGATGGTCCACGATGGGTGCACGATGGTGCAGGATGGTGCAGGCTGATTCAGGATGGTGCAGGATGATGCAGGATGATGGAGGACGATGCAGGATGAAGCAGGATTGATGCAGGATAGATGCAGGATGATGCAGGTTGATGCAGGATGATGCAGGATGGTGCACGATGGTTCAGGATGATGCAGGATGATGCAGGATGGTGCACGATGGTTCAGATTGATGCAGGATGATGCAGGATGGTGCAGAATGGGTGCAGATGATGCAGGATGATGCAGGATGATGCAGGATGATGCAGGAGATGCAGGATTATGCAGGATTTTGCAGGATGATGCAGGATGATGCAGGATGATGCAGGATGATGCAGGATTGTGCAGGATGGGTGGAGGATGATGCAGGATTGTGCACGATGGTGCACGACTGTGCAGGATGATGCAGGATGGAGCAGGATGATGCAGGAGGGACGCGTTGTATTTATTTATTCATGTATTAATTTCCCTATGTATTTCTATTTCGTTCTATTAATTTCAATTTCTTTCAATTTCTTTCTTTCTTTCACTCTCTGTCTTTCTTTCTTGCTTTCATACTTTCTTTCCTCTCTCTCTTTCATTCTTTCTTTCATACTTTCCCCCCCCTTTTTTTCATGATGTGCCAGGAAGCGCTAGCATGAATCAGGATGGGCCAGAATGTATCAGATTGATGCAGGATGATGCAGGATGATGCAGGATGATGCAGGATCATGCAGGATGATGCAGGATGATGCATGGATGATGCAGGATGATGCAGGATGATGCAGGATGATGCAGGATGATGCAGGATGATGTAGGTTGATGCAGGATGATGCAGGATGGTGCACGATGGTTCAGGATGATGCAGGATGATGCAGGATGGTGCACGATGGTTCAGGATGATGCAGGATGATGCAGGATGGTGCACGATGGTGCACGATGGTGAAGGATGGTGCAGGATGATTCAGGATGGTGCAGGATGATCCAGGATGATGGAGGATGATGCAGGATGAAGCAGGATGATGCAGGATGATGCAGGATGATGCAGGTTGATGCAGGATGATGCAGGATGGCGCACGATGGTTCAGGATGATGCAGGATGATGCAGGATGGTGCACGATGGTTCAGGATGATGCAGGATGATGCAGGATGGTGCACGATGGTGCACGATGGTGAAGGATGGTGCAGGATGATGCAGGATGGTGCACGATGGTTCAGGATGATGCAGGATGATGCAGGATGGTGCACGATGGTGCACGATGGTGCAGGATGGTGGCAGGATGATGCAGATGGTGCACGATGGTGCAGGATAATGCAGGATGATGCAGGATGGTGCAGGATGATGCAGGATGATGGAGGATGAGCAGGATGATGCAGGATGATTGCAGGATGATGCAGGTTGATGCAGGATGGTGCAGGATATGCAGGATGGTGCACGATGGTGCCACGATGGTGAAGGATGGTGCAGGATGATGCAGGATGGTGCACAATGGTACAGGATAATGCAGGAGATGATGCAGGATGGTGCAGGATGATGCAGGATGATGCAGGATGATGCAGGATGATGCAGGATGATGCAGGATGATGCAGGATGATGCAGGATGATGCAGATTGATGCAGGATGATAACGATGATGCAGGATGATGCAGGATGATTGCAGGATTGTGCAGGATGATGCAGGATTGTGCAGGATGGGTTGGATGATGGTGCAGGATGGGTTGCAGGATGATGCAGGATGGTGCACGATGGATGCACGATGGTGCAGGATGGTGCAGGATGATGCAGGATGATGCAGGATGATGCAGGATGATGCAGGATGATGCAGGATGATGCAGGATGATGCAGATTGATGCAGGATGATAACACGATGATGCAGGATGATGCAGGATGATGCAGGATTGTGCAGGATGATGCAGGATTGTGCAGGATGGTGGATGATGGTGCAGGATGGTGCAGGATGATGCAGGATGGTGCACGAGGTGCACGATGGTGCAGGATGGTGCAGGATGATTGCAGGATGGTGCACGATGGTGCAGGATAATCAGGATGATTCAGGATGGTGCAGGATGATACAGGATGATGGAGGATGATGCAGGATGAAGCAGGATGATGCAGGATGATGCAGGATGATGCAGGTTTGATGCAGGATGATACAGGATGATGCAGGATGATGCAGGATGATGCAGGATGATGCAGGATGATGCAGGATGATGCAGGATGGTGCACGATGATTCAGGATGGTGCACGATGGTGCACGATGGTGCAGGATGGTGCAGGATGATGCAGGATGGGCACGAGGTGCAGATAATGCAGGATGATTGCAGGATGGTGCAGGATGATGCAGGATGATGCAGGATGGTGCAGGATGATGCAGGATTGTGCAGGATGGGTGGATGATGGTGCAGGATGGGTGCAGGATGATGCAGGATGGTCCACGATGGTGCACGATGGTGCAGGATGGTGCAGGATGATTCAGGATGGTACAGGATGATGCAGGATGATGGAGGATGATGCAGGATGAAGCAGGATGATGTCAGGATGATGCAGGATGATGCAGGTTGATGCAGGATGATGCAGGATGGTGCACGATGGTTCAGGATGATGCAGGATGATGCAGGATGGTGCACGATGGTTCAGGATGATGCAGGATGATGCAGGATGGTGTCAGATGGGTCGCAGGATGATGCCAGGATGATGCAGGATGATGCAGGATGATGCAGGATTTTGCAGGATGATGCAGGATGATGCAGATGATGTCAGGATGATGCAGGATTGTGCAGGATGGGTGGAGGATGATGCAGGATTGTGCACGATGGTGCACGACTGTGCAGGATGATGCAGATGGAGCAGGATGATGCAGGAGGACGCGTTTGTATTTATTATTCATGTATTAATTTCC
This sequence comes from Actinernus sp. WN-2022, assembly GCA_030867875.1. NCBI lineage: Eukaryota > Metazoa > Cnidaria > Anthozoa > Actiniaria > Actinernidae > Actinernus > Actinernus sp. WN-2022. Next base: position 32,007 of record JAOWCC010000768.1, read on the forward strand.
CTATGTATTTCTATTTCGTTTCTATTAATTTCAATTTCTTTCATTCTTTCTTTCTTTCACTCTCTGTCTTTCTTTCTGCTTTCATACTTTCTTTCCTCTCTCTCTTTCATTCTTTCTTTCATACTTTCCCCCCCCATTTTTTCATGATGTTGCCAGGAAGCGCTAGCATGAATCAGGATGGGCCAGAATGTATCAGATTGATGCAGGATGATGCAGGATGATGCAGGATGATGCAGGATCATGCAGGATGATGCAGGATGATGCAGGATGATGCAGGATGATGCAGGATGATGCAGGATGATGCAGGATGATGCATGGATGATGTAGGTTGATGCAGGATGATGCAGGATGTTGCACGATGGTTCAGGATGATGCAGGATGATGCAGGATGGTGCACGATGGTTCAGGATGATGGAGGATGATGCAGGATGGTGCACGATGGTGCACGATGGTGAAGGATGGAGCAGGTGATTCAGGATGGTGCAGGATGATCCAGGATGAAGGAGGATGATGCAGGATGAAGCAGGATGATGCAGGGATGATGCAGGATGATGCAGGTTGATGCAGGATGATGCAGGATGGCGCACGATGGTTCAGGATGATGCAGGATGATGCAGGATGGTGCACGATGTTCAGGATGATGCAGGATGATGCAGGATGGTGCACGATGGTGCACGATGGTGAAGGATGGTGCAGGATGATGCAGGATGGTGCACGATGGTTCAGGATGATGCAGGATGATGCAGGATGGTGCACGATGGTGCACGATGGTGCAGGATGGTGCAGGATGATGCAGGATGGTGCACGATGGTGCAGGATAATGCAGGATGATGCAGGATGGTGCAGGATGATGCAGGATGATGGAGGATGATGCAGGATGATGCAGGATGATGCAGGATGATGCAGGTTGATGCAGGATTGTGCAGGATGGGTGGATGATGGTGCAGGATGGGTGCAGGATGATGCAGGATGGTGCACGATGGTGCACGATGGGGAAGGATGGTGCAGGATGATGCAGGATGGTGCACAATGGTACAGGATAATGCAGGATGATGCAGGATGGTGCAGGATGATGCAGGATGATGCAGGATGATGCAGGATGATGCAGGATGATGCAGGATGATGCAGGATGATGCAGGATGATGCAGATTGATGCAGGATGATACACGATGATGCAGGATGATGCAGGATGATGCAGGATTGTGCAGGATGATGCAGGATTGTGCAGGATGGGTGGATGATGGTGCAGGATGGGTGCAGGATGATGCAGGATGGTGCACGATGGTGCACGATGGTGCAGGATGGTGCAGGATGATGCAGGATGATGCAGGATGATGCAGGATGATGCAGGATGATGCAGGATGATGCAGGATGATGCAGATTGATGCAGGATGATACACGATGATGCAGGATGATGCAGGATGATGCAGGATTGTGCAGGATGATGCAGATTGTGCAGGATGGGTGGATGATGGTGCAGGATGGGTGCAGGATGATGCAGGATGGTGCACGATGGTGCACGATGGTGCACGATGGTGCAGGATGATGCAGGATGGTGCACGATGGTGCAGGATAATTCAGGATGATTCAGGATGGTGCAGGATGATGCAGGATGATGGAGGATGATGCAGGATGAAGCAGGATGATGCAGGATAATGCAGGATGATGCAGGTTGATGCAGGATGATACAGGATGATGCAGGATGATGCAGGATGATGCAGGATGATGCAGGATGATGCAGGATGATGCAGGATGGTGCACGATGATTCAGGATGGTGCACGATGGTGCACGATGGTGCAGGATGGTGCAGGATGATGCAGGATGGTGCACGATGGTGCAGGATAATGCAGGATGATGCAGGATGGTGCAGGATGATGCAGGATGATGCAGGATGGTGCAGGATGATGCAGGATTGTGCAGGATGGGTGGATGATGGTGCAGGATGGGTGCAGGATGATGCAGGATGGTCCACGATGGTGCACGATGGTGCAGGATGGTGCAGGATGATTCAGGATGGTGCAGGATGATGCAGGATGATGGAGGATGATGCAGGATGAAGCAGGATGATGCAGGATGATGCAGGATGATGCAGGATGATGCAGGTTGATGCAGGATGATGCAGGATGGTGCACGATGGTTCAGGATGATGCAGGATGATGCAGGATGGTGCACGATGGTTCAGGATGATGCAGGATGATGCAGGATGGTGCAGAATGGGTGCAGGATGATGCAGGATGATGCAGGATGATGCAGGATGATGCAGGATTTTGCAGGATGATGCAGGATGATGCAGGATGATGCAGGATGATGCAGGATTGTGCAGGATGGGTGGAGGATGATGCAGGATTGTGCACGATGGTGCACGACTGTGCAGGATGATGCAGGATGGAGCAGGATGATGCAGGAGGACGCGTTGTATTTATTTATTCATGTATTAATTTCCCTATGTATTTCTATTTCGTTCTATTAATTTCAATTTCTTTCAATTTCTTTCTTTCTTTCACTCTCTGTCTTTCTTTCTTGCTTTCATACTTTCTTTCGTCTCTCTCTTTCATTCTTTCTTTCATACTTTTCCCCCCCCCCCTTTTTTTCATGATGTGCCAGGAAGCGCTAGCATGAATCAGGATGGGCCAGAATGTATCAGATTGATGCAGGATGGTGCACGATGGTGCAGGATGGTGCAGGATGATGCAGGATGGTGCACGATGGTGCAGGATGATGCAGGATGGTGCACGATGGTGCACGATGGTGCAGGATGGTGCAGGATGATGCAGGATGGTGCACGATGGTGCAGGATAATGCAGGATGATGCAGGATGATGCAGGATGATGCAGGATGATGCAGGATGATGCAGGATGATGCAGGATGATGCAGGTTGATGCAGGATGATGCAGGATGATGCAGGATGGTGCAGGATGATGCAGGATGGTGCACGATGGTGCAGGATAATGCAGGATGATGCAGGATGGTGCAGGATGATGCAGGATTATGGAGGATGATGCAGGATGATGCAGGATGATGCAGGATGATGCAGGTTGATGCAGGATTGTGCAGGATGGGTGGATGATGGTGCAGGATGGGTGCAGGATGATGCAGGATGGTGCACGATGGTGCACGATGGGGAAGGATGGTGCAGGATGATGCAGGATGGTGCACAATGGTACAGGATAATGCAGGATGATGCAGGATGGTGCAGGATGATGCAGGATGATGCAGGATGATGCAGGATGATGCAGGATGATGCAGGATGATGCAGGATGATGCAGGATGATGCAGATTGATGCAGGATGATACACGATGATGCAGGATGATGCAGGATGATGCAGGATTGTGCAGGATGATGCAGGATTGTGCAGGATGGGTGGATGATGGTGCAGGATGGGTGCAGGATGATGCAGGATGGTGCACGATGGTGCACGATGGTGCAGGATGGTGCAGGATGATGCAGGATGATGCAGGATGATGCAGGATGATGCAGGATGATGCAGGATGATGCAGGATGATGCAGATTGATGCAGGATGATACACGATGATGCAGGATGATGCAGGATGATGCAGGATTGTGCAGGATGATGCAGGATTGTGCAGGATGGGTGGATGATGGTGCAGGATGGGTGCAGGATGATGCAGGATGGTGCACGATGGTGCACGATGGTGCAGGATGGTGCAGGATGATGCAGGATGGTGCACGATGGTGCAGGATAATTCAGGATGATTCAGGATGGTGCAGGATGATGCAGGATGATGGAGGATGATGCAGGATGAAGCAGGATGATGCAGGATAATGCAGGATGATGCAGGTTGATGCAGGATGATACAGGATGATGCAGGATGATGCAGGATGATGCAGGATGATGCAGGATGATGCAGGATGATGCAGGATGGTGCACGATGATTCAGGATGGTGCACGATGGTGCACGATGGTGCAGGATGGTGCAGGATGATGCAGGATGGTGCACGATGGTGCAGGGTAATGCAGGATGATGCAGGATGGTGCAGGATGATGCAGGATGATGCAGGATGGTGCAGGATGATGCAGGATTGTGCAGGATGGGTGGATGATGGTGCAGGATGGGTGCAGGATGATGCAGGATGGTCCACGATGGTGCACGATGGTGCAGGATGGTGCAGGATGATTCAGGATGGTGCAGGATGATGCAGGATGATGGAGGATGATGCAGGATGAAGCAGGATGATGCAGGATGATGCAGGATGATGCAGGTTGATGCAGGATGATGCAGGATGGTGCACGATGGTTCAGGATGATGCAGGATGATGCAGGATGGTGCACGATGGTTCAGGATGATGCAGGATGATGCAGGATGGTGCAGAATGGGTGCAGGATGATGCAGGATGATGCAGGATGATGCAGGATGATGCAGGATTTTGCAGGATGATGCAGGATGATGCAGGATGATGCAGGATGATGCAGGATTGTGCAGGATGGGTGGAGGATGATGCAGGATTGTGCACGATGGTGCACGACTGTGCAGGATGATGCAGGATGGAGCAGGATGATGCAGGAGGACGCGTTGTATTTATTTATTCATGTATTAATTTCCCTATGTATTTCTATTTCGTTCTATTAATTTCAATTTCTTTCAATTTCTTTCTTTCTTTCACTCTCTGTCTTTCTTTCTTGCTTTCATACTTTCTTTCGTCTCTCTCTTTCATTCTTTCTTTCATACTTTCCCCCCCCCCCTTTTTTTCATGATGTGCCAGGAAGCGCTAGCATGAATCAGGATGGGCCAGAATGTATCAGATTGATGCAGGATGGTGCACGATGGTGCAGGATGGTGCAGGATGATGCAGGATGGTGCACGATGGTGCAGGATGATGCAGGATGGTGCACGATGGTGCACGATGGTGCAGGATGGTGCAGGATGATGCAGGATGGTGCACGATGGTGCAGGATAATGCAGGATGATGCAGGATGATGCAGGATGATGCAGGATGATGCAGGATGATGCAGGATGATGCAGGATGATGCAGGATGATGCAGGATGATGCAGGATGATGCAGGATGATGCAGGATGATGCAGGATGATGCAGGTTGATGCAGGATGATACAGGATGATGCAGGATGATGCAGGATGATGCAGGATTGTGCAGGATGATGCAGGATTGTGCAGGATGGGTGGATGATGGTGCAGGATGGGTGCAGGATGATGCAGGATGGTCCACGATGGTGCACGATGGTGCAGGATGGTGCAGGATGATTCAGGATGGTGCAGGATGATGCAGGATGATGGAGGATGATGCATGATGAAGCAGGATGATGCAGGATGATGCAGGATGATGCAGGATGATGCAGGATGGTGCACGATGGTTCAGGATGATGCAGGATGATGCAGGATGGTGCACGATGGTTCAGGATGATGCAGGATGATGCAGGATGATGCAGGATGGTGCACGATGGTGCACGATGGTGAAGGATGGTGCAGGATGATGCAGGATGGTGCACGATGGTTCAGGATGATGCAGGATGATGCAGGATGGTGCAGGATGGTGCACGATGGTGCACGATGGTGCAGGATGGTGCAGGATGATGCAGGATGGTGCACGATGGTGCAGGATAATGCAGGATGATGCAGGATGATGCAGGATGATGCAGGTTGATGCAGGATTGTGCAGGATGGGTGGATGATGGTGCAGGATGGGTGCAGGATGATGCAGGATGGTGCACGATGGTGCACGATGGTGAAGGATGGTGCAGGATTGTGCAGGATGATGCAGGATTGTGCAGGATGGGTGGATGATGGTGCAGGATGGGTGCAGGATGATGCAGGATGGTCCACGATGGTGCACGATGGTGCAGGATGGTGCAGGATGATTCAGGATGGTGCAGGATGATGCAGGATGATGGAGGATGATGCAGGATGAAGCAGGATGATGCAGGATGATGCAGGATGATGCAGGTTGATGCAGGATGATGCAGGATGGTGCACGATGGTTCAGGATGATGCAGGATGATGCAGGATGGTGCACGATGGTTCAGGATGATGCAGGATGATGCAGGATGGTGCACGATGGTGCACGATGGAGAAGGATGGTGCAGGATTGTGCAGGATGATGCAGGATTGTGCAGGATGGGTGGATGATGGTGCAGGATGGGTGCAGGATGATGCAGGATGGTCCACGATGGTGCACGATGGTGCAGGATGGTGCAGGATGATTCAGGATGGTGCAGGATGATGCAGGATGATGGAGGATGATGCAGGATGAAGCAGGATGATGCAGGATGATGCAGGATGATGCAGGTTGATGCAGGATGATGCAGGATGGTGCACGATGGTTCAGGATGATGCAGGATGATGCAGGATGGTGCACGATGGTTCAGGATGATGCAGGATGATGCAGGATGGTGCACGATGGTGCACGATGGTGAAGGATGGTGCAGGATGATTCAGGATGGTGCAGGATGATCCAGGATGATGGAGGATGATGCAGGATGAAGCAGGATGATGCAGGATGATGCAGGATGATGCAGGTTGATGCAGGATGATGCAGGATGGCGCACGATGGTTCAGGATGATGCAGGATGATGCAGATGGTGCACGATGGTTCAGGATGATGCAGGATGATGCAGGATGGTGCACGATGGTGCACGATGGTGAAGGATGGTGCAGGATGATGCAGGATGGTGCACGATGGTTCAGGATGATGCAGGATGATGCAGGATGGTGCACGATGGTGCACGATGGTGCAGGATGGTGCAGGATGATGCAGGATGGTGCACGATGGTGCAGGATAATGCAGGATGATGCAGGATGGTGCAGGATGCAGGATGATGGAGGATGATGCAGATGATGCAGGATGATGCAGGATGATGCAGGTTGATGCAGGATGGGTGCAGGATGATGCAGGATGGTGCACGATGGTGCACGATGGTGAAGGATGGTGCAGGATGATGCAGGATGGTGCACAATGGTACAGGATAATGCAGGATGATGCAGGATGGTGCAGGATGATGCAGGATGATGCAGGATGATGCAGGATGATGCAGGATGATGCAGGATGATGCAGGATGATGCAGGATGATGCAGATTGATGCAGGATGATACACGATGATGCAGGATGATGCAGGATGATGCAGGATTGTGCAGGATGATGCAGGATTGTGCAGATGGGTGGATGATGGTGCAGATGGGTGCAGGATGATGCAGGATGGTGCACGATGATGCAGGATGGTGCACGATGGTTCAGGATGATGCAGGATGATGCAGGATTATGCAGGATGATGCAGGATGATGCAGGATGATGCAGGTTGATGCAGGATTGTGCAGGATTGGTGGATGATGGTGCAGGATGGGTGCAGGATGATGCAGGATGGTGCACGATGGTGCACGATGGTGCAGGATGGTGCAGGATGATGCAGGATGGTGCACGATGGTGCAGGATAATGCAGGATGATGCAGGATGGTGCAGGATGATGCAGATGATGCAGGATGGGTGGATGATGGTGCAGGATGGGTGCAGGATGATGCAGGATTGTGCACGATGTGCACGATGGTGAAGGATGGTGCAGGATTGTGCAGGATGATGCAGGATTGTGCAGGATGGGTGGATGATGGTGCAGGATGGGTGCAGGATGATGCAGGATGGTCCACGATGGTGCACGATGGTGCAGGATGGTGCAGGATGATTCAGGATGGTGCAGGATGATGCAGGATGATGGAGGATGATGCAGGATGAAGCAGGATGATGCAGGATGATGCAGGATGATGCAGGTTGATGCAGGATGATGCAGGATGGTGCACGATGGTTCAGGATGATGCAGGATGATGCAGGATGGTGCACGATGGTTCAGGATGATGCAGGATGATGCAGGATGGTGCACGATGGTGCACGATGGTGAAGGATGGTGCAGGATGATTCAGGATGGTGCAGATGATCCAGGATGATGGAGGATGATGCAGGATGAAGCAGGATGATGCAGGATGATGCAGGATGATGCAGGTTGATGCAGGATGATGCAGGATGGCGCACGATGGTTCAGGATGATGCAGGATGATGCAGGATGGTGCACGATGTTCAGGATGATGCAGGATGATGCAGGATGGTGCACGATGGTGCACGATGGTGAAGGATGGTGCAGGATGATGCAGGATGGTGCACGATGGTTCAGGATGATGCAGGATGATGCAGGATGGTGCACGATGGTGCACGATGGTGCAGGATGGTGCAGGATGATGCAGGATGGTGCACGATGGTGCAGGATAATGCAGGATGATGCAGGATGGTGCAGGATGATGCAGGATGATGGAGGATGATGCAGGATGATGCAGGATGATGCAGGATGATGCAGGTTGATGCAGGATGGGTGCAGGATGATGCAGGATGGTGCACGATGGTGCACGATGGTGAAGATGGTGCAGGATGATGCAGGATGGTGCACAATGGTACAGGATAATGCAGGATGATGCAGGATGGTGCAGGATGATGCAGGATGATGCAGGATGATGCAGGATGATGCAGGATGATGCAGGATGATGCAGGATGATGCAGGATGATGCAGATTGATGCAGATGATACACGATGATGCAGGATGATGCAGGATGATGCAGGATTGTGCAGGATGATGCAGGATTGTGCAGGATGGGTGGATGATGGTGCAGGATGGGTGCAGGATGATGCAGGATGGTGCACGATGGTGCACGATGGTGCAGGATGGTGCAGGATGATGCAGGATGATGCAGGATGATGCAGGATGATGCAGGATGATGCAGGATGATGCAGGATGATGCAGATAGAATGCAGGATGATACACGATGATGCAGGATGATGCAGGATGATGCAGGATTGTGCAGGATGATGCAGGATTGTGCAGGATGGGTGGATGATGGTGCAGGATGGTGCAGGATGATGCAGGATGGTGCACGATGGTGCACGATGGTGCAGGATGGTGCAGGATGATGCAGGATGGTGCACGATGGTGCAGGATAATTCAGGATGATTCAGGATGGTGCAGGATGATACAGGATGATGGAGGATGATGCAGGATGAAGCAGGATGATGCAGGATGATGCAGGATGATGCAGGTTGATGCAGGATGATGCAGGATGATGCAGGATGATGCAGGATGATGCAGGATGATGCAGGATGATGCAGGATGATGCAGGATGGTGCACGATGATTCAGGATGGTGCACGATGGTGCACGATGGTGCAGGATGGTGCAGGATGATGCAGGATGGTGCACGATGGTGCAGATAATGCAGATGATGCAGGATGGTGCAGGATGATGCAGGATGATGCAGGATGGTGCAGGATGATGCAGGATTGTGCAGGATGGGTGGATGATGGTGCAGGATGGGTGCAGGATGATGCAGGATGGTCCCGATGGTGCACGATGGTGCAGGATGGTGCAGATGATTCAGGATGGTGCAGGATGATGCAGGATGATGGAGGATGATGCAGGATGAAGCAGGATGATGCAGGATGATGCAGGATGATGCAGGTTGATGCAGGATGATGCAGGATGGTGCACGATGGTTCAGGATGATGCAGGATGATGCAGGATGTGCACGATGGTTCAGGATGATGCAGGATGATGCAGGATGGTGCAGAATGGGTGCAGGATGATGCAGGATGATGCAGGATGATGCAGGATGATGCAGGATTTTGCAGGATGATGCAGGATGATGCAGGATGATGCAGGATGATGCAGGATTGTGCAGGATGGGTGGAGGATGATGCAGGATTGTGCACGATGGTGCACGACTGTGCAGGATGATGCAGGATGGAGCAGGATGATGCAGGAGGACGCGTTGTATTTATTTATTCAGGTATTAATTTCCTATGTATTTCTATTTCGTTCTATTAATTTCAATTTCTTTCAATTTCTTTCTTTCTTTCACTCTCTGTCTTTCTTTCTTGCTTTCATACTTTCTTCCTCTCTCTCTTTCATTCTTTCTTTCATACTTTCCCCCCCCCTTTTTTCATGATGTGCCAGGAAGCGCTAGCATGAATCAGGATGGGCCAGAATGTATCAGATTGATGCAGGATGATGCAGGATGATGCAGGATGATTGCAGATCATGCAGGATGATGCAGGATGATGCAGGATGATGCAGGATGATGCAGGATGATGCAGGATGATGCAGGATGATGCAGGATGATGCAGGATGATGTAGGTTGATGCAGGATGATGCAGGATGTTGCACGATGGTTCAGATGATGCAGGATGATGCAGGATTGTGCACGATGGTTCAGGATGATGCAGGATGATGCAGGATGGTGCACGATGGTGCACGATGGTGAAGGATGGTGCAGGATGATTCAGGATGGTGCAGGATGATCAGGATGATGGAGGATGATGCAGGATGAAGCAGGATGATGCAGGAAGATGCAGGATGATGCAGGTTGATGCAGGATGATGCAGGATGGCGCACGATGGTTCAGGATGATGCAGGATGATGCAGGATGGTGCACGATGGTTCAGGATGATGCAGGATGATGCAGGATGGTGCACGATGGTGCACGATGGTGAAGGATGGTGCAGGATGATGCAGGATGGTGCACGATGTTCAGATATGCAGGATGATGCAGGATGGTGCACGATGGTGCACGATGGTGCAGGATGGTGCAGGATGATGCAGGATGGTGCACGATGGTGCAGGATAATGCAGGATGATGCAGGATGGTGCAGGATGATGCAGGATGATGGAGGATGATGCAGGATGATGCAGGATGATGCAGGATGATGCAGGTTGATGCAGGATTGTGCAGGATGGGTGGATGATGGTGCAGGGATGGGTGCAGGATGATGCAGGATGGTGCACGATGGTGCACGATGGGAAGGATGGTGCAGGATGATGCAGGATGGTGCACAATGGTACAGGATAATGCAGGATGATGCAGGATGGTGCAGGATGATGCAGGATGATGCAGGATGATGCAGGATGATGCAGGATGATGCAGGATGATGCAGGATGATGCAGGATGATGCAGATTGATGCAGGATGATACACGATGATGCAGGATGATGCAGGATGATGCAGGATTGTGCAGGATGATGCAGGATTGTGCAGGATGGGTGGATGATGGTGCAGATGGGTGCAGGATGATGCAGGATGGTGCACGATGGTGCACGATGGTGCAGGATGGTGCAGGATGATGCAGGATGATGCAGGATGATGCAGGATGATGCAGGATGATGCAGGATGATGCAGGATGATGCAGATTGATGCAGGATGATACACGATGATGCAGGATGATGCAGGATGATGCAGGATTGTGCAGGATGATGCAGGATTGTGCAGGATGGGTGGATGATGGTGCAGGATGGGTGCAGGATGATGCAGGATGGTGCACGATGGTGCACGATGGTGCAGGATGGTGCAGGATGATGCAGGATGGTGCACGATGGTGCAGGATAATTCAGGATGATTCAGGATGGTGCAGGATGATGCAGGATGATGGAGGATGATGCAGGATGAAGCAGGATGATGCAGGATGATGCAGGATGATGCAGGTTGATGCAGGATGATACAGGATGATGCAGGATGATGCAGGATGATGCAGGATGATGCAGATGGTGCACGATGATTCAGGATGGTGCACGATGTGCACGATGGTGCAGATGGTGCAGGATGATGCAGGATGGTGCACGATGGTGCAGGATAATGCAGGAGATGCAGGATGGTGCAGGATGATGCAGGATGATGCAGGATGGTGCAGGATGATGCAGGATTGTGCAGATGGGTGGATGATGGTGCAGGATGGGTGCAGGATGATGCAGGATGGTCCACGATGGTGCACGATGGTGCAGGATGGTGCAGGATGATTCACTGATGGTGCAGGATGATGCAGGATGATGGAGGATGATGCAGGATGAAGCAGGATGATGCAGGATGATGCAGGATGATGCAGGTTGATGCAGGATGATGCAGGATGGTGCACGATGTTCAGGATGATGCAGGATGATGCAGGATGGTGCACGATGGTTCAGGATGATGCAGGATGATGCAGGATGGTGCAGAATGGGTGCAGGATGATGCAGGATGATGCAGGATGATGCAGGATGATGCAGGATGATGCAGGATTGTGCAGGATGGGTGGAGGATGATGCAGGATGTGCACGATGGTGCACGACTGTGCAGGATGATGCAGGATGGAGCAGGATGATGCAGGAGGACGCGTTGTATTTATTTATTCATGTATTAATTTCCCTATGTATTTCTATTTCGTTCTATTATTTCAATTTCTTTCAATTTCTTTCTTTCTTTCACTCTCTGTCTTTCTTTCTTGCTTTCATACTTTCTTTCGTCTCTCTCTTTCATTCTTTCTTTCATACTTTCCCCCCCCCTTTTTTTCATGATGTGCCAGGAAGCGCTAGCATGAATCAGGATGGGCCAGAATGTATCAGATTGATGCAGGATGGTGCAGGATGGTGCAGGATGATGCAGGATGGTGCACGATGGTGCAGGATGATGCAGGATGGTGCACGATGGTGCACGATGTGCAGATGGTGCAGGATGATGCAGGATGGTGCACGATGGTGCACGATGGTGCAGGATAATGCAGGATGATGCAGATGATGCAGGATGATGCAGGATGATGCAGGATGATGCAGGATGATGCAGGATGATGCAGGATGATGCAGGATGATGCAGGATGATGCAGGATGATGCAGGATTATGCAGGTTGATGCAGGATGATACAGGATGATGCAGGATGATGCAGGATGATGCAGGATGATGCAGGATTGTGCAGGATGATGCAGGATTGTGCAGGATGGGTGGATGATGGTGCAGGATGGGTGCAGGATGATGCAGGATGGTCCACGATGGTGCACGATGGTGCAGGATGGTGCAGGATGATTCAGGATGGTGCAGGATGATGCAGGATGATGGAGGATGATGCATGATGAAGCAGGATGATGCAGGATGATGCAGGATGATGCAGGATGATGCAGGATGGTGCACGATGGTTCAGGATGATGCAGGATGATGCAGGATGGTGCACGATGGTTCAGGATGATGCAGGATGATGCAGGATGATGCAGGATGGTGCACGATGGTGCACGATGGTGAAGGATGGTGCAGGATGATGCAGGATGGTGCACGATGGTTCAGGATGATGCAGGATGATGCAGGATGGTGCAGGATGGTGCACGATGGTGCACGATGGTGCAGGATGGTGCAGGATGATTGCAGGATGGTGCACGATGGTGCAGAATAATGCAGGATGATGCAGGATGATGCAGGATGATGCAGGTTGATGCAGGATTGTGCAGGATGGGTGGATGATGTGCAGGATGGGTGCAGGATGATGCAGGATGGTGCACGATGGTGCACGATGGTGAAGGATGGTGCAGGATGTGCAGGATGATGCAGGATTGTGCAGGATGGGTGGATGATGGTGCAGGATGGGTGCAGGATGATGCAGGATGGTCCACGATGGTGCACGATGGTGCAGGATGGTGCAGGATGATCAGGATGGTGCAGGATGATGCAGGTATGATGGAGGATGATGCAGGATGAAGCAGGATGATGCAGGATGATGCAGGATGATGCAGGTTGATGCAGGATGATGCAGGATGGTGCACGATGGTTCAGGATGATGCAGGATGATGCAGGATGGTGCACGATGGTTTCAGGATGATGCAGGATGATGCAGGATGGTGCACGATGGTGCACGATGGTGAAGGATGGTGCAGGATGATTCAGGATGGTGCAGGATGATGCAGGATGATGGAGGATGATGCAGGATGAAGCAGGATGATGCAGGATGATGCAGGATGATGCAGGTTGATGCAGGATGATGCAGGATGGCGCACGATGGTTCAGGATGATGCAGGATGATGCAGGATGGTGCACGATGTTTAAGGATGATGCAGGATGATGCAGGATGGTGC
>JAOWCC010000769.1:0-36067 GCA_030867875.1 Actinernus sp. WN-2022
TAAGGAATATCCAAACAAAAATTAGTAGGAATGGGAATATTTACTCAGGATAGCAGAGGAATACGGAATTTTTAGAGTTAATAATATTCCGCTTCTACCCCGACGTTTTGGATATCCTACTCATTGAACTAGGTATTACATCTTTCCACGTCGCTTTCGTTGCTTGAGCAGTTTCTCAGTAATAAAAATTGTTTGATTATCAACAGTTGGGCTGTCTGCAGGAGTAAGTATACTCTCTTTGTTTGGAAGGTCAGGACAGGAACTCGATTCAGTTTGTCTAAAGTCAGGAAATGTTTTTTAGTTGTTTGGGTTTGAGCACTTGACTTGTCAGAGTTAATTAGTATAGTCGAGGCATCGGCTGGCGGTATATTGATATTCTCACCAAAACTATCCTCTGAAATGTCTGAATAGTCTAAATAAGGCCACCTATAGGTCTTCCTGTTTTGTCGGATTTATCGATCGCTCGTTTGTGTGGATGTACGTATATGGTTCCATTCTATTCATGTGAACAGCAAATCGTACCCAGCGATTAGTGTTAGTTCTAAGGAGAAAAGTGTTCTAGTATTCTATACGCTCCATGCCAAAGGTGTAGGAGATTTTTTTAGAAAGTTCTCTTTTTAGTTTTCTTGTATAGCGGTATTCTCTTTCTGGTTCTGTTTATTACTTGGTTATGCTGAGTTGCTTTACACCAAGATTATACATAACGAAATTAATAATAGATAATTAAAAATAATTAATTAATAATAAATAATTAAATTAAACGAGAATTAAGGGTAGCGGTCAAGTTTACATAGCAATGTTAACTAAGGTTCGAAAACTGTCAACTGTATGAGCATCAGTTGTGTGGCTAGGCAAGTCATTCCATTCAGAAACTGTACGTGAAAAAAAAAAAATACTTGGAAACAATTTGCAGATGGCGAGAAGACATTCAATTTAAAGTTGTGTTTAAGTCTGGTCAAAGTTACCGAGATCCGTAAGATATTATTCCCTTTAAAAAAAATCAAAATACAACCTTGAAAATATCAACACGCTAAAAATATTGTGCCAGGAGTCAGTCAGCCGGCTAGACTATGTTACTATAATTTATCATATTTGTTGATTTCATGTGAGTTCCCGCGGGTCCCTGCTAGTCTTATATAATAATACGCTATGTGTGTGTGTGTGCACACCGCGGCAAAACGTTACGCGCATGCGTATTTGCTATTTCTTGTCCGCGCGCGGCCGCCCCCAGTTTCCCGCGAAAACTGAAATGAAACAACAGGCACATGCCGTGATTTTAACGTTTCTGCTTAAAAGTATTCATTTGTGAACTGTTTTGTCAAAAACTAAGAAAACTACTTAAAAGCTAAGCCTAAGACTTTAACAGGTTGAAGTTTTCTTAATTTGTAATTCATTGTGAGTTTACTAAGTTATAAAATTATTTACTAAAAAAGTTGAAACCCTCGGTAATTTGTATTTGAGAGCAGAGCCTTCGTTCTTTTGGCCAGCGGAGCATACCGTTTTGCCGCGGTTAGGTGTGTGTGTGTGTGGGTAACGCTCTTTCCAGTCTCCCTCGATCGATATCCTAATATGGAGGTGAGGACGCTCGCGACCGCACGCGTCCGAAAATGGCGCCAAAAAGTGATGGCCACAGGTATCCTAACGAAGACGACGAATCATGCGAAAAGTTGCTCTCCGGTCGACTTGCCTCTTGGTCTTGGTTGAATTTGAGGAAATAATGTTAAAAAGAAATGAGTTTTCTCAAGTTATACACTTTATAGTTGGGCGAGCAAGCAATGAAACATTTCCTTTCGACTTCTGAGAACACTCGAACAATTTCAACGAATTTGAAAGTGTGAACTATTATGGTTTGTTGACTGAATAAATTACTTTGTCACATGACTCGCCAACGTCACTTCCGACAATTTTTTTCATGTATATTATTAATAAGTAATCATACGGTTTTCTCGTGCAATTTGGATTAATTTTCACTCGTGTGTTTTTCAAAGAGCTTAAACTCTTTGAAAAACCCCACGAAACCGTATGATTACCTATACAAATGCTTTAACAATATCTTCAAGCTGGATAGTAAATTCTGGCAGGTTAGCTGTGGGATGCCTATAAATGCAGCCAATAATTATATGTGAATTAGTATTATCAGGGATAATTTCTAACCAACAAGATTCAACTAAGTGCATCTTAAATTGAATGTCAGGTCTGGGAATAGATTCCAGATTGTTGGAGACATAAATTCCTGCCCCACCTGCCATTGT
This sequence comes from Actinernus sp. WN-2022, assembly GCA_030867875.1. Classification (NCBI taxonomy): domain Eukaryota; kingdom Metazoa; phylum Cnidaria; class Anthozoa; order Actiniaria; family Actinernidae; genus Actinernus; species Actinernus sp. WN-2022. The sequence goes on from JAOWCC010000769.1 coordinate 2,253, forward strand.
GGGTGAATCAGTATGAAAAAAATTATAAGCTGAGATATCGATATTAGATACAGTGTTTACGCTTAATTTGTCTCTGTTACGGCTAAAATATCAGGTTTAGAGTTTAAAGAACACAAAATGTCACCGAGTAGACTAAAGTTTTTGGTTAAAGTGCCTATAACCCTTTTGCAATTTTGATAGCTTATGAACCTCAGAACAGTTTTGAGTACTTCTGTGAAGAAAGTTTTGGTTTAAAGTGAATACTTTATGTTCTACGCTTGTTTGAAATCGTGTAAATGTGACCTTTTGTGACCTTTCCTGACCCATGACCGCGTAAGTAAAAGCCTGGGTCGAAACCTGTATGTACGTCACCTCATTAATGCATTATTCTCCATAGCGCCTTTCTATCACAACAACATCGATGTATAGAAAATATACACAGTTTGTGAGTTGTTAGTAAAGAGAAAAGTCATTTTAGTCAACATGTTAAGTATTTCTTAAAATGATTGCAAAGCCGAAGTAATTATATGACGTCAAGATGACGTGCATACAGGTATCGACCCAGGTTTTTGCTTACGCGGTCATGGATCAGGGAAGGTCACATTTACACGATTTCAAACAAGCGTAGAACATAGAGTATTCACTCAAAACCAAAAATTTCTTCACAGAGGTACTCAAAACTCTTCGAAGGTTTGTAAGCAATAAAAATTGCAAAAGGGTTATAGGCACTTTAAGCTCCTTACATTACAGTGGAGGAGTGATATAGACCTAGTTCCACATCTATCTAAGGTTTTATTTAGTTTAGAAATTGAAAAATAATCAGACATAGGTACAGAAAGCATTAAATCAGAGTCGGATTCATCAGTTTTATCCGGATTGGAGATTAAGTTATATGAATCGTTATCAAAGTTTAGCTCATAAGACCAGTTACCAGTCATAGCGCTAAATTCTTTATCAGACAGAGTAAAAAATGGAAAGTTACTTACGTTATGTTGAAACTCAGCCAACTAGCTTAGCAGCAATAAATATATATTTACACACTTGGCTAGTATAGAGATCAGTTATTGGGCTAATTGCCCGGGCTAATTGATCAAGAAAGTCATTGAATTCGTCTTGAGCTGTAAACACACATGGTCGTGACGTATCAGTCTCCCTCAGTAAAATCTTTCCATTAATAGACCAAATGTATTTATAGTGATTTTCCTTCTTAAAAGAAAGGATTCTACCAAATAAACGTTTTCTGTACGGAGTCAAGCTTTCATTGATGTGGATCTTTGATCTTGCACTGGTTGATGGTAGACTTGAACCAAGTTCATTGAATACAGATGGGAGGTCCTTAATAGTTTTTCATTTTAGGATACTTCTCTTTTTGTAGATCGTTTCCCTCACATCGCGGTGAACAAATTTTACGATTAGCCGATCTTTTCCGTTCTTTGTCGGAGGAAGTCGGTGTGCTGTTGAAATATGACTTTCAGTTACGTTTTCGCCTAATAGGGTTGCAACTTCTTGCATCAATTGCTTTGGGTTATCGACCGGTAAGATCGGGATCCCCGTGAAATTTTCAATGGAGTCTCTTCTGAGATATTGTTGAAGTTCGTCAAGATGGCGGTCCGTTTCGTAAGTGGTGTCCTGTAGGATGGAAACAACTTGAGCCTGGGCTTTCATCGTAGATTCCAAGGCAAGTGCTTGTTTCTTTGAAACTTGCAAAGCCTCTAGAATATTGTCATACTTCGAGGACAAGGACGACTGTGATAGTTCGATTTGGTTACATTTATCTGTGAGATGTTTGATGCTCGTGTTCACAGATCTATTCCGAGTTTAACCTCACGCTGAATACTTGGCAGAAAGCCTGATTCCCAGATTAACTTCAGGGCCGGGTGCCCGAAAGCCCGATTAGCGCTAATCCTGGATTAACTCTCAACAAAACATATTAGTTGTCATGGTAATTAACTCTGGATTAGCGCTAATCTGGCTTTCAGGAACCGGGCCCAGGTCTTTAACGGTTAGAAAAGCTGGATTTTCCATATCTAGGTATTGAAAGAGCGAGTTCTCGTAGGGAGTTAAAAGCCGTGGCCTTCCGCCATCTGCTAATATGTCGTTGTATCGAAAAACAATTTGAACTGGTAATAATATATCAACTCTACTTTATGAATATGCGAAAACATTGATATGTCAAAATTTGGTCGTAGTGTCACTTTAAATAATCACACATATTTATCGAACGGTCTTTAACTTACCAGTTACTGCTTTCCCAGCTTTGAACTCCGCCAGAATGGCAGGAAACAAGATACCATACGTCGCTGAACATCCAAAACCAATTAAACAGCACAGAAGTAGTAAGGTAATTACAGTCCACGACCAGGGTCCGTCCATTCTTTTATAATGTGCGCACTTTGTATCTGCGATCGCCGTTGAATCGTAAGCACTCGTGATTAACTGCGATTCAAAATCTCCTTCAAGTTCCGTCAGTACATGATCATCAACAATTACCATCAAATCACATTGTTCAGATTGTTGTGGAAGTTTCTTCTTAGATTTCTCCTCTGTGACAACCACTGATGCCATGTTTTGGATCGCGATTGTTGTGGATCAGATCTGGGAATGATACTCGTAAGTTCAACTCGTCCCACACACGCCACTGAGAGTCCCTCGCTAACTGATATGCAGACGTTGAAATCCAAGACGCAGTAAAGTAAAGTTTTCCAATCCAATCCAATCAGCGCGCTAGTGATTATCGTTGTAATAATATTTTAGGTTGAATATATCCAGAGTGAGGTTTTAGTTAAATTAACGTTCTCGAGAAGGACTCCTCAATTCGTAAATAAGCATAGGTAGGAAGAGACTTTGTAGCGGATTATAGACAAAACATACAAAGACTCCGACAAAAAATATTCTAAAATGTCATCTGGCCCATACTGGATCTGAAAAGTATTTGCATTTGATCTGGCACCGGTTGATATGCACCTATCAACGTTAAGCCCCAGGGGAGAGGGGGAGGGGGAGGGGATCTTACATGCTTGGTTACCCCGAGGGTGGGGTTATTTGAAGGTAAAGTAAGGAAGGTAGGTGTGCATGGAGAGCGTGTCCCGACCCCCATAACATCTGCTGGCACTTGTATAGCCTCTTGTTATTATTATATTTTTTGGCATCGCAAGTGGGAAATTGCGTAACAGATCTGTTATTTCCAGAGTTTTCTGTAATTGCTTTGTAAAAGGCAAACCGTGACACAATCAAACAGTCACGAGAACTGAACTAGTATCATCGTTTCTATGCGAGAAATAGCTCCCAAAATGAGCATTCTTACTATTTTTTATACCAGCTCTTTCAACAAAACCATGCGAAGGTATATTTCATCATGTTGTCAGTTGGACTTTCATACGAGAATAGTGCGCGCAGCGTCTTGTTTAATTTATTTTAATATGCACATTCTCTTAGAAACCCTTGACAAAGGTGATTATTGTGCTATTTTTGCAGACTTAGAAAGCTGCCTTTGATTTCCTACAAGAGGTAGATTATTTGGATGTTAATAATACCATCACTGCTTCAACATACTTTTTATGGTATCTCACTTATTGTCAATGGCCTGATACTAGAACAGCTGACCGGATACTGGGCACCTCAGGAGCTTTGCAAAAATGGCAATAATTTTAAAGATGTTTAAGGTAAAGCCGTCAAACCTTTTTTTAATATGTTGGTATATAAATGGGCTGTCTCTGGAATAAAGTTCATATTTTTTTCAACTACGAAAGCAAATATACGGCGGTTATAATCTGAACTGGCAGGATACTGGCAACATACTGTACGCAGTCAGACTTGGTCGTGATCTGCATGAACTTCAAGGTCAATTTTCTCTGTTAAAACGAAGGGGCCCCCAGACGTTTTCTTTATGTTTATCACTAAAAGTACCTCGCTGTGTAAAACAATAGTGGATTCTAATCTCTGAATGTAGTAAATAGACTTTTTGAAGAAGGGTGGCGAATGGTGTGAGGGTCTCGCAAAAGTCGGTAAAGTCTCGAAATCTCGCATTTTATAGGTCGGGTCTCGGAGTCTTTTTCTTTACTTTGTCCATCTCGAAATCTCGGATTTTTCTGGAGAGGGTCTCGGAGTCGCGCCTTTTTACTCTTTTTATTAGCTTTTATTGGAGTTACGGTTTTTTTGGCGGCCTCTGCATGTGTTTTATAAGTTACGCAAACGACAGCTAATTATAATTGGTTCAATGGTGAATACCTCACCTGGCGTTATGAAAGGTACTGGAAGTTTCGTCAAAACAACTAAAATAACAACAGTCTCGGGCTCGGATTTTGAAATCTCAAAGTCACGGATCTCAAAGTCTCGGGCTCGGGTTTTCAAATCGCTTTAAAGTCTCGGGCTCGGATTTTGAAAACACAAGTCTCGGATTTACCATTCGCTAACCCAAACGTATACACAACACGAACGATTAGATCCAGATTTAGGTATTTAAATGTCTTATCTGCTATTATTTCATTTTTGACACATTTTCTATTGTTATTCGATAACCTTTATTTCACTAAGATCCCAGTTAATTTCAATATGTTGCTCATTACATATTGAAGGGCTTTTATTTTGAGGTCTGTATATGACTTACTACCTCTGTTCGAGGTATTTAACTCTTACTTGAAACTCTGACTTCTTGAACTCTGGTCAGTATAATGTACATATAAACAGCAATATTAACAGAATAGATAAAAATGTTCAGTATAAAATAATCCATTCTTTTGATTTAAACATTTTACTTTTTATCTACGGACCGTAATTACCTTTAAAGTAAACATGAGGTGAAATGTGGTGTAATTAACAGTAAGTTTATTTCATCAGAATAACTTGGACATCACATTATTACTACTGCTGCTAGTCTACTACTACTAATTACTACTACTACTAAATAATATTATTGGATTAATCAGGGGCATATCCACTAGTTGGCTCTTCATCCACTGATTATGCCTACTACTATGAATAACCATCCTTTCAAAACTAATACCAAAAATGCACTTACAATTATACTAGGCGCGGTCTTGGCAAACTTAGGCAGCAAATACAGGTATTTGTTGTTGGTAAAAATGACATTACTTCTACAAAGACAAGGGATGGATGAATTGTGAACCCCAAAGCAGACACTTTATCTGTGTCAATTGTGATGCGAGAGAATGGGACATCACCTCTTCTGGCGGATATTAAAATACATACATACAAGAGCCCATAAGCAAGAGCGTCCATATCTCTTATATAGATGCTACGGCGTTTTCACAAGTTGGGCTATTTTTAGATTATTTTTGCCGCCAATTAGTGGGTTACACCCGTGGCGGAACAAAAGATGCCTCATTAGCTTCTTTTGTTATACCAACACCACGTCTGCTACGCTTTTGTGATTTTATTCCCTTAGGAATGATTGCAACTCAATAATAGCTGGAAACCGTTCTAAAAATAACCTAACTTGTGAAAATGCCGTAGCATAGAGGTAGTATCGGAGATTCTCGCTCTTGGTTATGGGCTCTTGATACATATATATAGAGGATATTACACGGTGGTACGAAGATATGAAGTTTAATTATCCTCGAGAGTCGAAAACATTACACGAGTGAGCGCAGCGTGTAATATTCTTTTTATTATATGGACAATTAAACTGCTCTACGAATTCTTATCTATTCATTTTACTTACTCAACAGTACAAACTTCTTCGTGATCTTTCTAAGCTGTTCTGGGGAGTTTCATCGGGTTTTCTCAGTTGACTCTTCGTTGAAGTCGGGAAAATCTTTAGAGAGTATTAGATCGTATTTGGCCTTTGGCTGTTTACATCTTCCTCTGTGATTTTCACTAACCTGCCGCCATCTTTGTAGTTCAAAAGGCGGCAAACGTGATGTTATCGATATTTTCACTAGTGTGGATATGGAAAATACGCTACTCAGTACCCGGATGTAGCTTCGTATGAGTTCTATGAGTGGTGTATTTCTCAGTAAAACACTATCTTCCATATAATAAATACAAATAGGTCCGCAATGCGACCATTGGCGACCATTGTTACATCTTTTTGAGAATATAAATTTGGGCAAACCTCTCCTTGTTTAATTTTATTATAGAGTACCCCTCCTGTTGCATTATTTAATTATTATAGGCCACACCCCATTGAGTTTGAAATTACTATGGTTTACCCCTCATTATATTTTTGATTCAATATTGCCTACCTGTCCACTTCGATTATTTAATTATTGGCCACTTTCCTCTTCTATTTTTCATTCACTAGCCCACTCCTTCTATTATTTAATTACACGCCTTGCGTTCTATTTTTTTACACACTATAGGCAAAACCTCCCTTCTATTATTTAATTACTATAGGGTGCCCCTGTTGTTCTATTATTTAATTACTATAGGCCACACCCCATTGATTTTGAATCACCCTAATCTACCACTCCCCTTCTATTATTTAATTACTATAGGGTACCCCTGATGTTCTATTATTTTATTGCTATACTCAACTCCTCCCCATTGATTTTTGAATTACTATTGTCTACCCTTCCCTTTTATTTTTGATTCGATACAGGCCACCCCTTCAGTTGTATTATTTAATTTATATTGGTCACTCTTCCGACCTCTTCAATTTTTGATTCATAAGCCTAACCTTTAACTTCTATTTTTTAATTGCTACAGAGTACTCCTTGCCTGCCATTTGTTTCCCTTTCCCTCGCTGACATATTTACTTCAAATGTTATTCACGGTATACACTTCAATGTGTTTCCCTTTACGGCAATGTGCCGTTTCTCCTGTTAACGATCAGCTACTAAACTAAAGTTCTCAAAGGCTCTCCAGATGGCTTGTTTACTTCAAATTTCGATGTGTTGCCCTATGACCGTTTGTCTGTTTAACGACCAACTTATTTACTAGAAATAAACCACAAGTATTCCGATTAAGCGGCTCTTGCGGGATTTCACATGTCGGTTTTACGGTGAAAAATCATTTCGGTTCGATTAGAGTTCCACTTTGGTTCATTGAATGACTGCACTTATTTACCTTCACTCGTATGTAAAACAATAACGACATAGTACTCCAAAACTTGCACTTAAAACATTCACGATACTCTCTAGGTCTTAAATAGATCGAATGCATTCCAATAACGAAGAGCCAACACACCAAACCCTTTTATTTGCAATTAAACTAATTTATGTTGTCGAATATATTAACTAAAGAATAATTAAGTAGATAAAGATCAGTCTTTATTCTACGGTTTTCCTTACCTAACTCAACAGTACCCCCTGAGTTAAATTGTGTACTTTCTCGGTTGATGCCGAGACATAGATAGAAACATATTCCCCAACTTCAGTACTCCACAAGGCTACACTGGGCATGCGCAATGGCCTGCAATAGCCACGTCATCATAACAAAACAGGGTTGTAGAGACGATTTGAAGTAGATGCAGTAGATGGGTAGTTATGAATAGTAGGTAATTAGAGTGAAGGAGTTAGCGCTTTGCCTACTAGGATAAAAAAAACAGCTGACGAAACTTACCAGAGTAGCAGTTAGCAGGCGAAGTTTGCCGGCTGCCAAGGGTTTTACCACAACATCCAATTTTCTCGCTCTCTGATTGGCTTTCGATCGTGATCAATAAAAGTACACACAATGAAAATATTAAATTATTTATTTTTTTAAACGTAGGCCAGTTCTCTGTGGACAGTTGATACCTTACTGCACTCAATCACTCAGCCAATCGGATTTGACGCACACAGAGCAGAGTTGTTTAAGAAAATGTGATTTCCCTAGCTGTTCCTAGAGCACTGATTCCTTCTCCACCACGATAAGTTGTGAAGTCGTAGAGTCTTGAGAAATGACTATTTTTTGTTTCACGTCAGACTCTGGGATAAACCGAGAAAGGAACTGTAGACATGCGCCCACGATCTCTAAAGCGCCAGCGGTGTAGAAGGCAGGGACGTAGCCATACCCACTGAGGTCTGCAATAAGACCTGAAAAGTCATATTCAGAAATAAAGTAATGTCAGGGATTGGTTAGCAGCTAGCGGATGTTCTTAGTTCAACTAGTCCAGGCTGGTTGAGAAAGGAATACGGATAGACTGGGACAATCTTCTACCCAGAGCCTGTATTCTTTTCAGTCAGCGACAAGAAACGAGAGTTTCTTGGCTTTTCGTTCTAAGCACTCCACTTTCCATGCAATATTGTCAATAGGATCCAAAAAGCTATCGAGGATGGTTATTTCTCCTGTGGAATTGTTCTTGAGTTTTATAAAAATTATAATACTACTAATAATAGTATTTGTTATTATTATTATAAAATCAAGAACAATTCCACAGGAGAAATCATTTTAGAACAGCTTTCGACACTGTAGACCACAAAGTTATAATTGAAAAATGTGATCTTTATGGTTTAAGAGGGATTGTGAGAGACTAGTTTCCGTCTTATACGTGAGCAATACACGTGTATTAATAGGTGAGTGATATTTATAAGACGAGTGGCCGTATTATATCGGTATATCCGAGCCGCAGGTGAGGATCTTTAGATCCAATATAACACGGACACGAATTTTATAAACGACTTCTAAAAGTTTATAAATTAAAAGATAATATTTTTCAGGACATTTGATGAAATTGAATGAATTAATCTTTATTTGAATACGGATAGTCATCAGGCATATATAATATATATAAACAATCCTGGTTTCCACAAGAGCCGTATATACAACTATTATAAAAAAAACTATAAATTAATATAAAAGTTTGTTAATGCAGGTTCATAAATATTAAAATTATCTCACTTTAACAGGCCACAGAGATCAATATGATTGAGGTCTTTTTTGAAATATTTTATACTCTCTGCCTCTTTGAGTGATTTTGGTAGAAAGTTCCATATCTTTGCCCCATCGTAACCATAGCTTTTCTTGAGTTACTCAGTCGGCTTTGGTCTGGGAATGAAGAGATCTGTTTTAGACTTTCGCAAATTATATGAAGTGTGATTGGATACTTTTGAGAATAATTCACAAAGATAGGATGGTGCTAGGTCATGCAGATATTTAAACATCATGATAGCCTTTTTAAACCGGTCGTTCTGCAAAGGAATCCCAACCCAGTTCTCTACGAATCTGCGATGATCTAACTGATGATATAATCTAATTACTTGTTTATAGCTATGTCGTGCAGCGATAATGATTCTGATCAATCACCAATCTGATGTGGAGTGCCCCAGTTGAGTCTTAGGGCCTCTTTTATTCTTACATTTTATAAATTATTTCCATAAAGCCTCCACTCTGCTCGACTCACTTATTTGCAGTTGACTCAAATTAATTTTATGCTCATAAGAGTTTATTGTCCATGGAAACATTATTATTAATCAAGAACTCACCCATATTCAGCAATGGCTTTATGCAACGTACAGATGACTCGCCCTTTTTTGTACAAAAATAATTTAACGCATCAATTAATTCGAGTTGTAATAAATAACCAAAATCTTAATGAAGAAAAAGGATGAAATATATAGACGCATCTAAATTGGAAATCTCACGTTTCTTATTTTACAAGGAAACTAAGGGTAACATTAATTGGAATTCTCTCCAAAATTCGTCATTATGTTAATCTATCCATTCTGATAATTCTTTACTACGTATACCCTTTTTAATGTATCGAATTATTGTTTGGGAAAATGCCATCAATCCATTAAACCTTTACGTATAGTTTAATAAACGAGTAGCAGTGTTTTATCAGATTTAAAGATCTGATAAAACACCGCTGCGAGTTTTGTAAACGGCTTCAAAAAACGTCTAGACGTAGAGTCATGTAATTCAGTTATTTTGGCGATACGACCTATTTCGGCGGAGAAAATCCAAGTTAAAGTTTATGTAAATTAGGATGAAAAATATATCACATTTAAAGATCACTCCACGCTCAGTGATTTCCTTTGTTTTTGCTTCATCAATTATTCATGAGTTTTTGAATTATACCTAACAAAAAGGTAATTCGAATAAATCGAAAAAGTTCATTCTCTAAATATGATGCTCATTTATATCTACTCTATATCATATAATATTTTAAACTTTCAGATCTCGTTTTCTTGCACGATGCTTTATTTATGCATGCATACCACTAGTATTACCAATTTTATTCCAATTACTGAACAGTAAATGTGAGTTTTGTTGTATGAACAAACTTGAACTTAATTCAGGAAATCTCCTAGTTGTTTTTCACAATATATTTATACCAGTTAATAAGATTCACAATTATAACACAAGACTTGCTTCCAGGCTTTCATTTTCCTTTCCATCTATAAGAACTAACTATTACAAATTTAACATAAGATACCAAGGCGTTAAGACATGAGAGTCTGTGGATGATGATTTAAAAAACTAAATAGATCAAATTTTAAAGGGGCTGTGTCACGGTACTAGTCTTTAAATTCGCGTTCCAGCCCGGAAACAGCTATTTCCAGCGATTTTTATATGAACTAAGGAACCTCTCGGCCATGTGGGATGCTTAAAATCAAAGCAAATATGAAAAATGACTAACAAACAGTGTATATAAACAGTCTACAGGGAAAATATTGAAAATCCTTTCAATCAAGCATTGAGGGAGGGAAGTTTAGCTGTTTGTATCCAATTAAGAGCCACCAACGGGCGATTACTCGATACATGCGCAGTACCATGACATAGCCCCTTGAAAAGCAACTCTTTAGCTATTATTAAAGTGAATCTCTTTCCATCTAAATGTCTATTCATTGTATACCCATTTCTTTCTTCTTATGTTTATGGTTGTTTTATTGCATAGTTTTTTATCCATCTTGTACTTTCATCACATTTTTGTAACTTTTTTCTCTTACAAAATGTATTATATGTATTTATTATCTAATTTGTTTGTTTCTGATTGGAAATGTATTCATATAAAGTATATTTAATGCCATTAGTTAATTATTATCGCACTTTTTGTGTAAATTTAGAAGGTGAAACAAATAGCCGTTGTTGTTGTAGATTTTTGATTATTCAAAGTCCTTGAGCGCTTGCTCGCCGCTGCCCCAAAAAAGAGCTGGCGTTGGAAAAGTGGATGAAAGAGCGGAATGCCATCGCTACATTAAGCGTGCATCTCATAACAAAAACGCACGATGAGTTCAGCCCGTTAAAGCCTATCAAATCACGCATTTTCGGCATGCCACCGTGTTTTATTTAGAAAAAAGAGAACCCTCCGCTATATATCAACATATCCTCGTTCTAGAATGCCCAATAATCAGTAATTGGCTTTTGCTCTTCAATTATCAATAATCGCTAATTCTGGAACACAAATTAAACAATGACATTCTTAAAACCAGTCAAGGATAAAGATAAACAATTGTCCAAATCCGAACGGCGGTAGACGCGCTTAGTGTACTGGTCGCGACGCCTGCACTGCCAAGCACAACACGCAAACGATTACGAGTTCAAGCCCGAGTAGGAGCGCTCAAAATAATATGTTCTCTCCTTTACCTTCTCTTCTTGTTTACCTGTGAACCCTAGCTCTAGGTGAGTGAGAACCCGTCGTTTACCCGCGAACTCGTCCGATGGTTAGGGTTCGGTTTATGGTTCGGGTTAGGATTTGTCGTAGTATTACCAATAATCGGTATTTCAAGCGTGTTTGCCATTTACTGATTATTGGTAATTGTAGAGCGAGGATGCGTTGTATAGATACACCGATGATATCAAACGTGACAAGATCAAAGAAGTGCGAGGCCGTTGTTGGAGTCACAATGGACCATTTACAGTTAGGTAATCACGTGGTCGTATTGGATGGCAACAAAATCTGACTTCATTTATTTAAAGGCACTAATGAACGAGATCAGTAGTATTATTAGCAAATCTGTTTGTAAATGCTATTTTCCACCTCCCATCGATGTTTGTTTGCCATCCAGTAAAGCATTTTCCATGGGATCACGAGCGCAATGCATTGGTTATTGAAGTGTTATATTAGCACGTGACTGATAGCTGTAAAAGGTCTATCGACGTCATTCGTGTATCTATCAGAGGACAAAACCACAGTTAAATTACATCTATTTGTTTACACGATAATAAGCCAAAAAAGGAAACCAAATGAGTAGATCTGACAGAACTGTACCATAATAACGCATGGCTTTCGACCAATCACTAATCATTGTATAAGTTATTATGTTTGATTGATCTGATTATAAAACGAGGCTATGTGACCTACCTGACAGCGACGGACCTAACAGGTAAGGTATCGAGACAAAGAACTGGAATATTCCATAACCCTGTCCTCTTTTATCCAAAGGCAACGATTCCAGTACTATACACACAATAGGGATGAACATAAAGCCTTCACCAGCACCATATCCAATGCTGTATAACACCAGGAATACGTATTTAGTTGCCAGAGGTAACAAGAGATTCCCAACTGCGAGTAGAAAGGCACCGAATTGGAAAATACGAGGAAGAGAAATCCAACCCGTTTCGCATAATTTTCCGCACAAGAGCCTGGAGACCATTGAAGAGAGTCCGACAGTAAAGTACAGCCACGACGAGAGCTGACTTGATATTCCAAGGTCATCACAGTGTTTAGCCTGACGGGAAAATATATCAGCAAGTCTTTGACCAGTTACAATGCTGTTTATAACTTTTACTGTTCATACAAGACACTGGTCTCACGACACGTGACAATACGCCATAGTGTAATAGTGTAACAAATAAAAAAGCTTTAACTCGAACTTGAACTTATTTGTTGTCGTTGCTTATTTTCCAACAACGCCAACAAAGGGAGATGCATTGACAACAACAGCAACAGTGATATCAACAACGACACCTGTATTGGCAACATCTATTAACGAGGGCCACTACGAATTCAACACCACCTATACGACAAAAACAGATGCGTTTGCAACAACAACAACAGCAAAAGCGATACCAAAACCTCAACGACTACGACAACTGCTTTTAATTAACAACGAGAGCTACGACGATGTTAACCTCAATAGCGACAACTGCATTGGCAACGAGAACAATAATGGTGATGACAACCACACTTAATGATATTACAGTACAGCCACGCCTGGCATAAGTTACCTCAAAATCGATCACTAAAAGCGAGCCAAAAATATATAAACCAGCACATCTTGTTTAATTCGCTGTCAAATTTAACGAAATTTTCGTATGTTAATATTAAAATGAAATAACGTCTTTAGGATCAAACACGTTTGTATATTGACGTGGGTGTGACGTCATAACGAACGACTCCTTTTAAGGTCGAATTGCGCGTTACCTATACGTTTGAAATAAAGCATGTTATCACAACAACATAAATATGTGTTTTTGATTGCCGTAATTTTAAAGTCTCTACGATAAATATTTGCCGAGTTATTAAGAACTGAAGTTTCCTGTGACGTCACATTTTCTGACGTCATGGGTCTGACATCAGTCATGCTTTCTAAATTGAATAAACATAAAAAATACCATATTGCGGCTATTCAGTGTACAGTAAGTACAGTTCCTCTTTAAAACCCGAAAAATACTTGAATAGTTATTTTTAAAAGACGTTTTCAAAAATATATGACGTCATAATGACGTTTCCTCTTTTTCACTGGGAATTTTAAATTATTTCCTCTCAAAAATAGAAAATTCTAAAAACATACGGTTGTGGGTACCGATTTACTCTTTTGATTGCTAGATCGTCGTAAACGAATCTTTTAAACTCTATAAGATGAATGAAGAAGTTATTTTGTAAATGGTTCTGTATTGAATATTTCCCGCCAAAATGCCAAAATTCAAAATTTAATAACTTTTCTCCCTCTTAACCAATCGAACTCGGGTTTTCGGTTTCTTTGTTGTCGACATGATGGGAAATCGAAAATATAAAATTTACTGATGTTCAAGGTAATTGAAAACATCGAGAAACCTATTATAAATGTATACATGACGTAACTGTGACGTCATCAAGATGTCTACGGTAGATTAAATCATCGGATTTTGTTTAGGTCGTCGGTCTTCATCATCCCACAAAAATTCAATCTTCTATGTTGGAAACTTTTGAAAATATAGCAAAGTGATAGATTTTAGGGTCATTTGTGCCAAGCGTGGCCGTTTTCTTTGTTGTGCGACGGGTTTTATACACATCGCCCAGAATGGGCTTTGTTAGAGGGACACTTCGAGATTTTGGAATACATTAAGGTCAGCTAATTATAATATTAATGAGTTAAAGGATTGCCCTACGATTGGTTTAAATAAATGAGCTTTGGGAGTTGGTTGTCCCTAGCCGATCTCAAATGGAACGAGCTTTGGGAGTTGCTAGTCCCAAGCCGATCTCAAGTGTGCAAGTCAATTCAATAGAAGTTCGTAAAACAGTTAAAAAACTATCTCGTCAATGGAATGAAAGAGCGAAACAATAGTTTATCCTCATGCAAAACGACAAAGCCCCTGGCTTAAACCTCACAGCGTGTTCACATCGCATCGCAAATAAGTCTAAATACAGATTCTAGGAAGTTGTAGCTTTATAGTGAGATGTTATTCAAGCTTATCCGTATCCTAGAAGTCAAACAAAATCGGATCCACAAAATCACCCACAAAGAAACTGAGCAAGCTGTGTTCATGCATGAGTCACGTCGAAACGGGGAAAAAGCCAGTCCGCAAAACGGCAAACAGTGTTCCAACTCTTTCTCAATTTTCTACCAATCGTGTTCAAATCGCATCGCAAATAAGTCTGAATACAGATTTTTGGTAGATGTAGCTTTATAGTGAGATGTTATTCAAGCTTATCCGTATTCTAGAAGTCAAACAAAATCGGATCCACAAAATCACCCACAAAGAAAGTTTAACTGAGTTAGTTGCCGAAGCGGTAAAAAAGCCGGTCGGCAAAACGGCTAGCAGTGTTCCAAGCCGTTCTCAATTTTCTCCCAGTCGTTTTCAAATCGCGTTTTCAAAGCCCAAACGGCTTCTACATACAACAAGATAAACGGTCGGGGATTTCAAGTCAGGATTTCAAGTCATTCTTGAGTCAGAAAATTGTCGTACGTAAAATTGGAAGAATGAAATGTAAGAATATGATTATTGATTTTCTTGAATAGTTTCGTGTTTCGTTCTCTGGTTTGTTAAAACTGAGATATGTAAACTCAGAGTGTCCAACCATCCCGATTTCGTCGGAATTATCCTTTTTTTGCTTGAAAATCCCGAATCCCGACGCAACCTCGGTCAGGATAGGAAAAATCCCGATTTTGAAGATCTGCTCCCACGAGCAACGAGCCCAGAAATATTTTTTCGTCAAATTCTCATAATACTTGAATAAATATCGGATTTCTTGAGTCTTTACTCGGTGAATATGTCTGAGGAATTACGAGAATTTTATTGCAATAACATTTTTTTTATGGAAAACAAGCCTAAAATGACGATCAATTTACAGACCCTGAGAGTGCTGGAAATGGTGTTTCAGCTAGGGCCTCCAGCTTTAAATCCCGATTTGGGAAGGTCCAGAGGTTGGACACTCTGTAAACTGTCTCAAGTATTCTCAAACTCATGACTAATTAATGAGTTCAACAGCCAACCGGTCAACTCATTTTGGTCTGGTGCATGTACCAACTCCGGAGGTATCTTGATGTCCAATCAAATGACGGATGAATCTTGATGTCCAATCAAATGACAGATGAATCTTGATGTCCAATCAAATGACAGACGAATCTTGATGTCCAATGAAACGCCAGATCAAGGCTGCTCCGATTAGTTCTAACGCTGATCAAGACACTTGAATTTTAACGAAGTACCAATGATTGTACCATAGGTATGAATGGCAATAAAAAGCAGCGTATGTAATGTGTCTAGTCGAACCTTCCACCTCCTGAATGCTTTCGACGACTCTACCTCGACAGAAAATAACAATGACAAGCAAAATATCAGGCAAAAAATATTTCCTAATGATTTATGAATACATACAGGTATTGTTTGAGAAATTATAGCAAAAACTCGTTCTGCGTGTTTGACCGTAGTACCAAAATACTCGAAAGTAATAAATATATCGGGGCTGCGTCCCTCGAGATTCATTTGCTTTCTTGTGTTTTGATACCAAAGCTTCAAACATTATCGATGCTGCGATAATAGTAATTCAATGTGAGAGCTGCTTGTAAGTTGTCGATTTCATTATACTGCTTAAAATATGACATTTTCGAAGGCTACTGACCAAAGGGTCCAAAACCCTTCCGAAAATAATAATAATAACATAGGGCCCCTAAGGGCAACTCGTGGAAGGTCAGTGAGCTATTTTGGTATATACTAAAAATCACGTGACCGATGACGTCATAGTTACGTCATCGCCACTAAGTGATTTGTGGGGACCCAATACATGTCCAAGTTTGAAGTGTCTGGCATTAGAAATGAGGGAGATATGGGCATCTACTTAAATCACGTGACCGATGACGTCATCGTTACATCATCGCCAGCAAGTGATTTGTGGGGACCCAATACCATGCCTGTCCAAGTTTGAACTGTCTGGCAATAGAAATGAGGCAGATATGGGCATGTACTATAAATCACCTGACCGATGACGTCATCGCCACTAAGTGATTTGCGGGAACCCAATACCATGCATGTCCAAGGTTGAACTGTCTGGCATTAGAAATGAGGGCGACATGGGCATGCACTTACAATCACGTGACCGATGACGTCATCGTTACGTCATCACCACTAGGTGCATGATAGGGATCCACTACCATGTCTGTCCAGGTTTGAACCGGCTGGCATTAGAAATGAGGGAGATATGGGCCTGTACTTAATACACGTGACAGATGACGTTATCGTTACGTCATCGCCTCTAAGTAATTGATATAGACCCATTACCATGTCTGTCCAGGTTTGAACCGGCTGGCATTAGAAATGAGGGAGATATGGGCCTGTACTTAATACACGTGACAGATGACGTTATCGTTACGTCATCGCCTCTAAGTAATTGATATAGACCCATTACCATGTCTGTCCAGGTTTGAACCGGCTGGCATTAGAAATGAGGGAGATATGGGCCTGTACTTAATACACGTGACAGATGACGTTATCGTTACGTCATCGCCTCTAAGTAATTGATATAGACCCATTACCATGTCTGTCCAGGTTTGAAGTGTCTGACATTAGAAGGGCACCGTCAATACATCTTCTCCAGCATGACCAAATTATTTGGACGCGTACCATAAGACTCCGCCAACATATCTTCGGAAAATCGAACACTATTCGGACTATTCGGACAGCCAACGGAGAGTCCCCGATGTACACAGAAAAAAAACGTAGTACACACCATAAAACGATGAATAAATTAGCTCGACCCACTAACCCTAATAACTCGTTCTGTGCTTGCGCGCATCCACGAGTTAAAAAATAATACAATAATTCTTATAAAACATGTTATTGTCTTCCTTAAACTGGTTATACGCCACAAAACCAAATAATTGAATTCAAACTGAGTCCATCACGTTTGCGTTTTTGGGAACTGTCTCCTATAAATTTCAACACTCCCTGGATGTCTGTCAATGACAGAAAATTAAAACTGGAGATCTAAATAATTGTTAAACTGTAGCTGCTGGAATCTTTCATTTTTATGCGAAAGCTGCAGAACTGTAGCTCGATGACTTTTATTTCGCCGTGTCATATTCATATTTCTCTTGGCCTTTCACACATTTCGTTTGCTTATTTGACGAGCCGCTTTTGTATGTATACGAGAGTATACGAATGCCAAACCCTGACTTGAAATCCTGGCAGGGAAAAAACCCTGGGAAAAGGTCGAGAGAGAAAAAGAGAAACATCTGCTCGAAATCCTGACTCGAAGGCCTGAAATCCCCGACTGTTCGTGCAGACAGCGTTCGGACATTTCTGATCCATCACACTTCGATGATTGACGGAAGCCCATTGCCATGTTCCGACGGGAAAGTAACAAAAGTCGCATAACAACGAAAACGGTTGTAATAAAAAACAATGAAAAGTACAACTTCAACAATATGATTTCAGCATATTTTCTCGTCCGTTAAAACATCAGGACTTACCAAGTGAACTAGAGGCATTGCGTGCCCAAAACTGCAAACTGCTACCATGGCTGTGTTTAGGATAAACGGAGGGTTCTTCAAGATGGAGAAATCGACAGGCAGCCGAATCCTGCATTTCGTGTCTTCAGCACTCCTTGTGTTTTGGGATGTCGTGTCCTTGTTTAGGTTACGTTTTCCTTCCAAAAGCCATCCCAGTACACATGGTGTGAGACACATACCGGCCATAGACAACAGCGACTTCCTCCAGCCTAAATGTTCAATTAACGCTTGTACTATGTTGCTCATCACAAACAAACCTGCACCAAGGCTTACAGAAACCATTGCTGTGGCGAGACGACGATGTTTATCAAAGTACAGAGGTAGTATTACCTGACAGCTCATATAGATCATGTTTAAACCAAATCCATTTACCATACCAAATGTTATGTACAGCACTGCGATGTTTGGCGCGAAAGACGAGGCAAGAAGACCAACTGCGCATGTCAAGCCACCACATAGCATCACCACCCGACATCCAAAGCGGTCACACAGCTTTCCTCCGATTGGCCCCATAATACCGCTGTTTGCTACTGCTATTGCACCTGGAAATGCTAAAATAAATAGGACTAGTGTTAAGGTAGAACTAGCGATAAATGGAAATATAGATCTAGTGTTTTGCTCTGTAAACGTTGAACAATTCTACAGCCATGCGAAGTCATCCATTATATATAGAAGCAATATGCATTAAATATGTATTAAGATAAAGGATCCACAATGACGTGAATTGGCCACAACGGAAACTAACTTAGTTTGAAACAGGTGTCCATTTAAGAAATGTTATGAAAGATTAGCATGGACAGCAAGGTGTCCACTTACTGTAGGTGTCCGCTTACGGTCCGCTTACGGTATGTTTCCGATTCTGGAAGGTGTCCGTTTATGGGAGGTGTCCACATATGGGAGGTGCCCGTAGGTAAAAGTTCGACTGTACTCAATCCAATTTTATCAGCAGGAGCTACGAACTATATTTTCGTTGAATGCTCTATCGTTTTAATTATCTAGGGCCCTTGTACACTAGCCACAGTAATTAGGAAGGTAAGGACATGTTCGTCCTGAGGCAAGAATACAAACGTTCCAGTGTCCCTGACTGGTCGAGACGTTCAAAGGTTCGTTTATTCCACACACTCAAAAGTAAAGAGGTATTATATACATACATAAGAATAATTAAAGAGAGTGGAGGATATAAGAGATCTAGAAGGGTTAATTATAGCTCTTACATCCTATGTATTATTTACAGTTTCTCTAAGATGACTCAATGGATAAAATAATCGTGTTGTAGTTAAAATACAATTTTATTTTCAGCACTAATTTGTAATACATGTGGCTTAAGGTATCAGGAGCCCTTAAAGAGCGCTTCCCAAAAACTTTCAATTGCGCGCGTTAAATTCAAGAAAACCTCTACGAAGTACATATTTTCTGAAAGCTTAATAAACATAGATTATAGAAAACAGCTTCATTTTCCTCATTAGTAAATACTCTTTTATTTATTGTGATTTTAATCCAATTTGACCATACCTTATACCTGTAGCTCCTTTCCCTCGGGAATTTGACGAAAATCCACGCTGATCTAAAAAAGGGTGTCTCAGTTTTCTGATATCTTATTCCGTCGCGAAAAGAATCAACTGCAAAGATCCGGAACACCTTTTTTAGGGGTTGAAGAACGAAACATGAAAGTATCTCAAGAACAAAACATCGCATAAAAAAACTGAGACAATTTTTTTTGTCAACATATTAATCTAGCGATATGCCAATTTTCAATCCGATCGATTAAAATCTAGAGGGACAGGAGCTTCGAATACATGTTACAAAACTTGCATTTATAACGCCGTAAAAAATGGTTTGAAAGTTTCCTGGCATCCCACTGAGGTTTGTTGACACAATTAACTTATCTGTCATTAAGAATGTCATTTTCCAGTATTTCATGTTGAGCAGTAGGTATAGGGCAACACGATACCATGTTGTTCATGAAAGGCCGCATGCGATTTTGCGCGCTTAGGTGAAGGACTACGCAGACCACGATAAGTGAGCTCTTCGGTGCGATATTTTCGGTTTGAATATCGCAGTAGACAAGTTCAATTTTGGCGTTACCATTGTCATGGTATTTCACAGAAATCATGAGTGCACAGAAAAGGCAAAGAAGAAGAAAGCGTAGAGAAACAGCCAAACCAGTACAATAACTGTTACGGAAGATCGTGTTAGGTTTCTGTTGTTCTTCGTCTTCGGCTATCGAAGACGAAGTTACAGTCGAAACTTCGGGGCGAAGTTTATGGGCATTTGCACTCTTTCAACTTGGAATTGACTTTGCAGAATCTCCAACTTCTGCCCACTGATTATCTTGGTTATAATATGAGCCAAGATCGCTTTCCGTCAGCGTCGACTTTCGTTTCTTCACGGAAGAAAACGAACATAAGCCCTCCCTAAGCAGCTAGCTTCAAATTACGAATTGAGCTATATATATATATTATAAAACTATATTTTAGATATGATTTCTGTGTGAAACGTACATGAATATTTGCAACTCAACGGCTTCAAGACGAGCTAGACGAGTGAGCGTGTTTCGTGTTTATTTATAAAAGTTCACGTGTTTTTTTCGCGGTTTCCGTGAGAACGCTTCACAAGTGCTAATAAGCCGTTCACAGCCTGCTTTCCCGTCCATATTTCTTTTCGCCGTAATGTCTCGTTGAAATTAAAATGTAGAATTCACTTTGAGCATTCTAAAAAATCAATAACATTTTTTTCACAAAAATGATCGCATAAAGGGCTCCTGATACCTTAATCTATTGTGTTGACTACTGTTTTTTTTAATAGAATTCCAAGGAATTATCAATGTTTGTTATATGGACGATAGTATTTTACTAAGAAATAAACCACTCATAGAACTCATACGAAACGACATCCGGGTATTGGGTGGCGTATCAGTTCCATATCCTGACTGGTGAAAATATCGATGACGTCACGTTTGCCGCCATTTGAACTACAAAGATGGCGGCAGGTTTGTGACAATCACTTCTCAAACTCATTAATAATTCATAACGTTGACAACCAATCGGGTCTCCCATTTTGGTCAGGTGCATGAATCTTGATACCCAATGAAACACCAGATCAAAATCTTAAGGGTTTTGATATCAGATCAAACATGGTGATCAAACACTTGCATTTTAATTAGCAATATCATGCATTATTTATCCTTATTTACAATATGTTGAAAAAGCAATTCTGAAATACGCCTTTACGGAAATCATAAACTTTCTCATTGCTAGCACCTCTCTTAAACTGACTACTCAGTTCTTTCTCTGAGACTCTAGTTGCTGTACTAGTAGACGTTGGTGCTAACACTGCAGATACCTTAGCTACATTCTCTACGCTAGGCTTTTCATACTTGAATAAGGCCTCAGAACGGTGGCCTGTTTTTTCCCTTATTAATTTCTCTTCTACACCAGCATTGAAGAGAGAAGATGCGCAAGTTATACGTAGGCAATGAGCAGTTTTACGCTTTAGGCCTGCGGCCTTACACATCTCAAGCAAAATATTATTAAGGGAGTTTATGCCCACTGAAAATTTCTCAAAACAAAGCTTGGATTTGGACGGCCTAAAGTAAAATGCACTTATACTTTTACCGATACTTTGAACTAAACCAATATAAAACTGCTATATTTCTACAACACACCGTTCGTGCTTTTCCCCTACCGAATTATGGCAAACGTGTTTGACAAATCTAGGCACATATTTTAGATCATTTAGGCTTCCATGAAACGTTTTGCATTCATTTTGCTCGAACTTTATGAAGTTCGGCCCTATTTCAAAATTAGTGAGCACAAGACCTCTATGCTCGCCTCCTCTCAATCCGAAAAGTTTACCATTATAATAGTAAACAGTATTTAATAAGGACTTAGCTGTCGAAGTCCCAAGCAAGTTCATCCTCTAGAATGTTTCCTTCTCTTCATCTGTGATGAATTCTTTATCTCATACTCATTAATTATTCATGAGGTAACCAGCCAACCATGTGCCCAGAATTCGATCAAATGACGATCCTTGAAACCCCGGAAAGTACACCCAGAACTCCCAGGAGTACATTCAACCAATTTCTTTCCAGTCCAAGGACTGAATTAATCAACATCAAGCAGATCAAGGTTTTCTATGCTTTCTAGCGGTATGTTGAAGCTTGTGGCCTCCAAAGCGGCAACTTTGTTCTCTCTTGTCTGCCTCCATTCTTGAAAAATATTCACTGCCCAGTTGTTCTTGTAACGGGTTGACAAGGGCACAGCATTTGTTAACACTTCTTCTTGTTCCCCGCTGCTTTTCACTTTCCTAAAACGTTTTAGAGGTCAGAAGTGTTCCTCGTCGCTCTCACGACTAGACTGCGAACAGTCCGTCCTTTTCCCTCCATTGATAGTAATTTGCGAGCGGAGCGAGCGAAGAGAAAATATGGCAGGCGTTCGAGCGGAGCGAGAGGTAGAATGGGACGAGAAAGAGGAGAAGAAAAGGAGGGACTGCAGACATCACACAGAGGAAATAATTACGCGTTGCTGGAACAACGCAAAATTTCCATTGGCTAACGAGTTTGCAGCGTGTCAACACCTATCAATCACAAACTAGCAGGAGTGGAACTAGCCTGATTTTCAGACGGTACGAGGTCGTCCGCTCACTTCCTCCCCCTCCCCGTCTGATGGACTTCATAGACTTTCGTGTTCCTGACGTCATAATGTCAACCAATCAGAGCGAACTTTACACTATTGGCAAAGTCTGGAATTTAAGGAATGTGCTCGCATATTTGGCGTTGGGGAAGAACTTGAGCAGTGTGTCCGGACCAAAGTTGTAAAGTTTTCAGGATTTCGAAGCTATATCCAGAGCAGAAGAAAGCATTGGAATCGTTCATTTATCGAAACGATGTGTTTGTGAATCTACGTACGGGCTTTGGTAAATCACTATAAATCTTCCTCCGCTTATAAATCTCATGCATTTAATAGTTCTCAACATTCTCCTAGGTTTTTTGCTTTTAGAAGACCTAATCATTCATGGAATATTATGATTTTTCTGCAGGAGTGAACACATATACTGAGTATGTTATGGAAAAAGTTTCATGGAACTTGGGTGAATATTTTTGTTTTCAGAATTATGAACACACTTCCGTAAGTTCATGTACGGCAATGGCATCTAAACTTTATCTGCTGTTCTTGCTATACATACATGATGAGCCATTACGAGTCCATATTGGTATTTGTTGGATTAAAGATTATTAACTGAAATGCCTGTTGGTTATCTCTAATTAAAAGATTTACCCTCATTCCCTAAACTTCAGTCTGCTCATTATATTAGAGAACTATAAAGGGAATTGTTGGAAGCCTTTAATTTCTCGAACCGAAACCTCGGCCGTGAGAGGTTTCTTGTTTAAGTTTACCTCGAGAGTTGAATATTGCTTGGCTCATCATAAATTAATTCTGTGCTGAGTGTGTATTTCTGGCTTCGTGTTGGCGAGTGACAGTGTTGCTCTCACAGTTCAGGAGTTCAGATGTTTTCAGACTTCGATAGAGGATAGTAACCCATAACTGCTCAACCACAGTATATGTATTTGCTAGTAAATCGCTCAGTATACTTCGATATATTAAAATATCAGCTATTTAGTATACCTATACGAGATCGGTAAACCAGCCAAAAACACGGTCGAAAATATTTTAGTGTTGGCCTACCGATCACGGTGTTTGCGTTAGTATGTATTATGACAGAGAGTAAAATGAAATGTGGCATAAAACCTACGAAACGTACATGTACCTCAGGCAGCCCGAGTAATTATTCTTTCGTAACTGACTCATTATGCATACGGCCGAAGCGGCCTCGTGCTTTCATCTTTCTCGGTGTTTGGATACCCTGGTAAAATACTAGTCACTAGCTCTCGTTTTTGATCTATCACATATAAATCAGATAATTGTTATATAGCTTCGTCAAGATTTTGTTAGAATAGCTATTTTTACTGTCTATAGCGATGTCATTCCAGGTTTTAACAGCTGCATATTTAAAGTGCCACTACGACGAAATTTGACCATTTCTTTTGCCACGTTTTTGTATTCCATAAGAACAAACAGCGGCAGGAATATCCAAATCAGTGAAAAAAGCTTGCAAAGGGGCCAATTAGACCACACATTTAAAAGAGAGTTTACCGTCAAAATCACGTCCGCCATTACGCGAATCCGTTCCCGTGGGCGAGGAATGCCTAGTCATGTTTTAGCGTATGTGACGTCATACACTTAACGCATCGTTCTCAAGTTGCTTCGAACCCATACATTTCTTCTTATATTGTCTACAAACTCACACTGCGAATTTTACTGTGGTTTAGTAAATAACGACCTAAAATCTGCATCAGATTCTTCAGAACATAGTAATGTGTCTTTCTGTTTAAATTTATTGCCGGATGTTGATGATTTAGGGGGAAATAGAGCCGCTGGTGACCGAGTTGAAAGCTGGACGAATGAATAGTCGCTAAAATCGCTTGGGAAGCGGCCTGCTAGTAAGTAGTGCTAGCTAGCAGAGGTTTCTTATCTTTTTGGGGTATTTTTTTCCCAGGGTATTTTCCCTGGTTCGGCTTTCAGGTTGTGCTGTTACTGGATCCGGGCTACAGGGAGAATTCAGCGGAGAAATCACCAAGGTAATTCCCCCCTTATAAACCACACGACACTGCTCGCTGTTTTGGGACAAGAGAGAAGTTTATTCAAAGTAACAACGACCGGTCACTAAGGTGACAGAAAATACACGTGTGAATAAACCTCTCTGCCACCCCTCTGAGGAAAAAGGGAGGGATGGGAGGGAAGTTGAACTAAAACTATAAGACTCGAGCAGTAAGCTACAAAGCCACATGTAAATATGAAAACTAACTAACTGAAACTAGATATCACAAGGTG
Organism: Actinernus sp. WN-2022; assembly: GCA_030867875.1. Classification (NCBI taxonomy): domain Eukaryota; kingdom Metazoa; phylum Cnidaria; class Anthozoa; order Actiniaria; family Actinernidae; genus Actinernus; species Actinernus sp. WN-2022. The sequence goes on from JAOWCC010000769.1 coordinate 27,157, forward strand.
AACGCCCTGCTAACTGAAACTAGATATCACACAATGACCGTACTCTAAACCAATGACGAGGTGGCCTCATCAGGAGCAATTAATTGGTTTAAGCTAGGGCAAGCTCAAACCAAACCAATTCCCCCCTTATAAACCACACGACACTGCTCGCTGTTTTGGGACAAGAGAGAAGTTTATTCAAAGTAACAGAAAATACACGTGTGAATAAACCTCTCTGCCACCAAACACCCCAAAAAGGCGAGGAGTTGAGACAATTGGTACTGTGCAATTAGGCTTTCAGAATGGCGTCTCGAACGAGGTGAGCGAGTGAGAGTTTGGACTGAGATGAAAACTCAAGATAAACTTTATAAGCATCGCTAGACCAGTCCCCGTATAACTGAATAATTTCCCCGGGAATGCCGTTATTAAAAGCCCACGAAGCGGCGCCACGTCTGAATGAATGGCCGCTGAAAGAGTCGGGAGACGCAATACCCACTGCCTTTAAACACTGGCGGAATTCTGAGACCAATCTACCATATGTTAAAGTTGTATTACTGTTGCAGCCAGGAATAACGAACAAAGGACTACAAGACGGAGCTGGAACGAGGTTGAGCATGCGAACATACGCTGTAACTGGGCATAGGAGGGAACCTGGAATACGAACTAAAGGAATATGTAACTTGCGCTCCCCAAACTGGATGGTTTTAGTACTGTTGAATGTAATCAACAGTCCAGATGGTATAACACTGACATCCCTACGCGTAAGATTACGGTGGCGATCGAAACTATTACTGGACCGGGGCACAATATTAGCCAAGCGTGCCATGAGGAAAAAGGAAAATAAAAAGGCACAAAAACGGGTGCAAGATAGGGGGTTACTAATGTAGTCTAAAGTCTGGGAAATACTAACAAGAAGAGAAGGCGTGACAGGGGGTGCCCGTGAAGGAGTGTGCATAGCGATGCGCGAAATGCCTCGAAATGTCAGGGATAAGACAATTTTTTTGGAGAATGGATAAGCTACACCTAAAAATTAATGTAACAGCTTAACTCCACTAAGATAATTCCTCACTGAAGGAGGAGTAAGCGACCTACTTAAAAACTGGGCATAAAGGACACAGAATTATAACGTGTTATCAATCCTGAAGCAATGTGAAGGAATAGCAATAACTTGGAGCCCCTCGCGCTCAATGCGCTTAAGAAATTGAATCTTAGCTTGACTCATAACTGACCAGCGTGACAAAACATCACAGGTCGTGTTCCTTGCCGATTCCAGATGAATCGCACGCAATTGGAACTCGTGTAGAGCGGTCAAAAGACAAATCTCTCGTAAACAGTCGGCCAGATCGGAGCTCCTGCATTTGCCGCTGTTAAGGACAGTAACAGAAACCTCATTGTCACAGTAAATCGTAATTCTCTTGCCGTGGAATCGTTCGCCCCAGACTTTGAGAGCAACGACGATTGTCAGGAGTTCGAGGTAATTGATGTGGTGATTAGCTGCGATGATAAAGGCGGGAAATTGTTCGTGGAAATATTCGTTTTCGCATATTCCCCCACAGCCGGAAAGGCAAGCATCGGTCGCGAACACTTCTCCCGGTGAAGACCACTGTGCTGTGTTTATCATGGAAACGCCGTTATAACTATGAAGAAATCGACACCACCAACAAATATCTTTCCGAAAGTTAGCTGTCAGTTTGATGTGATGATGATTAAACTGCAATTGACGTAAAAGTTCAAGAATCCGAGACAGGAAAACTCTGCTTTGTCGTACACATTTGGCTACAAATGACAATTTTCCTACGAGTGACTGTAATTCCCTTTTTGTGGCTGATTTATTTTGCTTCCATTGTGACAATAAGTTCTCCAATTCTACGAGACGATCCTGTGACGATTGTATTGATCCTGTGAGGATTGTATTGAATCCAACGCCGAGACAAACCATAACCTCGGCGGGAGGACAGGCCTTAGCCGACGACTCCGATAAACCCAAGGAGGACAACAAAAGTCCCAATTCATTAAAAGCTGCTTGAGCGGAGTGAGGTTGTTCAATTCCAATAAAATCGTCAAGATAGTTAATAACCGTAAGGCCGGCTGTGGAACATATCCAAGCAACAGCATTAGTGGATCGTTGGCAAGCCATCGCTGCCGATCTGAGACCCATTGTTAAAACTGTATCAAAATAGAGTCGGTGTTTCCACGAATAACCGAGAAACTTGTAATCGAGGGGATCAACTGGAAATTGTCGATAGGCTTGCTTTAGGTCGCGTTTAAATAACCGACATCCCTGTCCCGTAGCTAATACTGCATCCACTATGGAATCCACGGTAGGATAGGACACTAACATTGGCTCGCCCAGAAAACTCGAGCTAGAAATGCCATCGTTTACTGAAGAACCGTAGGGCCAACTAAGGTCAACTATAATTCGACGTTCACTACTGTCCCTCTTAGCCACGGTATTGAGAGGGGAAAGAGTCAAGCCCTCTGGAAAGGGAGTGTCATGGAAAGGGCCAGCAACGCGGCCCAACTGAATTTGATCTCGTAAATAAGCATCCACACTGTCAGAAAATTGCAAGGCCCCGTTGTGAGTACGTAAATCAAATACTGGTAAGGTAGTGTTGACATAGCCGATAGGCCAACCGAAATCCAAAAAGTCACAAATAATGTTATCTGAATAATCACGTAGTAAATGACGCCAAACGTGCACGTTTAATTTCGACGGGACGGGAATACGTGCGTCTAGATAATTAGGACGACCCGTCTTGGTAACTTTCGTGTGCAAAGTAACAAACTCCTGACTAGTAAGGGAATTAACAATAGCACCGGAACCTCCATGACAGGGGTGCATATTGAATGAGTCTTGGTCTTGCATGCAATGTGTTAAAAATTGCAAATTAGGGTCTTCAGTAACATCGTTTACAGCCGGTACATCGTCTAGAGAGTCTAGAGTCGCGGAAACGTCGGGAAACGCAGTCTGGTCAGAATTGAGTCAGGTTGTTGAGGTATTGGGACCTGCCTGTGACGTCGCGGTGTGAAGTGGACATTCGCTGGATTTTTCCGAATGGAATTCTTGTTTGCGATTAGTGACCCAGCAAGCGGCGCATATGTGCTTAAGCCATTTACGTACACCTCTTATCGTACCGAAATGCTCTCCTGTATGTTGGCATTTGCCAGTTTGATAATCCCGACAAAATAAAGTTGGACGTGACCAATCCTTAGTATCTCGCGGAGTGACGAATGGCTTAGAGCGCGACTTGTGATGACCGCTTAATGTGCGCGCTTCCAAATGGGTAAAAGAATCTCCCCATGATAAATGTCCTCGTTCTATTTCGAGGAGCACTGAGCCATGAAACGCCAGAACTGCATTCCAGTCGTACTGTTCGGAGAGATACATCAAGGCTACTAGGTGCTGTTTGCGCGCCTTTGTTTGAACGGCTGAGACGAGTGCATTTAACAGAATCGATGTATAGCCTGCTACGAACTGTTCGATGGTCATATCTTCGTATTTGATATCAGTGGAAATATGAGTCAAGCTAAGCTCACTGTGAGGCCAAAATTGGGGATTAACCACTCGTGTAGTGACCTTAGCTTCTTTTCCCGATGTAAGCTTTTTGGGTGACTTACCGCGTTTGATATTCAGTCGTGAACTTGCTGTGGCGGACTCCCTATCGGAATCATCATCGGAGCTGCTACTGGTGGGAGCAGCTAGACCCCACTGACCTATCTGGCGCTCAACCTTTGCAGACAAGTCGTCCTTTTTTCTGAGGTCGGCGATTGTCAATAGCTCCTTGTGGACCGACTTGGAATGCGAGGCCGCGTGCTGAGGGCGTGTATCCCGGTGCTCCTTGGCCTTAAGTTTCATCTTTAAGGTAGCGTTTTTCAGTCGAAGTTTCTTTAGCTGTGCTTGAAGAGACGAGACCTGGATAGCTTTCTGGAGAGAGGAATGTTGCTCTTCTTCCTCGTCGATAAGTTTCTGAAGCTGCTCGGGGTCATCTATCGATTCTGCGGCATGGTTGGAATTGACGATCGGTGTGAGTTCGTTGTCTATCTCGCTTAGGGAGGTACTTTCTGCGCTGGAGGACATAGCTCCTTTGTCCAGACTAGAATAATCTATACGTTTGCTGTGTCGAAGATTAGACATAAGCGAACTCACTCAAGTTGAACTAAAACTATAAGACTCGAGCAGTAAGCTACAAAGCCACATGTAAATATGAAAACTAACTAACTGAAACTAGATATCACAAGGTGAACGCCATGCTAACTGAAACTAGATATCACACAATGACCGTACTCTAAACCAATGACGAGGTGGCCTCATCAGGAGCAATTAATTGGTTTAAGCTAGGGCAAGCTCAAACCAAACCAATGATCAGCAGTTTATAAGTCCTAAGTTTGTTCATTGTCACATTAGGATGTTTCGGAGTCACTCACAATTAACAGACGTTCACACTCACTCAAGGAATACCCGTTGGCATTGGTTACGGCACCATAAAGGGATAGTTCGGAGGTGTTTAGCTCCGATTTCCAAGTCAACTATTTTGAGGGTTAGTAACAGCAATGTAAATATTCTGGCCAATAATAGCCAATGAGCGCTCAAATATATTTTAATCCCGGAAACTCATTTGACATGTGTACCTAAATTGGAAACGTGATTCTTCGTACTCTCCCTTCCCTTCTTCGTACCTATTATCTTCTGCATTTTCGCTTTAATATAGCTTTCGATGGATTCAAACTGGGACATGAACGTCCAACGTAATCAACAGAATTGGTACAGCCTTCCTCAATCTCGTATCGTTTCGTCCGAGTTCTGGACCGACAATTCCACAAATAAAGTCTGCTTCCACATCGATCGAGTCGACAAAACGGTTGTTTAACAGTTGGTTAAACCAGAACTGTGGCCTTGGTAGAACCCAAGCTTGTCGACCAGTGGGCTGATTCAGTTGAATTCGCTGATTAATCCAGTGCCGTAGTATTACATATACAAGTCAGCGTCTTCTACGGCGCATCAAAACAAGTTACTTACAATTAGCAAGCGTTCACATGAAATACGATGCAAAAATTCTCAGCCTGCTCCTTACACGGTTCACTTGAGTTCGAACACGGTCTTGTAATTGGTTTATGAACTGAGCTATGGAAAATAAGGCGAAAAAACGAAGAAATTGTACGCGATTCAAGATGATAGCGAAAGCAAATCACGACTGACCAAGCCCGCGCTTTAGTTGTTTACATCGAATGAGCGAATGAGCGGGAGTATGATTGACAATTTTTGCATCGTATTTCATGTGAACGCTTGCTAATTGTAAGTAACTCCCTATTAGTGCTCACATCGGGCATAAAGTACGTCAAAATCGGCATCAGTGAGCGTGGACAAATAATTAAAATTAAAACCATTTCTTTACTTATAGTCTCAATTTGAAGAAATGTTGGTGACTTGTTAACAAAATGAAACTACATATTTTAGGTGTTTTATGTTAGTATGATGACGTTGTTGTGACGTCATAAGTGATGCCTCCTTTTTTGGTAAAATTCCCCCTTTAATAGATGTTACAAACAGACTACACCATCAAAGGGCCTTCATGACACACATTCCTTTGGCGCAAATTTGAACGTTCTACGACTATTATAGCAAAAGTTATAGAGGAATGACTGTTGCCATGACGTCATATTTAGTGACGTCAGGTTTCATACCTAAATAAGGCTGCCTATTGTTAAAAAATCAAGAAAAGAAAATAATGTGGGTTTTGAGTGCCAGACTAGCGCATTTCATCACCAAAACTCGAAAATCACTCAAAGGATTTTTTTCTAAGGGCATGTATAAAAAGTATGACGTCATAATGACGTTCTGAAAATATGACTTCAATTTTAAGCCGGTTATGGACAAAAAAATCAAAATTCAAAAAACATACGATTTTAGCCACCAACGTGTTTAATGATTGGACAAAATGTCATGCAACAATATTTACAACTCTAAAAATTGAATGAAGCGATGTTTTTATAAATGCTTTTGTGGTGTTTATTTCCCGCCAAATTTTGGCGGGAAAAAGGACAAAATACAAACTTTCATAACTTTTGATTTCCTTAACCAATCGACATCGGATTTTCGATTCTTTCATTCTCATCACGAGTAGATTTTAACAATATACAACATTTCGTTTTTAGAGATAATGAACAGTTGCAAGAAACGTATTACAAATGGATAAATGACGTCATTGTGACGTCACGATGGTAGTAACATAGCTTAAAAAATCAGGTTATATTCCTTTTGCGATTCTACATCCTTCTACTAAAATTCAATCGTCTGCATTGAAAACTTTTAAAATATAGAACTGATGCCGTTTTTATGGTCGTTTGTGCCCACCGTGGCTAGTCGTGAGTGACTCGAACCTCTAGTGTGAACACAAGTGAAACCCGGATTGCTAGTTCGTAAATAAGAGAAATCGAGAATTACCTGTGTCCCGGCAATAGATTTTCCGGCGAATCTACATTCTAAAATACAATGCAATTGCTATAAAATTAAATCGCTCTCTTGTCTAACATGAAATCGTGAATGATAAGAATTTACTAGAGACTAAAAATTGTTTTGAAACTGACTGATCTGCAGCTTTTACAGTGGCTATCGCGGAACCAAACTTCGCGCCCCCGTTTCTGTTTGACACACAAACAACTGAAACAAGGTACTTCATGAAATAATATTGGTGGTTTGTTCTGTGGTTTATTGTCTTGAAAATAAAATTAGTAGTAAATTAAAAGGCATACTACATCGATAGGTTTATCTGTTTATAGGAAACAGCAATATGAGTTATTTATGATAAACTATGTTCTCAGCAAACGTAGCCGCTTATTTTTCGGTCAATCTATACTAGTACGGTCTTACCGGCTAATCCATGTGATACAAACAATTATGGAGAAGCTTCTGTCCTCAAAACATACACAAACCATCCTTGCATGTGGCTTGAAGAGAATTTACAAACCGTATTCTTGGTACTCAACTATAAGGCAATTTTTAAAAGAAAGGCGCTGAGAGCGATTCCCGCATCTATACTTGGATTGCGCGTTAGCAGTTTCACGAAGACCAAAATATCTTCAGAACGGCTTTGAATTTCCACAATTGCCGACAAAAGTTTCGTAAACAAGGTCTATGGGAGTCCAGAAAAGCAAACAGATATTAAATTCATTAAATTGCCGTGGAGTTGGAGCTCTTGGAAACCAAGTCGCTTGTTCGGAAAAGAAGTTTATTTAAAAATGGCACTTTTATCAAAATTACAAACCTTAGGTATAATTTATCGAAATGCGACGAATATTCGAGACGCTACTTAATTTTATCCGGAACAGTACCCTGAAGGTATACGATAACCTTAAACCGGTGTACCAGCGATTTCGCCCCGCCGTCAATTCGCCCCCCGGGGGGCGAAATCGCTAGTGAATTCGCCCCCCCCCCCCCCCCCCCCCCCCTTCCTCGCCCCCCTCTAGCGATTTCGCCCCCCCTCCCTCTAACCTTTTAAAAGGTTATGAATACAAGTTTTCCTTCTTTTTATTACTGTAATGTATTGGACGTGGAGAATAGTAATACAAAAAACTATCCGTAATGTGTGAAAAGGCATGCAATTCAATTTTATTCAATTTTATTCAATTTCACTTTTCTTAGACAAAATTCGTGTTGGTAGCTACGGTAAACGCTGCAATTTTCATTCGCGCGAGCAGTGCAACATACAATCTTCGTCAATCTTCGAATGATTAGTTGTTAGTATTTCTTGCCTGAAGCCAATATGTAGATGAGTAGTTATTGTGGATACTTAAAGGTTTTGATAACCCGTTTATCCGCCTACTTTGAAAGTGTTACCGACTCGCGTGAAAACTTCCTGAATAAACAAGCTAATGAACTAATTAAGATCTAAAACGGCGGAAGTTTTAAAACTTACCTTAGCTTGCAGCGAGTGGCCCGTATTTGGAAACAACTGCCAAATAGCCTGATGATTTTTACATGCATGAAAACCATAATGAAGTTGACGTAATTATCGTGGTATGTTTTTATAACCCATAATGCTCGCGTCGATCCATCTATTTTGAAAGAACTTTGCCGAATAAAGGAGTGTTACCGACTCGCGTGCTTTGTTCTATTTCAATTGAGCTAACGGCGCTTGTTAATTCGGTAATTAGATCAGTTCTAACTAGGAAAACCTTTCTGGATAAACAGCTTATTAACTAATGAGAAGATAAAACGGCGGTAAGTTTTGCAATTTTCTAGCATTGTAATTAACTCAAATTCGGAAAGAATTTTAAATGACTTTCCGAAGAAAAGGAGTGTTACCGACTCGCGTATTTTTATAGTCAGTAGTAGTAATAGTAGCTAAAGAGGTCTTTCACTTAATTTGTTTTTAAACTTTAGATTAATAACGCATTCTCAAACATTTTGTCATATTCTCATCTATTTTTTTCCTGCAAAATCGCATTAAAATACACTCCATTTTAGGGAACTTTATTAATCTCTGCAAAACAAACTTTTAACTTGAGCTGAAATAATGCCCAGAAAGCCAAATTGCCTTCTCTGCAGTTCCGAGTATCCAACTTCCCTAATCTGTAGTTCAGAGTACCCAACTTGCAAATTGCCTGCTCTGAAGTTCAGAGCACACAACTTCCAAATTGCCTGTGAAGTTCAGATTATCCAAGTTCCCTACTCTGAAGTTCAGAGTACCCACTGAACTTGCCTGCTCTGAAGTTCAGAGCACCCAACTTCCAAATTGACTGCTCTAAAGTTCAGAGTATCCAAGTTCCCTACTCTGAACTTCAGAGCACCAAACGTGCCTGCTCTGAAGTTCAGAGCACCCAAATTCCAACTTGCCTGCTCTGAAGTTCAGAGTATCCAAGTTCCCTACTCTGAAGTTCAGAGGATTCAAATTGCTGGATATAAAGTGTACAGTATTCAAAACACAATACTTTC
>JAOWCC010000770.1:0-44472 GCA_030867875.1 Actinernus sp. WN-2022
CAAAACTGTTGCTTTATGCAAATGATGAATAATAATACAGAGAACTGCAGCCACATTCTTTCGTGAATAAATAGAGCGATGCAGGTTTTTTTTTAAATCTTCGTTTAGGTGTCCTTGCTCGGAAAATTTTAAATTCGCGCTAATTTGCCCCGCTCAAAACTGTGCGCTGTTAAAGCACCGCATTATCCCCCCCCCCCCCCCCCCCAATAGCTATTCCCAGCAGATTGTGCACGCTGTTGTATCCCTGGCCAATCCAAAGAACTGAAGCGACGTGCTATAACTCTCCCCTGGCGTTTATTGTTGTTGTTAAGGCCGCAAAGGAGTGGACACTAGCTAGTCAGAAACGCATTACAGACCAAGTTAACTGCATGGAAGAGGTGGTGTTTACCATTTACAATCTCGCGGAAACCGTGCGGCTGTCCTCAAAAGAGACTGGAGGCGGGAGAACACGTGCAAATCATTTGCACGCTGTATAATCAGGGCCGCCGAAAATACAGTGTTTGCAGGAACCCATTACCAGGAGTGGATTTGTGAAGGTGTAATACAGTACCACTCGAGACCTGAATTGTGATATTTGGACCAGTATACTGTAGCTCTATTGTTTTTGTACTGCTCGTCCTAAAGGTTAGGGTGTTTTTTTTATTGTTGGGTAAGCCAATACTGTCGATGATCATAGCTGTTGGCGATAATCACAGGTAGCCGGCTTCAATTATGACGGCCCTCTGAGTAATGCTACAGCACCTGAATATTTTTAGTACAGTAACATGAATTTACAGTGTTAGGCATGTTTTTGCTGTAACTATAACAGTAAATTTCCAAGAACACTTCAGAATTTGTCAGAAATCTTCGTAAAACATCATCTACAAAAAAAATAACTGAGCGTCCATCTTTCATACTCCATCTTTCTTTTTTTGGTAATTATTCCCACATAACAGTATGACGTTATAATGGTTACCACGGGTAACATATTGAACAGCCAGTGAATCGCCAATGAACAGGTCTTTTAGGAGCCACCAAGCTTGCAAAAGTGATGATCAGTGCTTCCTTTCTTTTCGTTTTGTGTAGTTTTAATCAGTCTGATTTTTTTTTTTATGTCAATTTATTGAAATTTATCGAACCTTTTCTAGATGTTCTCGCAGATAAGCCACACCCCCGATTTGGCAACAACATTTTGGGTAAAAAGATGTGGCTTATCTGCCGATGTTTAGACATCTTGAAAAACCTTGCAATCCGGTTTAGCTTTTCCCCTTACATTTGCTTGATCACGGGTTGTAATGCCTCTATCAATTCCAAGCCTGCCCATAATCAGAGCGTTGCAAATGACCCACTGTGGGGTCAGCTAAGTGATCGAGAGTTTGTCGTCGTAGGGAGTGGGGGGGGGGGGGGGGGGGGGGGGGTTTAGGGGGGGAGTAACATTGTAAAAGGGGAAAATCAAGGGGTTAATTGCTTCTCTGAAAATAATCTGAGGGGGGTAAAGGTTTGAGAAAAAGTTTCTACAGCTAGGCTGCAGAGGTATGGGATGCAACTCCGACATGGGACAAACCCAGGGCGAAGAGCGAAAGATGAGAAATGATGGCCCAGGCATCAACTCCGGCTAAGTGAGGTTGGGTGGGAGGGTTGCAGAACTACCTGTTCGTCTTCTGGTTTCTTGCAAACGAAACCTATAGAGAGCTAGCATTGTTCTTCCTTTTATACTCTCATTAATTAATTCCCTAGGCGTAATTTACATATTCAAATTGACGGAAGAGAAATCGGAATAGGAGGTGAATTTTCTTATGCAGTTAAATAATTTCAAGAACTTCAAAACAGTAAAAACACAGGAAACATAAGATGCATATTGATGAAATTGTAACCTGGCAATAGTTCTTTTTTTCTCAAGGGAACTGGTGCTTTTTTCTCAAGGGGAGGGGTGGGGTGATCATGGACATGACAGAAACTCAGTCAAACACCTCAGGGGGAGGGGGATTGGCAGGTTTGGAATTGACAAAAACAAATAAATATGTGGACAATCTTTAAAACAAGACTGACTCATTAATAAGATGCTGACAGCACAGTTTTTATAAACAATAACTTTTGTGACACAGCTAGAAATTTTTCAAAAATATAATTTTGGACAAAATATTTGACACCAGATTCTCATACAAACACTGTATTTTCTGCCATGTTTGTCCTGATTACCCAGCGTGCAAATGTGAACTTTCTCTGTAATTAATCCAGGTCGGTCGTTCCAACCGGGTCGGGAAAAGTGGGGTGATTGCACAAATAACCGAAATTTCAGGTTGGAATATCACTTGGGATCATTCAATATTCCGGGAAAACATTTCGAAAATTGATTTACCGCTCGGCCATTTTCCTTCTGTGACTATGGGTAGTTTAGTAGTTCGCCGAGAAGGTCTAAGAAAACGTCTACTTGGCTAAGGAAAAGGCTACATGTAGGAAACGGGAGAGAAAGCGATGGAAAAGAAGTATCTAAAAATGCGACCCTGCCAGGACTCGAACCTGGAATCCCCTGATTCGTAGTCAGGTGCCTTATCCATTGGGCCACAGGGCCACCACATGAATAATTGCGATCGAAAAAGTGTAGTCAATACGTTATTACTGCAGATCGATACGTTATTCGTTTGATTAAACGATGATTTTACTTAACAAGTCCGGAAAAAAGCATCAGACTGTTTGAAGCCGGGATCCAACCAAAGCATTCATAGATTTTATGACTTTTAACATGGACTTCTGCTTTTAATTAATGCAAATCGATACGCATCCACGAGTTCACCCGCCACGCGAATATCATGACTCATCTGCGGTTCGGAAATTTTCCCAAAAAGCAGCTTGTATATATATTATGAAACTTCCTTCCAGGTCATAGGTAGCGGATATAAAACCGATGAGGACTGAACGCGATGGCAAATCGACCGATCTTCGCTTCGAAGACCGAAAATAAATTAACCGAAATTTTGCGGAATTCTGAGCTAAAACGATACTTTGAAATAGTAAGCGAACGAATATATTTGAAATAAGTATTATTTTTTAAGGAACAAGAAGAAGAAAAAGAAAAAGTTGAGAAGATTTTAAACACTCGCAGAAAAAAAAATATTGTCGTCCCTGGGTGGGCTTGAACCACCAACCTTTCGGTTAACAGCCGAACGCGCTAACCGATTGCGCCACAGAGACAACTGTCATATCAATCTAGATTTATTCGATACATATTTTCTTTGTAGCTTTCAGGAATTATTAATGACGTCGTTTTCGTTTGCTCCAGCTCTCGGTCGGTTTCGAATGACACAGGAGGCCCATGATAAAATAATATTACCTGAGGTGTAGAACAAATGGACATGTGCGAATAGACGGTGCCGCTGGAATCATGACTGTCCGTGCTACTTGAAACACTAGCCATACTGATTGAGCTAGGTGAACGTACAAATGGCTCTTGGCTTTGACTGTTTGCGTGTGGTCGGGATGATTTCGATGGTCGATGCTGGCGAGTATCTGCAAGTGAAGACAGGAATTTTTTGATAGAAAATTGGAGCCGAGTAATAAATAAAATGGCTTCCAAAATAATTTAAGGCTTTCATTGTCATACTAGAACTAGTTCATGTAAAAACTAGTGTAGGTCTGCGTCGGCGGGGAAAATAAAACTACCCCTGACAAAGGGCTCAGTGGAGTTGTTCAGTGATTAAACTCTGAATTTCTAACGAGACCTGAAACAACCATGGGGGCTGATTATACCAGTGCTTAAAATTATTAACCATGAGGAAGTGTTGTCTACTTAGAATACATACAAGCCGAGCTACACCAGACGTAAAATTCGACGAATTTCATCGAATTTATCAGAGTGAAAAAATACGTCTGTGTAGCAAGCTAAGAAAAACCCATACTGTTTACGGTGAAAAAGGCGACATTTCAACTCAGCCTTCTCTCGTCTTCCCCATTTCGAAAGAAGCTCTAAGCCACTCTAAGCCAAAACGTGAGGTATAATCGGCACGATATGAATGATATGCACGGAACCAGATGGACCGAAGTGTCGGCAAACACCGATGTTTGAACACAGAGCAGATTTCGTATGAATGGGACAAACTAGAGCACTGACTACAGGGTTTCCTGCTGATCCAATACAGTACGTATACAGCACAGATACGGTACAGCACAGATACGGCACAGCACAGATACGGTACAGCACAGATACGGTACAACACGGCTACAGTACGGTTACGGTAAGGCTACGAGCATGCCGTAGTTTGTCCCACTCTTAGATCTTAGATATTTACTTCCTATTTCATAGTTTACACTAATACTGGAAGGTGCATAAAAGGATAAAACTGAAAAAATACAGCCTTATAACAACAACAACGTGCAGGTGCAACAATGGAGGTGATAAATATATCAATAAACACGCAAATAAATAATCAGATAAATAATGATTGCTGAAGTAAAGTCAGCTTATAAGCGCCTAGGTCTTTGTCTTGATCGCAGGTCCAATAGCAACATTAAATAGAGGTAACGATGGAGCATTGATCACGTGCTCAGGTAATTTGTTCCATACGCGGATTGTACGAACGTAAAATGAATAGCTAAAAGCAAGAACATTGCACTGTAGCTGACAATAATACAAGTTATTATGTCTAGGGTTTGGGATAATATTGGGAGGGAAGCCAATCCCCACCAAGCCATTACGGATCTTATAAAACATTGCGGCCTGTTGGGCAAATTTTCTCTTCTCAAGAGTGTTTCATACGTGTTTCATACGAATTCTGCTCTATACTGGATTTTTGGCACGGTTGGGATCAGGAAGTGGTACGCGTATCAATTTTACTTGTACTCGGCCCACCTATAAATTACTAATGAACAGGTAGTCACAGCACAGGTAAAATTGATACTCGTACCATTCTCAGCTGAGCCGTGCCAAAAACCCGGCCGGTGTTGTGCAAATGTCGTACCCATACGTACCTATCATTCTACATGGGTCATGTTTGGCAAAGTAGCGATCTAGAGTATCCCATCCGCCTCCCACACGAACCATAACATGTTTCCGCATTACCTGAAAGAAAAGACGGAGATATTACGGTCGTGTTGGATGACAGTGTGTTACATCCCGGCTCCTCCCGGGGTTTATAGAGGCTACCGGCGATAGGCAAACTTTGTTGTATATTCACCCGGTGGGGATGGGAGATAACGAACTTAGTGCGTTAGTCTCCGCAAGTTGCTTTCACGCACTGAAACTTAAATAAAAGAGTAAACAAAGAAATAAAAAGCAATAAGTTTTCAGACTCTTCTGCAGCAGGAGCGTCCATTCCGCACTAGGCCTGTCACAGCATTTTCACAAGTCAGGTTATTTTTAGAACGGTTTCCCGCTATTATTGAGTAGCAATTAATCCTATGTTGTTTGGTATAATAAAAGTAGCTAATGAGGCATCTTTTGTTCTGCCACGGGCAATCCACCAATTGGCGGGGGAAATAATCTAAAAATAGCCCAATTTGTAAAATCGCACTGACACCCCGGCCTGTATTGGGGATATGGACGCTCCTGGTTATGGGCTCCTGACTGCAGTTTTATAACTCACCCTAACGAATATCAGGTTCTTGCTGTCACCCATTTTATACTTGCCATCCGATATTCTATGCACGGGATACTTGGTGGGACAGCTACATTTCTCTAACACCTCGAACACCTTCAATCAAAGACAAATCGGCAATAACTTACTGCGCTTGCTCAGTAACAGCGACGTAAGGAAGATATTTTCAAGCAGGAGATCGAGACCGGATGTGTGTTTGGGGTTTAGTGCAACCTCGTGACCAGGGTCTTCTCGGTCAGATCCAAGATGGATCACGAGGTTGGGGTTTAGCGCTGCAAGCGCCGAGCTTCTAGAGTCCTGGGCCGGATTGTTCAAAGCCCGATTAGTGATAATCCAGGGTTAATTTCCATGACAACCAATAGGTTCTGTGCAGAGTTAATCCAGGATTAACACTAACCGGGATTTGAACAACCCGACCCTGGGCACACTTCATGGCTCCTCCCCAGGCCCATTGACGCAAACTTTAGGGGGGCTCCAACTCTCCTACTTCCGATGTTTAGGGGGGCTCCAGCCCTTTGGTACGAGTTCAGGAACTGTTACAATGGTTCTCCATTATCGTTATTACTCCACTATGTCCGTATAAGTACTCCACAACTGCAGTCGTGAATTGTACGATAGCTCGGCTGACAGCACTAACAAACATGACAACAATTTTCCCTTCTTTCGGCCTCTACTTTTGCGAAATCCGAAGCCCTAAATCCCCACCACACAGCCCAAGCTTTTCTTATGGCTTGACCCCGCTCTACAATACATCTGAATGGAAAGCCATGATTTTACCAGAAAGGTCTTCATTTCATCTTCGCTATGCCTAACACATTGCACTTGCCCGGTAAATGTATATATATATAAACTTTGGAAGTAAAAATCTCCTTAAACCTGGCATATCGATGACTTGCTAACTTGTAAATGCTCTTTTAGTTTCAGCCAATTAGTTTTGGTATTCGTTTGGTTTAAATTCAAATAGCCTAATAAATCGCCACATTTAAGTATAGCTGTCTTTCAGCCGGCTAAAGAATGGAAACAGTGTTGCTAGTCCAGCTAGTCTACCGCATTTCCTTATTTTGCCCGTTTCTACGCTGAGCAAGGTATAGAACCATAGGCAGCCCAGTCTTGAGTTGCAATCATTCCTAAGAGAATACAATCACAAAAGCGTAGCGGCCATCTTGGTTGGTAGGAACAAAAGAAGCAAATGTGGTTTCTTTTGTTCCTACCAACCAACTGCATGGCCGCCAGTGCAGTGCAACCCACCTAAAACCCACCATAAACTGACGGCTCCACGTGAAGAAATAACACAAGAAACAGCGTGGAAGCAAATAGGTGTTTATTTGAACATCCAAAAGGAATTCTAAATTACTGCAAATATCTGTTATATAACCTACAAATAAACACAGTCATGTGGTAGAGCCAAGCGTGTGATCATACGATATCTAATTATGTCAGTGCCACAGAGCGCATATCACCGTCTGGCTCATGTGGTTACGGCTATTTCTTTGATACTTTGCACATAGTAATATAATACTAGTGTTTGAGTCACTCTCTTTTACTTAAAAGCATGGTACAACACTTTACCACCCATATTACGTTTGCGACCAAAGCAGAGTATTTTACTTCGCGAAATAATGGAACAAAAAATGATAGGGTAACCGCGCAGTCTAGCTGACGGGTTCCAGAAGAAATCACGTGTACTTATCGGAATGGCGTGATGGAATACCTATATATGGCCGCACTGAATAACACTGCACGCCATGAAAAGTTTGCCGAATGGTTGCAATTCCTTTTTCCTTTTTAGAATTTATTGAATCGTGCGGTTGCCCTTTGCAATGTTCTTTTCGTTATTGTTGTTGTGTTCCGTCTAGTTTTGACTCTCTTCTTTAATTTTCGTTACTCGATAAACCCACGTCCGAAGAAATGCGAGAACACAAAATGCGGCCTGAGTAAATAACATGGATATTTGAAAGTCATATTAAGTTTATAGGAAAACATTGTTATGATATGGGAATCCCGTTCCCAGACTGAAACGGGTGGACGGCTTCTGGCAAAGTACAGGACCGCCGGTTTGCTAACCCTTTTCTTTAATTTGTTCTGCTATATCACAGCGTTATTCGGTAGCGAGCAGGGATTTTGGGTATACTGGTATCCAAACCAATGTTGTATGTCGGCCCAAAAATGGTCTTTGTCTATATATCACAATAAGTTATTTTACGTAGGATTGTCACTCTCGGTACAAAAGTCTTAACTGTGAAACTAGGGTGATGACAGTACTAAGAAATATAAACTGCATAGTTGCGGCCTTGCAATTGGACGCCGTATTATAAATTAGCAGTCGGTAAGTCCTCCCGGAATAAATTTGACATACAAGTAAACGAAGTCTGTCGGTCGTAAGTCATTCAACCACCGATGTTTTATATACATAGTTTTAATAATTTGTCCTATCTGCTATTGCCATTGAGATAAATTAATTAATAGGATGGGACTCGGGTTAGCACTGTTGCACGGTCAGGAAGAAGACCGCGTTTAGAACAAATGAAAGATGTTATCTATTAGGTTGGTTGAGTAAAAGAATTAAAATAGAGCCCAACTAAAAATAGCGTAGATCGACAGGGGGGTAAACCACAAAATTTTATAACAACCTCTCTGTTCACTGTTCGAATGAAGTCCTATTACTTATTAATCCTTGATGTACGAGAACGAATATATTGCCCATTAGTTAGCCAGCGGCTATCGCATTCATCAGGGCAATAATTAATTAGCGAACTAGCCACGAGCAACTTGTTCACCTTGAGCCGAGTATAAACAACGAGAAATACCAACTCAAAACACCCGAGAAAATGTATATGAAATGATTTGAGTTGTGGGCATTGTTTTAGTAGATGAGATGGAAAGTGTTATGCCATAGATGGATGTGCAAGCTAGAGATCGCCCGCAGTGAAATTATGTATATGCTATGGTTGTGTTGTCCACGCGAGCAGGTGGTATAAACCTTTCTTCTCGCCGGAAAATGCACCAAAAATAAAACCGATAGAAACCTAAGATTACGCTATCATGTCCATTAGAATTTACTAAAAGATGTACTGGATATAGTGTCATTTACTTATTAAAAAAAAAAATTCCCGCGCACGAATCTGGATGGAAAAATCTATTTTTATTTTTCCTTCCGTTCAGCCTTGCTTTTCATTAAATTGACGTGGAGATGTTTTTTCATCTCCTTTTGCTATCAGCCGTAATTGCTAAACTATTATCATAATTACTGTGTTTTAAAACCGGAATAAAAGGCCAATAGCTTTGAGTGTGTTTTAGGACAAAAACGAAGCTAATATGACTAAGGAAGAAGCCACAAAAATGTTGCTCTATTTTTATCCACTCCTCAATCGTGATGGACTGCTGAAACAAAACCTTTGGTTGTTTTCCTTTTCAAAAAGGATAACAAGTTCCACCTCGAAAAAACATTAGAATGGCTTAAAAAGATAAGAAAATAAAAATGTCGTACGCATTCGAAGATCGAAAACGAAGAAATTTATTTTGAAAGCTTGCGTGTATGTCCTGCTTGCCAGTTCAGTAGTCTACGAAATACTATAAAATCCTTCTACAAACTGATTTTATGCATGAGTTTGTTGTTTTTTCTAAACGACCCCAAAGCTATTATGTCTTGAATTATCTAGACAGTCGAATAAATGGACAGTATTCTGGCTTGATGTTTTAGATGTTAATCCATTCGACGCCTTGATTTATAATTATAATGAATTGATTCCTCGAGTGTTATGGAAATACCGTACAGAGTCTGCTAAAACTCAGACAAATTAATCGATTTTCGGGCTCACGAACACGCTCTTAACGCCACGCACGAAATAAACCTCTGCATGAAATTAAAATAATGTCCAATTAATTCGAGACAACTTATCAAAGCCCTTGAGCTTTTCGTTGCAATGGATCATTTATTTTGGACAGGTATTATTGGAAAGTGGATAAACGCGTGGATAAAAGTTCGCGTGGCATCCATTTCTTAAATGACATTGCATGCTTGGTTTCAGAAAATGAATGTATTAAATTTCCCATATAGCTATATAACTATAAACTTGGTTGGTCCTTAACCAAATATTTTGTGATTGCGCTCGTTTATTATAAATATAATCGAAGGGTGCAAAATCATTTAATTCGAATTAAATGAATAGCAATTTATCCAAGGTCGCTTTATACCTTCAGCAACGCCAGCTACTAAATTGATGCATGTGACCACCAATAGCTATGATATCCTACTCCCCCCTCGGGGCATTACTAATTACTCTTACTGCTTGATATTCAGGAATATTAAATTTCCGAAATTCCATAATGCTTTCTGAGCCGTGGTTTATCCTTTGTTTACAACAGTATTCGTTGAGATATTAGGGAAAACGTGATCTTGGCTGCGTTCGACTGAATACCAGTAAGTCTCACAGGCTCGGAGAGTCGATTAAATAAGCATAAAACACCTCGCTATATACCAAATGTATAATTTAAGTGGTGCGGTTTTCGGAAGCGTACAGTATATGCATTTTCAGGATTACAATTCGCTCTCGTCTGTATTTACATCATCCATAACCCTGTCGAAGCGTTTTCACTGAATCCGGAGAGATTTTACTATTATTGTTTAGAATCGAGCACAGCATTCGAAATCCAAACAGTGGTCTTCAAACGGCGATTTTGCAATGCAAATCAGCACCAGCCAAGAAACAGAAATTTTTTTTGACGTCTGTTAGACTACAATGGAAAATTTGGACCAGTCTTTTGGTATCTGATCACCGACGGATAATCTGTACGCGCGTAAATGAACAGGTTTTGCTACGAAGAGCAAGCGAGTGCGTGTCGGCCCCAACAGAAACCTAGGGATTTATTTGAACCTTGTAGAAACTGTTATCATTTCAATAAATTTAAATAAATTACCCTTTTCATTCATAAAACCTACCAGATCATCCAGACTGTGGGATTTATGTTTTTTCTTGAGAAGTCTAACCTCTGTCACCTTAGTTTCTGTAGGCTCCACTGCTGGTTCGGGTTCCTCTTCCAATTCTTTGTCGATTTCATTTTCTAACCGTACCAACTCCGGCGGTTCGACGCCAAATTTAAATGCCTTCCTCGCGACCTCGAGTAAAGTTAATAATACCGCTTTTTCGTTTTTGCTCAGAACTAAATCCTCCGTCTCGAACATAATTACCTCGGGTACTCGAAGCTCGCGGCACCAACGTATGAAATTCGCGACATTGTCTCTAGCTACGAAGGAACCATGGAAAGCTCCTTTCTGTTTATAAGTGACTCCACTAGCGGGGAACAGACCCGTACGTTCGCATGTTGGGTTATTGACGAAGAATTCTTCACCCGTAGTTTGTATAAAGTTCGCTAGCCTGCACAGTACTACTCCTGTATCAAGAACACTCGCGAAGGTCTCCACGGAAATATCTATTGCTAACAATCTCGAAATCCAAGATGTTAGATCTTCCTTTAGAGGGCAAAGCCACTTATCCAACAGTTCCTTCTTTTCCATGGTCATATCCCGTTGCTCTTGGTCGGCCGTTTTCTCGGCTCTCTCTTCCGCCATGTTTCAATCTAGCTGGAATATGTTTAATTTGGGATTATTTTATGAAAAGCAATCTCCAATTGGTTGGTTCCTATTGGTTTGAATTTATCATTTATGAGGAGTACAATAATTCTCGGGCGTTTTTGTGCGATGGAAACAATGCTTCGGAAAATATTGTAGTAAAAGATACAATAAAAAATACAGAAAGCGAAATTCACTTCACAAGACGGTAACAGCACTTCGCAAGTGAAAATTTAAACACTCAGAAATCACTCGCTTTTCCGACCGTGTGATTAACATTCGCTATACTTTGGATATATGGTTATTACTGAACTTCTGACATCAAACTAAAGACATTATGTAGAACCTTCGGTAGGTGGTCGGTATGGGATTTGACACGCTTCGTTTGATAGAACAATTTATGATTGGTTTGGTTTAATATCGTGGTCTGGTTGAATGTAATCAATGCGAAGTTTTTGACTTAACGAGGTGTGACCAGACACGGCTGCTGAGCGACATTTTCAAAGAATTGTTTTGGAATTGTAGTGCAGAAACCACACTGAGTCATTGAATTAATACGGTAAAGTTGCCGAGTAGGATTACATTTGGAGTTTGTTAGCATTGTGTCATAACTGAAGTGCCTTGTATTTATGTAGGTTTGAATGTTTACAGAAGTGCTTAGCAATTTAAACAGTGTTTTTGAACAAGTTTGGATGACATTCTAAAGCCTTGGTCAAAACTATCGAACATTGACGGTTGCACGACCAGTCAGTTACTGGGTGAAAATGTTAAGTTGCATGGGGTGGCGGCCAAACGCTGTAAACGATCGAACTCATCCAACATTTTATAAAAAAATTGTGGTCCAACATGGGATGCCACTCTATCGAACAAATGTTGGACCGAGCAAAGTCCAACATTGTTCGCCATGCATTGTTCAATGTATAGTTTGGCCGTGCAGAAAGCAGACCAAAAAAAAGTTAGTGTAAATTCCTGTCACGGTTGATTGCGGCCGCGTGTTGTGGCCACACGTGTGAATGTACTTGTACTTTTGGCGTATGCCGTATGGCATATGCCGGTGTATCACCCCAGGATAGGGATGTGCCGCGGAGATATCTTAAACCTGACCCTATTTCAGGGTGAAAAATCGTAAAATGGGTACCTTTCCAAGTCTTGAAGCTAAAATATGAGACCCTATAATGAAGGAACAAGTGAATACTCAGCATTTATTGAACATGTCGTTTTTATAGTCTCCGTCTGTATAAGCACTTACGATGGGCGTTGAGCAAATGCACGATATTGCGTATACGCTAGGAAGAATCACTAGTTTCGATGTCTTTAAGGAAAAGTTTTTAAGCCGGGTAGTTACTGATTTAGAAAAATTGCATTTGAAATTCTGCAAACGTAGTTAGGCGTTTCGGCTCCAAGTCTACCAACTTAGCTGTATATGCAGAATTTAGGCAGAATTCCTATATACCTTATGCAATAAAACTATTTTTATTTCATTGGACACCAATGTTCACATGAGGAATACCTGATCTTGTTTTATCTTATGAACAAATTAGACTTCTAGCAAAATATGTTAAATCTCAATTACATATAAGTTATAGTAATTTGTGGAGGGACCGAGTTCGACAGGGCAGCGCGCGTAAGATGCGTAATCAGTTCAGTCAACTGAAGTCGAGGATAGGTTTTGAAATTTACAAGCAGTTATCCCGTGTTTTAGTTGTAAACCTCAAGCATCCAGCGTCAAGCGGTACCTTGTACATACTATTTACAGTTTAGCATATAAGGAGATATACTATATATCAAGAGATTTAGGGTGCGATTGACCCGCGTATTCCGGAATAAGAATACACGGAATCATCACTACATATCGCTTATGTCGGTAAAGTTTTTAGGCGCTGAAATAGTAATTGTAGGTCTTTGTACCTTACAGTGCAAAATGTGCCTGAACCAGTGATCTCGAGACGATATTATTCCATTTATTCTTATTACGGAATTCACTCTTTTCGGCCTGGTGGCCATCTTGGATTCAAAGCGAGGCAATCCTTTGTTTTTGCCAGGTGAGCCTCGTTTTGACTATCCCTCGGCTACGAGGCTAACCTGGCAAAAACAAAGGATTGCCTCGCTTTGAATCCAAGATGGTAAAAAAGTGAATACAATCAATCGCAGAACGTGCCCTAAAATTAAGCGCAAAGCAGTTCTAATGCACACAATTCAAAACGGCTGTGCACCAATTAGCCCCGGGTAAATTGTTCGATCATTTTGAAAAACTATTTTATTGGTGGGTTGAACTGGCGGCCATGTTGGTTGGTAGAAACAAAAGAAACTACATTTGCTTCTTATGTTCCTTCCAACCAAGATGGCCGCTACGCTTTTGTGCTTGTATTCCCTTAGGAATGATTGCAACACAAGAATACGGTTGGAGCCCGGGTTGGAGACTCGGTCCACTAAGAGGATCTACCTCGAAATTGTGCTTGCCCCAACCAAAAACCGAATATATGAAGAAGAGCTTCTTATATAATAGGACCTAAGCTGTGAAACGTGCTTCCAACCAAAGTGCGCGAAATGAAGTCTCTTGTTGCCATTAAAAAAGAAGTCGCAAATATATTATACTAGAATTAACATTTTTAATTAAGAAAAAAAAAATTGCCTACATTTAACATAGCATATTATGCTCTCTTGGGGTACATCAATATTAGCAGCCTCGTCAGCTAGTATTTTTGCTCGTAATTTACGGAGATCTCTCTTAAAGTATTTTTGGGTTGCTTACGTATATAATTCGGTGAAGCTTATATGAGTGATTTTATTAAATATTTTGACTAAATTAGAAATAAGTTTCATCAGGAGCCCATTCAGGCTCCTGGTTTCGTTCACAAGGAGAAAGAAAAGCCACTAAATGCCTCCTTTGACGTCACAAATTGCCATAATATTATTACTGGTTATTTCATGGTTTCTATGGAATACGGGCGAATATTTCACGAGAAATTTGTATTATTTAGTATACCAAAATAATATGAATTTCGAGTTAAATTTTCGTCAGTATTCCATAGAAAACCATGAAATAACCATATTATCCTATAAATAACAAATTTACAAAAAGATTTATCACGAAAACAAAGTAACTTGCCGGACGATAGACTGCAAATTTTCTTGCCGGAAAACACAAATTTCGAGTGGCGGCCGCGCACGTCTGCAGACTCAATTATGTATTCAAAATGGTGAATTCTTATTGGCTGATAAATAAATTGAGCGAAATTTCCTGCATTTTGATTGGACTTGACCTAGCCATGAAATACCGCTCTGTATTTCATAGAAAAATCATGAAATACCGCCCTGTATTTCATAGTAAAGCTGAGCTCTGATTGGCTGAAATATAATATTTATAGGATAATTCGAAATATATAACTGAACCGCCAAACTCAAGTACTATTGTCACTTATACAAAAATTTACCTTATAGAGAATCGTAGAAATTTGTCAAAAATGTTTAAGAAACTGTGTATTGACATAGTCTTCAAGGCAGATATTGCGTATCATTTCAATCAAGTGGCATTGAGGGACACGTCTTCAACTGTTTATAGCCAAATAACAGCCATCAATCAAACATCACTCCATACATACGCGGCACCATGACATAGCCCCTTTAAGTAAAAGCAGTGTTGCAGTTTAGGGGTGTAAAAGCAGACTTGAACCATGACTGGAACCATGTGAACTGAACAGAGCTGATAAGACGGCCAATAGGCCAGTTCGCGGTTAATTCCAACATCTTGAAAGGGGTGCAAACATGGCGCGAAATAAAGTGTTTCTATGGGAATCGGAAATATTGACTGTCTGCAAACTTAAGATACCAGGTAAAACATTAACTGATCAAAATTTGAAGGATGTAACTGTTTTGGAAAGAGTGCAATCGTGTTTTCAGTTTTCCATACATTTGTCTGTATAAAGGCTGGTTCACACGTGTAACGCAAGCGCAGACGCAAGCGCAAAAGTACGTGTGAACATTGCTAACGCAAACGCAAGCGCAAATGCAAGAAAATGGAAACTTTTCCATTCTCTTGCGCTTGCATCTGCGCTTGCTTCACGGATTCACCCGTGTGAACATTGGTGAAGCAAGCGCAAACGCAAGGAAATCAGCAGAGAACCAATCACAAGGAACTTCGTCCCATGCCTACGGCTACACGGCTAAACATTTATCCAAGATGGCAGCCTCCACGATAACAGATGAAAAGTTGGCTGAGGCCGTAAGAAAGTATCCCGTACTCTATGACAAAAGTTGCCCTGTCTTTAAGGATAAATTGAAAAAAAGTAGCCTGGGATGATGTTGCTAAAAGCAGGACACAAGAACGGTAAGTGATGCTGTTCTCGTTTCAGCCCATTTGAATGATTCGCTTGGCATAAAAGATTACCGAGAAGTTTAGTTTGACTCGGACCGAAAACCTTCGCATTTCGTTCAAAAACACTTAGTATATTTTGTATCCTGTCCCAATATTGGAAAAGAACTACAAATGCGGATGCGTGCATCATGTTTCTTGCGCTTGCGTTACACGTGTGAACATCGCTTGTGCTTGCGCTTGCGTCTGCGCTTGCGCTTGCGTTACACGTGTGAACCAGCCTTAACAACGAGTCAAAGTATGCGGGAAAATTTACTGGTTTATTAGCATCAAAACTGACATGAGTGGCCGAAACGAAAACGTTTTATACTTTTCCAACAAGAACTCGATCACTCTCCCTAATCCTTTATCCACGGACTAGAATCATATGGCTTTGGTTATTTTTACATTAATGTTTCGTTTCTGAGAGTTTTTCAGCAGTGTACGTAAATTCATCTCTTTAGACCGGTCGACGTCTTACCATCGTTTACCGGCACGCTCGAGTACGAAGTTATCTGTTTTAAAAGGCTGCTATAGCCATGCATGCGTCATATTTTTTAAATACTGCTATAAGAGAAGGAATCGAAGTAGGATACGTACAGTCCTTTTTCAAAAACAAAGACAAAAAGAGAATAATTTTCATTAGTTGAAATATCGGCTGGTTTGGCTCTGACAGGAAGTTTTATGATTAGGCGCGGTGTGCCATGTTAAACCATCCCTAGGATAGCGCTAAATCTGTCATTGTACGGTGGTATTCTGTACAGGTTGCCCTTGGGTTAGTGATTTAACCCCCAGGGTAGTGCTTACCCTTGCTACGAACAACCAGGTCCAGGAGAATAAAACCCTTTGTTTTCGCCCGTCTAACCTCGTTCTGAAACTGCTCAGTGCGAGTCTACGCGTGGGAAATATATTGTTTGTAGTCAATTTGCAATTGGCTTTACAAAGTAAAGTTCACTATTAGCTTATTATTATTAGATCAAAATACCGAAATTGATATATAAAAGACATAGAGCAAATAGAGAAAAGAAAGTACTTCCGTTACCACTCATTCGTACATGGCTTCGGTCAGAGGTTAGGAAATCGTGCTTAGTGTTTGCTACTAGTACTACAAATCTGGGAAATCCAGGAATGGCTTCCACTAACCAGGTGCAGACACCTCGCGAGAAAAAAAAAGTAAATTCCCTCTCTCATCTCGTTTTACCACAGGAATCCCGGTCTCGATTTATCCGATTATATAGGAGATGAGAAGTCGACCGTGCCGATCGAGATATTGGAAGAAAAAAAACTCTCTACCGTTGAATCAGCCTTTCCTTTCTTGTCTATTTATAAAGGAGGTGCTTGCGGAGGAGGCTACCTCTAACTCACACTGTGTATTTGCTATTTCTTGTCGGCGCGCGGCCACCGCCTCCAGTTTCCCGCGAAAACTGATATGAAACAACGGGCACATACCAGTGATTTTACAATTTCTGCTTAAAAGTATCCATTTGTGCAAACGAGGTCACGTGACTTGCATTTATCCTCAACAACTCGCATATCAATAAAATAGCAGGCAAAAGTGTCGTTTTGAACTTTCCGCGGTCTCTTCGATATTAGGAAAATTACATATTCCATATTTGGAAGAGCTGAGAGGAAATTCAAAATGGCGGTTTCTAGGTCCCAGGTCTCTAAATCGACACTCGTTGTTTGATATGTTAACGAAACAATATAGTCATCTTTTCTAAGTGAAAGTGCCTTGGGTAAAGGGTTTTAACCTTAACACTGTTGCTGCTAAACTCGCAACCGTTTCATTGCGCAAAACCACTAGTTTAAGGGGGGAGGAGGGGGGGGGGAAGGTTTAAGAATGACGATATCTATATTACCGTAGTTTACCATGCGAAATTTGGTGATTCTGACTACACTGCCAAGAGACTTCATAAGTATAGTTTATTGTGGGATAGTCGCCAGACAACTCCGTACTATAATACAATTAACTAAGTAGTATAAATTGTATTCTTAACTAATGGGAAACTGCCAGATACGAAAAACCGCTAAAACCACGAAAAAAACACCCTGGGGTTGTGGCCAAAAAACGTGGTAATGTGCGAAAACGTACTCCTCGACCTAATGCAGCAACCCGAATTCTCCGAGGGCTAGAGAACTAACTATTGACTTACTACGTTAATACAAAGTAACTGCGGCTATAATCAATAAGATAAAATAAATTCGAAACAAACGTGGAGCTGACTGGCCTAGAATGACTACTTTTCCCGCTCGAAGCATTATATATGCTAGAAGAATTACCCATAATGCTATCGTCTCCTCCCCAAACCTCTTTAACGTGCCGGCAGAATATCCATTTCTGACTTTATCGCTCCTGCGTCGCTCAAACGTCAGAAATTACATGACTTATCGTACTCGGCTTTCAATTTGTGTTGAAATAAGAAAAGTTAGTTTTTATATACCCGAAAATTTGATCCCGGGGCCCGCGCGAGCGGAGCAATAGAAAACGTTTTCCGTGTTTACATAGCCTGATGCAAACACGAGGAGAAGTTTGGGAGAGTTGTGTAAATCCGAGACCGAAGGTGTGGAAGGGTATGAAGACTGTGGATTCACAGTCTGCTCTTCGATATTATATATAAAACGTATATTAGGAAAGAAAGAGCAGGCAACTTTTGACGGGTCCAATATTTTCTTTAAAACAGTTTCGACCTTCCGGTCTTCTTCAGTTAAAAAAATTAAATTAAAAATGGTTATTTACAACTGTAGGGTGCAGCTTATATAGGCGAGTAAGCACATGCTATCTATAGAAATAGGATAACATTAAGATTATGTACTATTCGCACCAGTCCCTCACAAAGCGAGTATAAATAAGAACTCCACCAAGGTTCGTCGCACAGTTCGCGTCAGAACACCTACACCTCGTTCGATCCTCGCTGCTTCAGTATCGTACTAAGAACATGGAAGGACAAGCACCCCAAGCCGCGAGAGTCCCGGCAGCTCAACAGAATGTCCCAGGTCAGTCAAGATCTTCCACCAGCTGCTCCTCCGACATGAAGCCGTCGCTCAGCCGCCAGAACTATAGGCAATTTCATCCTTTTTCTCACTATGTGGTTCAGGTTGGTGTTTGCCTTTTTGTCCTCGTGGTCACTTACGCTTGTGTATGTATTTTGTTTTGGTCTATCATGGTTTGCGTTGCATCAACGTTTTAGTCTCCTTTGATAGTTTCGCCGGTGTATTTGCCTTCGTTGTAATTCAACTTTGGCCTATATTGCTTTATTCCTTCGTTACTATATACTATATGTATCTGGACGCGGATTTGTGTAGTGCGGTATAAAAGTTCTTGTTAATTTTCTATTCTTCGTTTTTAGTCCTTTATTTTGCACGTTTGGCATGTTTTGCCGTTGGCACTTGTGTTGGCATACGTTTACGTCCTGGCCTCACAAATACGGATTTGTGCAGTGCGGTATAAATGTTCTAGTTAATTTTCTATTCTTCGGTTTTAGTCCTTTATTTTGCACGTTTGGCATGTTTTGCCGTTGGCATAAGTTTACATGCTGGCCTCACAAATACAGATTTGTACAGTGCCGTAATGTTCTGATTCGTTTTTCTATTCTTCGCTTTAGTATTTAGTATTTTCCACGTTTTGGAATGTACTGCCGTGAGTTTGGTACTTATGTTGCCATATCTTTTCCTTTTGGATTTTATATCTATATTTGCTTTGACATATGGGCACCACTGTTATGCACTAACGTAGTGTTCGGAAGTTGATACATGGTCGTTATACGGGTTTGCCTCACGGTCAATGATTCCTACGATATTATTGATGTTCCTCGGTTAATGCTTTCTCCTAGTCGTTCGACTTGTTATTTCTTTGCACACTACCTTTTTAGTATGAGTTTAGCATGGGTGCTTGTTTCTCGAGTACAAGTGTGTTTTTGTGGAGCATTGTTTCGATTTACATAAGTTATCTTTCTCTGTTCCATTATAACTCTATTTGCAGTGCACGTTAATTGTATGTGTAGTTACGACCATTTCGTGCCCGGGCTTAACTTACCATAAGGAGTTTGGGGCTAAGTGTTATTGTCATCATACGTTTAGCATGTAGTTTGCCATGAGCCTATTGTTCCTCACGCATTTTCTCGCTTAACGCTTATACAGGTTTATATTACGCCATTGGTATTACTAGTTGGTTCGCCTTTCATGATTTAGTTTTTATTCCCAATTCATCCGTACGTTTGGTATCAGTTGCCAGAGTAATTCGCGCACACGTGCTCCATTTGTGCCGTGCTGTTTTTATTCGATGGGCTAGTCTTTATGTTCTATTTGTTTTATTTCATTCATTTTGGGAGTGTACGTATTGTAGCGTTTATGCTGTCTAGTACCCCTCCGCCGACCACCCCTTCCCCATCACCTCCCCACCCCTCCCCCTGCCACATTCCACTGAAATTAACCCGGCTTGCCTCTGGCCGCTATTCTGGTCGTGCTCCCCAGGGGATGGCACCCTCTCTCCCTTCCCCTTCCCAGTTTCCAGCCTTACTCCCTGCCGGTTTGTCTGTCTTTTATTCTGGATGGTGCCGCCACTGTATTGACCAACAGAATAGACCTGCTAGTTATTAGTTTGTTGGGCGGACATGATGAGTCATGTGGGCTGGCACAATACCCACACCACATCCTATTACTTGATGCAGGCCCAATTTCTACGCCCTGGAGGTACGACTGAGTTGCTTTCCGCTGGGGTACCCTTACCGCTGGCTCCTCTTCTATCTACTCCGATATAACACCTTGAAGGACTACGTCAATGCCTTTCCTTCCCCGGCCTCGAATTCAGTTTAAGTTCGTTTGATACTCGCATAAACCGCTTATCTCGTATAAGTCTGGGTGTGGTGAGTATGGGTGTTTTGAGTATGGGTGTTCTCCCTAGCTGGCCGGGGGTATGAGTCATGGAGTTCCCTGATCTCGCGCGGGCGACAATGCCCATTCTTATTGCACGAGCTGAAAGGGAATGATGCGAATAGGATACTATTCGCACCAGTCCCTTACAAAACGAGTATAAATAAGAACTCCACCAAGGTTCGTCGCACAGTTCGCGTCAGGATCACTATCGCCTCTAGTACCGGGATGACCTTCCTCCACTATTGCGTTCGATCATTCCCTTTCGCTCCCCTTCCTTTCGACCGAGTTCAGTTTTTCCGTCCCTTCCCCCCTCCCTGCTGCTTATTCTGCTCTCCTTCTACCTGAACTCGGGCGACAATGCCCATTCTTATTGCACGAGCTGAAAGGGAATGACGCGAATAGGATACTATTTACAATATGATTGGCGATGTTCAGTATCGGATATACAATGTACTTATGATAAACACCACATAAAATGTTAAGCTTTGATTTCTTCCACCTTGCTATCGATGGCATCGAATTCCCATCGATTCCCATACAAACACTGTATTTTGCGCCATGTTTGCACCCCTTTCAAAATGTCGGAATTTACCGCGAACTGGTCTGTTGTAAAATAGAAACTCGCCTGTCAGTATAGTTTAATGTTTAATGTTTAATGGATACTCTTAGACGTCAGTCGCTAAAACTATCCAAACTGGGTGGCCCTTTAAATCAGTCAGTTCAATTTTAAACGGGAAGTTCCAGTATATAAAAGCTGGGCTTCAGCCTTTGCATGTCGAGTGCACATCTCTGTGATGATCCTCTTGAGTGCTCCCTGGCTGGTTGATTGCTTGTCGCGAGAAATTCAAATCGAACAGTGCTACAGAGTTCGCAAACAGTCCTAAAATACCGCCTAAAGCTTTTAATATATAACTATCTTCACTCTGTTTACTTGATGGCTTGTTTGATTTTAAACCCTCAAAACGTATCCATTTTAACAGGAGACGCTGATTCACTCGCCTCCGTTCTTAGTTCGCCATGCGTGAAAAGAGGAGGGGCTTACCCTTTTATACCGGAACTTCCTGTTTAAATCAGTTCATCCTGATTGGTCACTATTAAACTGCTTCCTCATTCAATGTTGATTGATGTTTTTCACTTTTCAGCCCGGTAGATGTCGATGAGCGCCGGATGTTAGTAAGTACGTGTTCGCATGCACGTCAGAAAGCCAACAAATTAAAGTCAAATGACAAAACCATAAAATTACCTAAGATTAAGACCAACAAACCACCACCCTCTCCCACAGAAAATGCTCTTGCACCAACCATACAACTTGGACAAATTTGGCAAAATCCTCCGATAAATTTTGAAATGCGAATCAGGAAATTCTTGATTCACCCTTCTCACACAGCGGCCATGTTAGATAGAATCGCATAGCCAAAGCTGAATCGCACGGTGCATTTGCGAAATCAGACGCTGATTGGCTGAGACGGAGTGGTGATTCAGAGTGGAATCACCACTGTAGACTACGCGCGCTATTTATAACTTAGCAAAATATCAACAAAAGTACTAAATCTTCAAGTAATTCATCGGACTATGCGATTCAAGGAAAAAGCGACTCGGGCGATATCGGTTTTCTCGTGCAATCTAACGTGGAATTACCTCGTCAGGCATGTGATTTTCCTATAGAAACAATAGATTTTGTGTGGCTAGCCGGCTCGCACTGAGCAGATTCAGAATGAGTTTAGCCGCGCAAAAACAAAGGTTTTTATTCTCTTGGGACTCTGTATGGCCGCCGCGTGAGAAGGGTGAATTGACCAGTCACTCTTAGCCTCCTCCGCAGGTAACTCCCGATTTAATAACCGGGATTCCTGTGGTAGGATGCCCTCACCCTCACCTTCCACAGGAAGCCCGCTCAGATTACAATTCCACCACAGGAATCCCGGTTATTCAAATTTCTTATTACAGTCAACTCTCCGCTAACGGACACTCTCATAAGCGGACAGCTCTACTTACGGACGCCTTTTCAAATCCCCGTTTTACCTCCCAGTCAAACTCTGTATTTACACATTCCCGTAAGCGGACACTCTCTCGTAAGCGGACGCGGACACTTTTGAAAATGAAAATTGGATTTTTCTTTTGTTTACGCTCTCTCGTAAGCGGACACCCCATGTATAATAATGTTACATGTATAATAATGTTACATGTATGGACGGCAGCAATAAGTCCCGTTTAACTTTTTGTTAAATATAGAAGAGTTATACTATTTATATATTTTTTCGAGCCAGTTAACATTTGATATCAATAAAGAGTTTCGCTTTATATCTTCAGTTGCTATATTTGTCTACCCAATAAAACATAATTAACACCCGCTAATTAACTCTCCCGTAAGCGGACATCCACCCTATTTTTCTTTGGTGTCCGCTTATGGGAATAATTCTCGTAAGCGGACAGCTCTACTAACGGACACTTTTTTCAATTCCCGAGGGTGTCCGCTTACGAGAGAGTCTACTGTATATTATCCCGGTGTCATAGTCACTCTCTTGATTGTGTCTTTTTGAGAGGGAAGTGGTAATTTGATTTCACTTTATACATTCCTTGAGTAACGAAAACTGAAACTGATTACGTCACCGGAAATTAATTACAAAAGAAAGGTAATAAACCATACACACATAAAAAGACTATTCTTTCTTTACTGAAAAAGAGTCTTAACATTACACCATAACGAGCTGAGATAGCTGAAGGGCAGGGTAAATCGAAGATGGAAAAAGCAGCTACAAAGAAAGAAGTTAAGGAATTTTGTGAGGCGTTTTTGTACGAACGTTTAGCGGAAGCGAAGGCGAGCTATGATCGGTTGGTGCGGTGCGAGTGTTTTGCACTGGGTGGAACTGGATGTTCGTGTAGCGTAAAACACGAGGCAGTACAGAGCAACGGCGAAATAACAGACATAGGTGATGACGTTAAACTTGTCAGTGACAGAAAGAAGAATGCAGGAAAGTCGAAATCAGTGGCGGGACAGAGAGCTAGGGAAGGTGAGTGAGCCTTGTTACCTTCCGGTACCAAACGTTTTCTGTAACTGAAGAGAAATATGTGTTTTTGTCTACAGGATTGTTACATAGAGGGACTGAATTAGAGTGCATCAATGACTTTGGCCTGGTCAAATTGTAAAGAATTGATAACTTTGGCTTTTTCATCAAGTCAGTGGTGTAGTCAGCATACAGGCAAACGAGGCAATGCCTCGTCTAAAATTTTCACAAATTTGAAACGTTTAGTTGATTTCAGTCTTTTCTTTCCGCGCTCACAAGTCTTGCCTCATCTCAATTTTTCGGTCTGGCTACGGCCCTGTTAAGTGGTTGGGCTATTAAAAGGAAACCCCAGCCAAAATTCTTACATCTATCACTGACATTTAGGTCTCAGTTAATTTGTTGACTGAACTGCTGTAGTGAAGTCGTGCTTCAGCTCTGATACTTATTTGGTCATGATCAGTGTGCGAGTTTGGTGGCGAAACTGAGCTGCAACTTGTACCACTGCGAAATACGCCCAATACCTACTGAATCTACGCGACGTATTTTAAATCATTCAGTTGCTGTAATATTTTCTGGGACGCCGCCCCGTCAAAATGATGCAATATCTTTCCTCTGCATAACTGTTGGGAAAATTATTATCCGAAAAAATCATAAAGGAATATAAAACTTAAGATCGTTTCCGATTTGGCACAATGGACATGCATATGACAAACTTTAGTGCCATTTTAATTTGTCGAGTTAAATAATGACATCACTCGTATTATATAGACTCACATTATATATATTTTTAAAATACAACGAACGATGCATGTGCGTAGACTAGATCAGAATCACTACACTACTTTCGAAAGCGTTATCGTTCCTTTGATTCATAGAGTTTTAGGTAAAACGAAAGCTGTTGCGGTTAGATCATGTGTTAAATTCAGCAGTGTCAAAAATTGATTGACACGTCTTGAAAAGGATCTGAATTTCTAACGGTAGTCAGAACCCGGCTAAACCACAGCTGCAGATCGAAATGGAATTTAGCGTATCCGTGTGGAGGGAGGAAAACCGGAGAACTCGGAGAACGACCCCAAAATGTCAAACATCCTACATGGTACGTAACAGCATTATGAAAGTAACTGTAAACCTGGGCTATACTTATTACACTCTTTGTATAACTGGTACAAAAACATTTCAGTTTTGTTTGTTGTTTTGCTTCCGGTGGGCATGAACGTGTGAAATACGTGTCGCGCACAAATATCCACCCAGACCTTTTCAGAAATCAGTCTTGAAATCTTTTGCATCGTATCATTTGAGATACTGAGATTTCGATTTTTCGACCTGTTTTAACTCGGAGTTCTTTCGCATTTTCTTTTCCCGGGAGTTGGCTACCCGTGCAGCCTAACCGAATCGCAAACGCCGACATCCCAGACGTGAGCGACTAGACATGCAACTCGTGACTGAGTCGGCGCCTCGACTGTGGCGCCGCCGAAAAACTGAGCTGCATGCGCGCGTTTACGTAACTAAATACTGCGCTGTGATTGGCTGACGATGTAGTCGGCGACTCCTGCGCGGCTAGACATGGAACTGTCGTCGATTTGGCGGATAGCCGATTCGAGTTCCGCGCACTCCAAAACCAGTCGGGGATCGGTGAAAAACCAGTCGACGACGAGTTGTGGGTTCCATTTTGGGCCGACGGGAGCGGCAACACATGCAACTAATTCGTATTGGATCGGGCACATGGATTCCGCGACCATCGAGAATCGGCCGAATAGCAGACTCCCGCCGGTTTGGATGTATGTGTAGCCAAATAACCCACCCCGTAAACATTGAATTGAACTGAATTTGATTCGCCTATAAATAATACATTTTTGATGCCTCTTTTTCTCACTTGCAGGCCTCGTAAACGGTAGTTTGTTTAGTGGAAGGATATTTCGGAGCCTAGATGAAAAAGATACGGCCGCCATAGCGAGGCTTTGCAAACCTAAACACACCAATGAAAGTTTCATGATCTCAAAAATCCCAACTGCACTTCCACCCATCAAGCACAACAAAGTCATCAGGCAGCCGTCGTTCATGGAACAAGTCTACGATGGCATGAAAAATCCCTACGTGCTAATCATTAACAACGTGAACTTTCACTTGAGTGCTGCACCGCGAAACGGAGCCGAAGCAGACATTTATAACCTCGGCACGTTTCTGAACACAGCGAATTTCCAATCTGTCCAGAAATACCATGACTTGACCAAGGATGACATGATTGAAGCCCTCGAGAGCGTACGACAAGACGGTAACTTAGGTAAGTATGATATTTTACTTACTGTATAACAAATAGATGTCATTTTGCCGTGCGTATGTCCTTTTGTACATGCATAGATGACGTCACAACATGACGAGGGCAAATATGTACGTCTAGAGACAACCTCGTCCCCAGTGTCGTAATAATAATAATAATAATAATATTTATTTACCCACGATAAATTTACAGCGTTGCTGATGTGGTCGTGCTTATAACTACGCTATTCTACCCTAATAATAATAATAATAGTAATAATAAAACTAATTAACTTATACTAATTAACTTATTCCATTCAGTTATTTACAGTAGTTCAGTGTTTCTTTTAAGATTAATTTTAAAACTATTAAGTGATGTAGTTGACCTTAGGTCGTTACCGAGACTGTTCCAAAGCCTCGTACCTCTGTACGTTATTGACAATTTCAGGTAGTTGGTTTTCGGTGTGGGTAGACTGATACAGTGAGTGTTACGCAAGGAGTATGTAAATATTCTCTTAGGAAAGGCACTATACATAGTACAGGAGGAGCTAGGTTGTGAAAACATTTATGTACAAAACAGGAAGTCTTAGGTTATAGTAATAGTTCAGTGGCTTCCATTTGGCAGAGGCAGTTACGTCCTCACGTGGTGTTAGCCAATAGAGTCCAAAAATTATCCTTGCAGCCCGGTAATGAATTCGGTTTAATGATTCTAGAAGTGTTGTATTACACGATCCCCAACATAGAAATCCATAAGTGATAGCAGGAAAAATAACCTTGACGTAGAAGTCTAACTTAGCATGCTCAGGAAGAAAATACAGGGACTTTAGAAGGTTTAGCTTCTGCACATACGATTTAATTAGGTCAGTTAAGTGCTTGGACCAGCCTAATTTGTCATCTATAGATAACCCGAGGCAGCGTGTGCAGGATACCCTTCTTAAGTTGGAAGATCCAAACCTAACGGCTGCAATGGATCCCATAAAAGAGCCTCTGTGTAATAGCATATATTCACATTTTTCCGGGTGAGCTGTCATTCGATTTGACATACACCAGTCATACATTATCTCAAGTACACTGTTTGCAGTGCTAATTGCCTCGTCGATGGTGGCCCCGGTCACAGACACGGTGGTATCGTCTGCGTACATATATAGATTAGCAAACTCGTAATTGGAAATTGTGTTGGGCAAATCATTGCAAAATATCGAGAACAGTATCGGTCCAAGGACCTAACCTTGTGGTATACCATATGTAACAGCTTGACTGCTGGAATCGGCACCCTGTTAATAACCGTAAACTGCTGCCTAGACTTAAGATAGTCTCTTAACCATGAGCGAGTGCTGTCCGACACTCCGAGGGTGTAAAGCTTGTGTAGTAGGACGTCATGATCTATTGAGTCAAATGCCTTTTTGAAGTCGAAGAATATTGCACAGATGACTCTGTTTGCGTCAAGAGCCCTCCTCCAATGTTCCGTTATGTGTATCAGTAAGAGCTCAGTGGAGTGTGCTTTTTTATACGCCCACTGATATGAACTGAATAGATCGTTTACGTCCATGTGATTTGTGAGGGAATCCGCAACTGTTGTCTCCATTAATTTGCTTGGTACGCTCAGTAGTGAAATTGGTCTATAGTTAGTCCTGTCTTCGGCATCATCCTTTTTAAATACAGGTGAGATTTCTGCCACTTTCCATGTTCTTGGAACCTGATACTGCGTTGCCGATGCCATGAACAGAGCTGTGAGTGACGGCACGATGGCTGTATCTGCGAGCTTGAGCAGTTTAGGTTCAATACCGTCCGGACCGCAGGCCTTGTTGGGATTCAACTTCCTTATCATTTTGGTGACGTCCTTCTCCGTGATATTAATTTCGGTCTCTACTAGGACTGTAGCTACATCAGCTGCATTGGCAGGGTGAGAGCACTCGATGCGTGGTGGTAGTTCCGCTGCTAGTTTTTCTCCCACTGTCGAGAAGTGTGTGTTTAAAATGTCTGCCTTTTCTGCATTGTCTGTTGCTAGAGATTTATCATCACGCTTGATCGCGACGATTGGTGGATGTGTAGTTGTGGAGGTGGCGTCATTTACTAGTTTCCAGTATGACTTGCAGTCTTTCACTATTGCAAACATATCCTTGTAATACGCCGTCTTTGCTTTGCGCACATCTGTAGTAATACTGTTCTTAAGTGATTTATATTCGTCCCATAGCTGGGTATCATTGAGATTCATAGTGCGTTTGAGTGTTTTGTATCTCAGATTCATTCTGTGCCTGATCTGTGGTGTGATCCAAGGTAATGACTGGCTGCGCACCTTGAAGCTCCGCCGAGGGGCGTGGTCTTCACAGACCCCATTGTACAGTTTGGTCCAGGCCCAGTAGATGTCGTCTAAGTCGTCAAAGACATTACAGACCGACCATGGAGCACATGTAAGATCTTTCATAAATTCATTTTGATTGAAGTTCTTGTAGCTTCTAGCAGTTACGATCTTCGGTGGTGGACGGCGGACTTTAACATTAACTGTAACTTGGATCAGCCTGTGGTCTGATATGCCGAGGTCGAGATAATCTGTTGACTTGATAGAATGTGTCTGATTAGAGCATACCACGTCTATTAACGTAGCAGAGTGGTCAGTTATTCTGATAGGTTCAGAGTTAAACACTTTGAGGCTATATTGGGCTAGAATATTAAGTAGCCTATTTACGAGGTAGGAGCAGCCGCCTTGAGGTTTGTTCAGTAAATCACAGTTCAGATCTCCGACCAAGCACATATCAGTTTTGTATTTCACCCATGTTTTCTCCAGTGGCTCGATAATGTTCTTGAAGAAATCGTTATCACTGGGAGGCCTGTATATGTTTCCAAGTATGAGTGAGCTCGATTCAGTACTTATTTTGATCCAGATTGCTTCAACTTTTTTATAGTCCAATGATTTAAGGTGTTGAACAGAAAGATGACTAGCCGTATAGACTATACATCCACCTCCTGGACCAGTAGACCTGTCGCGCGTCTAATCAGACGGTAACCGTCGATCGTAACTTGTTTATTACTGATTGATTTGTCAAGGTTAGTTTCAGTCAAGGCCAGGATATCAAACTTGCATATTTGGAGTAATAATTTGACTTCGTCGACTTTTGATCGGAGGCCCCTTATATTAACATGGGCGGTCAGATCCAAGTTGGCGGCTACTCCAGACCTCGTTCCCAGGGGTCTTTACGCGCCTAATCCAAGATGGCGTCGAAAGTATCCCTGGTACAGGCTGGTCATGTGACCCAAATGTATGCCCAATATATGGGCATATTTTCAAGAACATCCGCCATCTTGGATTCATCATCGCTGAAGAACGGTTAGCGGTTGAAGTGTGATCCCAATGAATTCCAACAGTACTTTATTCTACTTGTACCCAGTTGCGAAGTGAGTATTAAAAAAGGCAAAAACGCTAAGTTCTGATGAATTTGTAGTTGTTTTCAACGAATTTTGAACGCGCAATGCGAAAGACGACATCACCAGTTTATTTTTGAAATCAAAAATGCACGCGCTATTCGAAATTCTCCAATCAGCGCGCGCGAAACGTCTAGCCCGGCAATCAGTGGCCGATTCCCACCAACGTGTTTGGTTTATAATTTCGGATTTGGCCGTGCCATTTCCATTTTGCACTACCAGATCCTCTTCGGAGAGATCCACATTGCTATAGCGCTTGTTCACATCTCTAGCTCCCACACGTGTAGCGTGGTGGCTGGGGTTTAAAGCAGCTTTCGAGCTCGCCGCTAGAGTAACCAGATTCTGAGGCCTATGATCTAAAGTGAGGCTGACGGTCTTGGGGGCTATGCCATGCTGATGAGTCCTAACAAGGACGAAACAGCTGTACATGGTTGCCACTCTACCGGTAATAAGATGTGAGCATGCGTATTAGACGCTAGCTACGTCATAGCGTGTGTTGGGTAGTGCCATGCAACGTGTTTGGTTTATAATTTCGGATTTGGCCGTGCTATTTCCATTTTGCACTACCAGATCCTCTTCGGAGAGATCCACATTGCTATAGCGCTTGTTCACATCTCTAGCTGCGTGGTGGCTGGAGTTTAAAGCAGCTTTCGAGCTCCAAAATTCCAACCTCGTCCCCTGTGTCTCCTCGGTCAGATCCAAGATGGCGGCTACTCTGAGAGAAGACCCTGGTAAAGGCTGGATCACGTGATCGAATACTCCCAGATTTTGGGAGTATTTTCACATGATTTGACGATCTTAGGTGGCCAAGCTAAATATGGGAATATTTCATGACGTGTACAAACCATAGGTATCCCAATTTGGAGTGAGAGAGATGTGATTAACGGTATTTCCACGCGGCGAACGGTGCAGTGAAAACAGGTCTACTAAACAGCTCGAAATGAAGTTTACTTGGATAATTAAGTAATGGTCCGTGTAAGAACCCCCCCATGCTGTGGGTTATTTTGACTGAGAAAACTCAAAGAAACCACCATCCAGCCAATCGGAAAGGGAGAAAACAAAAGATATTTCAATCGCAAATTTGATAACTTTCCCCACGGTCGATGTTCTTCGAAATTAAACCATAGTCATTTTGATCAAAACTAAATTGAAACATCAAAAAATATAATATAAAATGTATTATTTCGATGGCTTTCTATTGGATTTATGAGTATCAACCAATGAAATTACGAGAGAGAAGAATAGAAAATTAACACCTTTTTACATTACTTGCCGTTTAGTGGTATCGTTCTTAGCCGGACCACTACTAAAGAGTATAACAATGCTACCAGGATGTATCTAAGCTAGAAAAAAAATCCTAAAAAGCTGTTCATTTTCCGTTAGCGTTGAAACGAAGCGCTCGATAGCACATGTTCTCCTGGCTTTCCCACTGATGAAACTTACCAGAAAACTACCCAGTGATACACTTCGATTCGTCTATCAGCTCTACCTACACAACGTGTTTAAGGTTTTTTTAAATTATCGTTTTATTGATAAAATTTGAGCATTCGAATCTATATACAAGTTTATCTCTCTAGACTCAGTTCGTTGGTCCAATAAAAAGCATTGTAAGAACAACCCTTGTGTCATAATCGAAAATCCGGGGTCTTCTCCGGAGTAGACGCCATCTTGGATATGACCGAGAAGACCCTGGGCACGAGGTTGGCCTTGAGACGCAGCCGAGTGGCGTGACTGCTGTTCTCGTCACGTTATGACGTCATCTATCAGAGAGACAGACCCACGGCCAAATGAAATCTATTTCGCTCAATGTTTTTGCAATAATTAGCGAATAATGGTGTGCATCTGTACTCTAACAACACAAGGCTATTGACCAATCAGAGCACACAGTGTGACGTCATCTGTACTCTGACAACACAAGGCTATTGGCCAATCAGAGCACACAGTGTGACGTCATCTCTACTCTGACAACACAAGGCTATTGACCAATCAGAGCACACAGTGTGACGTCATCTGTACTCTGACAACACAAGGCTATTGACCAATCAGAGCACACAGTGTGACGTCATCTGTACTCTGACAACACAAGACTATTGACCAATCAGAGCACACAATGTGACGTCATCTTTACTCTAACAACACAGGGCTATTGACCAATCAGAGAGCACACTGTGACGTCATCTATACTCTAACAACACAAGGCTATTGACCAATCAGAGCACACAATGTGACGTCATCTGTACTCTAACAACACAAGGCTATTGACCAATCAGAGAGCACACTGTGACGTCATCTGTACTCTAACATCACAAGGTGGTTGACCAATCGGAGAGCGCGTTTCACCTCGTAGAGGTGAAATTATCTCAACTATTACCAACTATGGAAAATTTAGTCTAAGATATAAAGGTGTGCAAATTTGGAATTCAATTAAAGAAGATTTAAGACAATTTATTTAACATCAAGTAACAGTCTTAGCAAAAAAGTGCCTATAAATCGTGTAAATTTGACCTTTCCTGATCCATGATCGCGTAAGTAAAAGCCTGGGTCGATACCTGTATATACGTCATAGCACAAATACATTATTCTCCATGGCGCCTTTCTATTACAACAACATCGATACATAGAAAATATACACAGTTTGTGAGTTGTTAGTAATTAAAGAATAAAGTCGTTTTAGCCAACATGTTAAGTATTTCTTCAAATGATTGCAAAGCCGAATTATATGACGTAAATACAGGAATCGACCCAGGCAAAGGTAAATTTACACGACTTCAAACAAACGTAGAACATAAAGTATTCACTGTAAACCAAAACTTTCTTCACAGAAGTACTCAAAACATTTCGAAGGTTCATAGCTATAGAACATGCAAAAAGGTTATAGGCAGTTTAAGCAGGATGTTGTTGTATTGTAAAGGTATCCTGACTAGATTAGTTTTTACTACTTCAAGCAATAACCCTATAACTACAGCTAACTAATTAATATCTTTATAGAAATGAGAAACTAAAAACTACGCTGCCTAAACTATAAGTAAAATGATAATAACAATTTGCTTTTTAACATGGTATGCAATGATCAATTGAGAAGTGAGCAAAGATATGTATAAAATCCAACGAACCTTATTTCCTGTGGCAGCGAATTCCACAGAGGAGCGCAATGATGTTAATGCTAATTCAGTGTTTGATAATAAAATCCATACCGGAAGGCCAAACGTAAAAGGCTTGCTGTCGACCTTTGTGTTTAGTGCGACTCTGTACTGAATTTCGTAGAATAGAATACTACGAGCCTCCCTTGTAATGCCGGGGCTACAACATTGTTGGATCGTAGTGTTAGATAAGTGGCTAAAGGTGATCCAATTCATCCAACAAAAAAAGTTGCTCCAACATCGTTGTTGGAACCAACAATGTTGTACAACAATGTTTAGCGCCGGCTTAAAATGTTGCATTTAACAACAACATCATTCTTTATTTGTATCGGCAGTGGAGCATGACGGGTTTATGTGCATCATTATGAGTCACGGTGGGGAGAGAGGAATTCTGGCCTCGGACTCACGATATCTAGAAGTTAATGAAGTCACTCACAGATTCCGCGGTAACAACTGTCCACAACTTGCCACCAAACCCAAGCTATTCTTCATCCAAGCATGCAGGGGGGATATTGATGACGAGGGGTATTTGGTATCTAGAGGGGTTGAGGACCCCTCAGCCGACAGCCA
Organism: Actinernus sp. WN-2022; assembly: GCA_030867875.1. Lineage (NCBI taxonomy): Eukaryota > Metazoa > Cnidaria > Anthozoa > Actiniaria > Actinernidae > Actinernus > Actinernus sp. WN-2022. Next base: position 32,751 of record JAOWCC010000770.1, read on the forward strand.
ATCAAGCGAGCTGCCCGTCAAGTTACCATCGGAAGCAGACTTTCTCATCGCGTATTCATCAACCAAGGGCATGGCAGCCTATAGAAAGTTCTGCTTGGACAAGGATTACATGAACGAGAACATGAAAACCATGGGATCTTGGTTCATTGCCTGCCTAGTGGATGTATTCTTGGCGTATTCGCACCAGGAGGATGTCTTGAGTATGCTTACGCGTGTGAATAAGGCTATGACAGAGCTTTATACTGACGAGGGGCACAAGCAGATGGCGTGTCAGCTCTCAATGCTTACCAAGAAATTGTATTTTCCAAGCCTCATAGACAGGCACTCGAGAATGGCAATAAATGACTAACAACTCCTTGCCGTTGGAACCGAAAAACGAGTTTAAATAGAAACTGTGCCTCCATCTTTCCTGGCATTGACCTGGGGTTAAATGAACGAAACTGAAAATCTACCAGGAAATTTTGACGAAAAGTATTTCAAAGAAGACTAAAAGGCCCGGGGAAATTTATGTGTGTGAAGTGGTACGGTTCAGGTTCGAGTTAAATTTTGGGCCCGGAAAATATGTGGAATTTCGGGTTAATTTATATTGATAGTTCTTACCTAAAAGTGTTAAATGGAACTGATCCTTCTATTTCTATTAACTATTTTACTACTAAAATGTATATCATACCAGAACAAATGAACAAGATTTACAGTGCAAGTACTGTAATGGGGCCACTTAGACAACAAGAAGAATAAACACACTGCAAAACCACAATAAAGCATTCCAACTTACGAATACTAGCATATCCTGATATCCATAACATGATATCATAACTACACTAGCATATCCTGATATCCATAACATGATTTCATAACTACACTAGCATATCCTGATATCCATAACATGATTTCATAACTACACTAGCATATCCTGATATCCATAACATGATTTCATAACTACACTAGCACATCCTGATATCCATAACAGGATTTCATAACTACACTAGCACATCCTGATATCCATAACATGATTTCATAACTACACTAGCACATCCTGATATCCATAACATGATTTCATAACTACACTAGCATATCCTGATATCCATAACATGATTTCATAACTACACTAGCACATCCTGATATCCATAACAGGATTTCATAACTACACTAGCACATCCTGATATCCATAACATGATTTCATAACTACACTAGCACATCCTGATATCCATAACAGGATTTCATAACTACACTAGCACATCCTGATATCCATAACATGATTTCATAACTACACTAGCATATCCTGATATCCATAACATGATTTCATAACTACACTAGCATATCCTGATATCCATAACATGATTTCATAACTACACTAGCACATCCTGATATCCATAACAGGATTTCATAACTATACACTAGCATATCCTGATATCCATAACATGATATCATAACTACACTAGCATATCCTGATATCCATAACATGATATCATAACTACACTAGCATATCCTGATATCCATAACATGATTTCATAACTACACTAGCATATCCTGATATCCATAACATGATATCATAACTACACTAGCATATCCTGATATCCATAACATGATTTCATAACTACACTAGCATGTCCTGATATCCATAACATGATTTCATAACTATACTAGCATATCCTGATATCCATAACATGATTTCATAACTACACTAGCATATCCTGATATCCATAACATGATATCATAACTATACTAGCATATCCTGATATCCATAACATGATTTCATAACTACACTAGCATATCCTGATATCCATAACATGATTTCATAACTACACTAGCATATCCTGATATCCATAACATGATTTCATAACTACACTAGCATATCCTAGCCTGCGAAACAGGCCCTCAGTGTTATTTCAACGCAAAGGAAGTGATAAAATAATTTAGCCGCGTGAAAATGGAAAAAAGGAGACTGGCACGAGAGAGGAGAATGAGGCTCGCCTCGCTCACATCACAACGAACTCGCTTCGCTCTCAATATCTACTTTCTGGGATCTCTTCTCAAAACGCCTGTTCTTCAGGCTAAGCATATCCATACCGTTTTCTTCATTCAAAACAGACTTCTTGTCCACAACATTTTACTTTTACCGGATCGAAGCTCGAGCAAGTTGACTGAATGCCGATTGTCTTGTACTCAACACTGCGGATTGGATGACTGGAAATAACCGCAAGTTGGAAGCTTTTGTTTTTACCTAAGTGGCCCCGGTTACACGGCTATTGCGCAGTAACTTTTTTTATTATAAAGGAGCAAAATGTAGCTCCTATCTCTCTTTAACGACATTAGTCTTGGAGCACATTTTAAACTTAAGTCTAGACTAGATTTTTAATGTAGATAGTCTACGAATTTTAGCTTATTTGAAAAAGATAGCTATTGATTGTAGTCTTGAACTTTTACGTCTATCTGAACGAGGAGCCCATTATCCGGAGCGTCCATCTCTCTTACCACGTCTATGATGCAAGCGTTTTTACAGACCGGGTTATTTTTAGAATGTGTTTCTCGCGACTGATTCGGTTCCGATAGCTATAGCCAATCACAAGCTCTTGCGTAATTTTAATTCGAATGATTGTTGCAACGAGAGAAGCTAACGTGCCGCGATGACAGCGAACAATAAGAAGTGAAATCTAAAAATAACCCGCTCCTGCCATATAGTTTTTTTCATTCTTATTTAGTTACTTTCATTTTTTTTCATTTTTGTGTTTAACTGCTAGCGTTTACCGCCGCCATGTTGGATGCGCGGAAGACCATGGCATGGGAACGAGGTTTAAAGACCACGAGTTTGTTTGCCGTCGTACGTGGAAAGATAGAAATACGAAATAATTATGAATAAAATGCCTTACCTTGCTTCCACAGTGTATTACTTGATGTCTGTGTGGTCAAAGGGTTAATATGTAGCGATTCCTGTGACCACACACACAGCAAACTGGTATGTATTATACAGCTATTTCAAAAAGGGTTGTCTCGTACATGTTGCCTGTGTCTTGTTGCATGTGTCTTATTGCACATTTTAGGGACTTTATGCAAACACGATGGCGACGTTTTGGACGACGAAGAAAAAACAGTAAAGCTAATTACACAGTACAATAACTGCAAGTGAAAAATTATGCATACATTTCAGTAGAACTAACGTGAACGTAAAATGCCTTTTTTTTTCGGCCTAAATTATTCTTTTGCATCCTAGTTTTCGAAAAACCTGAATATGACCAGTAATAAGAGGATAAAAATAAACATAAAACATTTCAAGAAAACACTTTTTTACGTCCCATCGTCTCAATCATAGCCGTTCTGGTTGCTTTACGTCTCTGCATAGCCCATTCAAGAAATCAATTTCAGGGCTGTATGTGGCTTATTGGTATTTGCGTCATACACTAATATTAAGAAATTACTATTTTCTAAACACTTTCTTTCGCATTTGCTTGACCAGGCTTTGAATTAATGCACAATGACACATGCAACAAGACACATGCAACAAGACACATGCAACACGCAACAAGACACATGCAACACGCAACAAGACACATGCAACACGCAACAAGACACATGCAACAAGACACATGCAACATGCAACAAGACACATGCAACACGCAACATGCAACAAGACACATGCATGCACGCTGTTACGAAATGGGGGTTGGACGTAATGTTTCCCCCCCAGGAAATAGGGGGGGGGGGGGAATGTAAAGTTTGTTAAATGTTTGAGGTGGGTTTATCATTACCCTTACCAACATGCCTGATATGGGCCATATATGGCCCTTGTATGGGTTTTGTATGGGCCCATTCAAGTTCCATATATGGGTATGTGATGGGTTGTGCATGGGATTTGTATGGGCCATATGATTCCCATATATGGGTTACATGCTGTCTAAATGGCAATATTTTCAAACCCATATATGGTCCATATCTGGTCCATATATTGCCCATATAAAAGTATATGGGAAAAGTATGGATTTGTCTAAAATCCAGATGGTTCCCATATATGGCCATATGGTTTTCATATATGGGGAGTATATGGGTAAGATTAATTATTTCTAATATTTAGGGATGGGTAATACATGGGTTGTGAATGGGAATACTATGGGTAGCATATGGGATAAGCGTGGGAGTGATATGGTGAATATATGGGAGAAGCCATTGTCCCAGACTTATTCCATATAAAAACCACACACTTGCCATACTTTTCCCATACAGAATCCATAGGTTTCCCATATAAATGCCATATGAAACCTATACCATTTACATAGTATACCCATACCATTCCCATTATATTCGCATTCCTTGCAAATTTACCCATATCATTACCATATCTTACCCATACCTTTGCCACGATACCCATGCCTTTACCATACACCACCCATGCCTTTACCATACACCACCCATGTCATTACCATACACAACCCATGTCATTACCATATATCCTCCATACAATACCCATGTCATTACCATACAGTTCCCATGTCATTACCATACAGTTCCCATGTCATTACCATACAGTTCCCATGTCATTACCATACAGTTCCCATGTCATTACCATACAGTTCCCATGTCATTACCATACAGTTCCCATGTCATTACCATACAGTTCCCATGTCATTACCATACAGTTCCCATGTCATTACCATACAGTTCCCATGTCATTACCATACAGTTCCCATGTCATTACCATACAGTTCCCATGTCATTACCATACAGTTCCCATGTCATTACCATACAGTTCCCATGTCATTACCATACAGTTCCCATGTCATTACCATACAGTTCCCATGTCATTACCATACAGTTCCCATGTCATTACCATACAGTTCCCATGTCATTACCATACAGTTCCCATGTCATTACCATACAGTTCCCATGTCATAACCATACATTCTCCATACAATACCCATGTCCTTACCATACATTCTCCATACAATACCCATGTTATTACCATACACCTGCCATACAAAATCCATGTCATGATACAGTAACATACAAAAATGTACCCATGATATCCATAAATTTTGTTTTGATTCACACCCCCAGTATACTCTAGCAGCTGTGGAATGTACCTAATTCTTTGCTATGCAAGTACATGCAGTAGCTATGTCTTAATTCATATAAATATTAGAACTCTCAACCATAATTCAATTAACAATGTCTTTATTTTCATTGATGCCATGGTATAAACACATACATGTAGATGTCTAACCTGTATTACACAGAAGAAAATTATTATAAATTTATAGGAGTGCATCAAACTACTATATTTAAAGTTTGTGACATACATGTACAGTACGTTTTATATTTTCAACATCAAATATACAAAGTACTGTTGTTCTAAACACCGTTACAATCTTGTACCAAGCATTATTTTCGTTGGTATTTAATACACAAGTTGCATGTGTCATTTTTCGTGATTATAAGCATGCAGGCAGTTACTTTAAAATGTGTTTAATTCATGAATTAAGCCGCTTGTACGAGATAATAAGTTATTATGACTTATTAAATAAATGTTGAATGCTTAATAAAAATATTGATTTGAAGAAGATCTAACATGTCTATACATCGAATCTACTGTATGTTCGAAATAACCATATACATGTAGCTTTATTATGCTTAAATTAACAGACTTGATGATCTTACATGCTTTCTATAAGTGTGATAATGTAGTTGACTCAGGGCTAATTCCCTCACTAACTTCATATACATGTATCTGCAGCCATTATAGTTCACCAGGAAATTCTCTCCAATTCTGATTGGATATTGATCAAATGATGCATGGGCAGGCACTATTATACAAATAGAGTCTGTCCATCAAGGAACCTTTATACATGAACAATTAAGTAGTGTGTCTGTCGAGGAACTATCGGCTGAGAGCGGAAAACGATTTTGTGATGAACAATAACGACAAACAGACTGGGTTTGTCTTGGAACTATCGGCTGATAGTTTCCCTTGGAAATTTGATGTTCTTAAAACTAGCATATAAGCCCTCGAACTTTGTCCTCTCGCTTAAATCTGTTTTAAGAACATCAAATTTCCACAGGCAACTATCAGCCGATAGTTCCTCGACGGACACACTCTATTTGTATAATAGTGTCCACTGAGAGCGGAAGACAATTTTGTGATGAACAATAACGACAAATAGTGCCTCATAGCTTAATTAATATAAAAAATACACATGCAAGGCTTTGATCAGGTCTTAACTCACTAATTCAATTTGACTATTAAATTGAAGATCACCTTTGTGTAGTTTTATTTGGTTATGACTTCTTATAAACTAAAATGGTTAGTGCTTCCAGTAAACTTTCTCGACCTGAAAAAAAATGAAAATCTAAAAGTTATGTTTAATTATCTACCTTTAGGAGGTTTTAATGCTACTGAAATATGGCAACATGAGGGAAATGAAGAATGGTGCAGTAAACAATAATATTACTGCATGGTCCTTAGTAACAACCATGCAGCAGTAATGTTTACCAGTTTACTGGCTCCTAATATAATGTAAACCCTGAGCACTGCTACATAGTTAGTACAACTAAGTATACTTGAATTTAATAACTTAGGGACTTCAAAACAAGCCAGCAGCTGCTAGAGCTCTGGCAGCTGCTTCAAGCACATGGAGTTCTAACTTTTATTTAATACACATACCATGTATATGCTGTCCTTTTTAACAGAGAAGTTTCAGACTTACAGCCAAATGAATCTGAACACTGGCAGTGTAACCTAGCACCCCTAATTTCGGGCTTAAGTCAGTGCGGGCAGAAGAACTCAGACCTCGCATGGTAACTAGTTAGAAAGTAGCAAGGGAGGAAACTAAATTCAAGTGACAGTACAATTGAGTACGAAATAACCAGGAAATGTAAACAGAACCAAAAATTCACATTCATCTCGCTCATACAGCTGCCGGCAGGAATAGCTTAAATTATACAAGGGGGCAATTCCACAGTATTTTGCATGTCATGGAGGGGAAAATCACAAGTTAGATTGAAAGGTGCCTAACAAATTAGATACTTGAATTTAAACAAACTTTTGAACCATGATCATGTTTTATCCATTTTCAATAGATCTTTAGGTGTGATGAATTTCAATATGTTTTGTAAAATATCCAGGGATATATTATTTTTAATGTTAGCTGTCACGGATGGGACAGAGAAGTCACAAAAAGTACAATGCCAAAACTAATCCCAAATTCCTGTGAATATATAAAAGCTATAACTTTAAACACAAGTTTTATTAAACATTTAGTTCATCAACTAACAAAAGACATCAAATAATCAAATGTTTAATTTCTCTAACTTCTCCAGCTAGGAGGTAAGTCAAAAGGACCAGTATCACAGAGGGGAAAGTTTTGTCCCATAACAATGCCATACCAATTTTGTCTTATTTAATCCCACTGGAATATTAATTTAACTTATATAACATTATGTAATTATCCTCGGAACATAAACAAGGCTGTAAATGTCAATCTATATATGATACTAGTTACACTTACATGGAGCACATGGCAAAGGTTGCCCACAATGCATTGCTGCTATAAGCATGCTCAAATGAACTTTTGCCTACAATGCATTACTGTGTATGTACTGTATCGTGTGGCGATCATCAAGCCATCACGTGACTTTAGTTTCCTCCCTTAATTCTCATATTAGAAACTACAATGATGTAGTCAGGGGATTAGGCCGCTAGCCCGTGAGGGATCTGAGTCCGAGTTCCTCTGCCCGTGCAGAGTCTAAGCCTGAGATTAGGGTGTTTGGAGATTCATTCGGCCAGAAGACTGAAGCTTCTCAAGCTATGTTAAAAAGGCCAGCATATAAATGGTACATGTATGTGTATTAAGTTAGAACTCCCTGTGCTTCGAGGTACAACATTAGGTAAATTTCTCTTTATCAACAACAACAACGATTTATTGTACCCACAATAAGGAAAATATAATTATTACAATCATAAATTTAAATATTTAAAGGGCACTGGGTTCCCGAAATAACCAGAAAAGCTAAAAATGCCAGGAATCCAGTTACATGCAGTAATTTATCAATAGACAAATTAATAAACTTTCCTCATTTAATTTTATTTTGGATGCCTAGTACTTTCCTATGTTGACATCTTACTCAAAAACATTTTGAAAGCCACATGTACATGTACATGTACATATACACATACATGTATATATATGTAGCTGCCTGCACCCTAGTGAGAGAACTAGGATTTACTGATTGGAACTGGAAATTAAGGGGGGCTGCTAAATATGTTGCTCTCTGGCCCGACCTTTATACTCAGTCAATGGCCCCAAGGAGTCAATGTTTTTTTATCACATGACCACTTTCCAATTACAAAACAACAAGCAAAAAATCTAGCAGGGGTTGGGCTCACATCAAATATGTAAAGCCCCCATCACATGACTTTTGTAAATCAGGTTTTGAAAGGAAATCATGCAGGGACCCTTAGCTTACAGCCTGGTCATAATTATGATAATACCATGATCGCCTCGGATTCCTTTGTTTGTTCACGCACATTTAATCTCTAAATTCCCCGGCTCATTACAAATGCAAGGGAAATTTAGAAATATATGCATTGTCTTCAACAGGGAAATTTCTAAATTTCCCTGCAAGAATTTCCCTGCAAGAACAATGCATATTTCTATTTTTTCCTTGCATCGTAAAGAGGGAAAACTAGAAGACAATGCAGGCTGGACATGAGGGTGAAAAGCATCAACTCTTGCTCCCCCTCTAGCACGACTAGCCCTGTGCTCCCGGGTGAAAAAATTGAACCCAAACTGACCTGGCTTCATCATAACTTTCAACGTAATCCATGTGGGATCACGTATTTCAATCTGCACATTCTTCTCTTATTTCTCAAACCCGCTTCTTCCATGTGGGATACTTAAAACCATATACGCATGACCTTTAAATATTTAGTCAAGCACATACTGTAATTACATTGTGTTTTACTGCTATTCTTCTCAAAAACAACACACTTGTCTCCAGGTTAAGTCAAGGTCATTCAATCGAGCATTAAAACATTTTCGAAAGCAACTCAACTGCAACGTCTTTAGTTTAGGCATTGAAAACTAAACTTCTCAGAGATTTGTTCTGTTCCTCAGCGATCAGAGTATTACAAAGTTATACCATGACAATTCGGGAAATTAGTGTCAGATTAAATTTCCCCTCAAGCCTCAGGAGAGTTTGTAAAAGTCCCTTGGCCGAAGTGGCCTTGGGACTTCAACAAACTCTCCCTTGGCTTGCAGGGAAATTTAATCACTAATTTCCCTCTTGTCATGGTATTACTTATAATAAACCTAGCTACAATGTACAATGTATTTTAAATTATAAAGTCATGCAAGTGTAACCAGAACCACATACATGTACATGTACGTCTCTATTATTTTTATTACTAAATTGATGCCCGACTTCTAAACCTTTATTTGGGCTACCGGTAAATGCAGAATACCCTGCCACTGCAGGTTCATTAATAATGCATGTTCTCAAACCTCATACAAACCTTCTAAAAACTTCCCAAAAAAAATCAAAAATCTAACCCCAAAATCATTCATGAATAGAATGAGTCTAAACACACCTGAGCTAGCTATAATGGAGAAATTTTGCATAGTTTAGAAGGGGTGCCAGGGTATTCTGCAGTCAACTAGGAGACCATATACAATGTATATGTACTTTCCTTACCATTGAAAACTTGAACGAGCTGCATGTGACCAGACTTTGGCCTGATGAGTGATGTAATATTTGACTTGATCATGAACTCAAGGCACTTTTAGTTGACCACAGCCACAGGACTGACAGCTCTATCTAGAAGCTCTGTTTATTTATACAATACAAAAGCTTTTGGTGAGCAACTAAAGGCCTGGGAAGAAATATAATAAGAAATACAAATGGAGCTTTCTTAATATTTATAACTATTTAAGCAGCTTCGATATTTTAACACGCATGCACTGATGGGAGTGATGCAGTCGGAGCCATGCAGTCACTCGAGGAGCATTTTGACAGTCCCATTTTCTGATCTAAAGAATCGTTCGTAAATTAAGATTAAGATTACAAAACGGCTATTTCTTCGCCAGAATGAGAAGAATTAGCGAACACAATGAAAGCTTTGTGAGATTGTACACGACATGAACTAGACACGTTGCAGTATGAATGCTTACCTTCGGCTTCGGCCTTCCCAGCTTCACAGCGGTTCTTCGCCGATTTATCCACAAATTAGTTTATGTCTCTCAGTAGCAGCAGTTACTCTAGTCTTTCTAGCAATAGAATCTAGTTATAAATGCTGATTTAAAGGTATGAAGGATGATGTTGGTCTTCTCGCCTCTGTTCACATCCACACGAACTGTGAAACCGACAATAATTTCGAAATACAAGTTTCAGCCAATCAGGAATGAAGTCACTATCCGGGACTTCAAATATCGATCAATTGTTCTAGCACAGGAAGCCCAAGCTCTTAGTCTGACAGTAGGGTTTAAAATGCACCCAACATACAGACGCAGCCAAGAGACAGATAGACGTCAGGTAAGTTTTATTCATTTTATTACAGTGTGTTTATCGAAAAGCTAGATTTAAAAATTCCCATACAAACTTATAAAATAGCCATAAACAGTGCTTGGGCTACCTGTGATTCGGATGGCGAGGCTATTATTTATCTAATTTAAATAATACCAAACGAGTATGTGAGCGCATGGGAACATGAGTGTTTTTTTAATATTTTATTGATATTTTAATGATACATTGGTATATTTGTCCCTGTGTCTCCTCCCCCCCCCCCCCCCCCCCTGAGAGTTGCTCTAGAACATGCATCTCACGCACTCTAGCCAAATTTGAACCTGAGAATTGACAATCGTGAGTTACGTCAATTTTTTGTGACCCTCCTCATCCTCGACCTCATTTTACCGAGTTGTGCCGGAAGGCATTTCAATTAGCCGCAATACACGACGGTGTTCCCTCGTAGCTTTGGGTCCCTGTAGCTGGCCTCCCATGCAGGCGGATGAAGGCACCGCAAGTTCCCTTGGAAAATTAAGTCCGGTTATACCGGCGCCTCGATATCCGCTTGGTATCAAACGAAAGTATAAACGCACAAGTCGGTATATCATGCGCCGTGGTCTAGAGAATTTTTCTTCGCTGTTTTGACTTGTTTCAAGATATTAAAATGTTTCAAACATATAATATACCAAACAAAGCGATTTTCAATTTGCTACGCAGTGGTTAGCATATCAGTCCGTGATCTAAGTTTGTGTTGAACAAATTTTGCGCTTACGCTGGTCGGATGGGCTTACGCATTAAATATATTTCCCATGTGCCTTAGTGAGCTCTTAAAGCATAGTCCATGCAGTCTTATTAAATAAATCTAAACAATGAAAGTGATACGCATATTCCTGTTAATTTGACTTATTTTTGCCCATACAAATTCCATCTACTGCCCATATCCTTGCCATATCATGGGGATCGTGTCAGCTATTATCGCTCTGCCCATATAATTCCCATACATATGGGTTTAATATAGGATCATGCAGTCATACGACTGAATGAAACATTTGTCCATGCATACCCCATATGTTTTCCACGTGTATCCCAGATGCTGGAAAAGGTATGGGTTCATGTCTGTGTGGTCTCTGTGTATCTTCATTCTGCCCATCCAAATCCCATATACTGCCCATATCTTTGCCATATCATGGGGGTCGTATGGGTTGTTACAGTCTCTGCCCATATCATTCCCATG